>CAOLHI010002835.1:0-222425 GCA_948474755.1 Ctenosaura bakeri | reverse complement strand
ACTTCTAGCATTGCAGGTGAACATTTAGAAATATAGTTTAGGCATCCAAAGAAACAGGATATTGCAGAATCTTGCATACTCCCCATTACTAACACGTCATAAACATATTAAAGCACTGTAGAGGTGTAAGGAAGGAACTACATATACTGCAGGACTCACCTTCGGTGCATCTACAGCTGTGTGTGCAATTTCATTCTCAGTTTTGACATTCCTGCTGAGGCCATGCAGGTGTTTAAGGTATTTCAAGTGGACAGTTTCTCTGTAAGTTTGCAGAGAATTCATAGCTCATTAAATTTTATTAATAGTTCAGATCATTATAGTGGGATGACCTATACAAGATGCATTTACTTCCTAGTTACTGTCATTTAGGGAATGCAACTGTTTTGCATTGGGGAAAAATTGATTTGTTTTAGAAACTTCAAAACATATTTTCTAGCCACAATTCATTAATCAGGGATTATTTTTATCATCACCTATGAAATTTTTTTCCACAGAAATCTCTTTTATAGAGACTAGTATCCAAACCCTTTTGTCTCCCCCCATCTCTTTTCTTCCTGTTCCCCAGATTTTCTCATTAGAACCATGGCAGACAAAACCATAAAACCTTCTGAATCACATGCAGAGAACTATGATTCATACATCAGTACTCTCCTTCACCCCTTGAACTAATATGGATGTGATTCTATACCATTGCTAGTGCCCCAGTTAGCTTCTGTACATGGAATGGTACTGGAGCACCAACATCCTAGGTTAGCTTTGAGCACTGTGGAAGTGATCCAGCTTGGTGTGAATGCGAGCCTGCCCATCCAGCAAACTTAATGGCATACAGAGGAAGCAAGCTTTTAACTGACTTGCTGAACTCCCAGTTTTAACTCTTGGTGTCTGATGGCATCTCCCCAAAATGATGCCTTGGTACTAGAACTGGAATGAGACTCTGCACCTTTTGTGAATTAAGCTGGCCTTTGTGAATTAAATCTGTTAGCTGAATTCATATTCTGCTGCTGACAGGCTTAATTCATATACAAAAGTCACTGCCACAAGATACGGTACTTGCTGCAAGTTTTGAAATAGTTTTAAAACAGGATTCATGAAGAGTAATTCCATCAATACTTAGGAGCCATGATAACAACTGGTTCCTGGATGTCCAAAGGGGTGGGCAAAGGGGTGCTAGGGGTGGGCAAATAATTTCACTCCTCATGGTGAGTTCTGTGGAAGCTTCTGGATAGTCACTGTAGGAAACAGAATGTGGACTAATTTGAGGGTGAGAACATATGGCCTTCCAGAGCCTTACTATTGGCTACGATAGAAACATTTCCCACATCTGGTCTACATTATTGTTGACTCTAACTAAGACTGAAGCAGACTATCAATTTATCTGTCCCATTATCATCGACTCTGCCTGGCAGCTGTTTTTCAGCATTTTAGATCTAGTCTTACCTGGGGATCTCTGTTATTTACTGATGGACTCCCATCCAAGAATTAACTAGGCCCAACTTTGCTTACCTTCTGGCATCAGATTGGGTGTGTTCAGGGTGCAAGGTGCAGACTAGAGGTATACTTGCTTTGATCAAGCCCTTGCCTCTCTAACTCCTACCAAAGTACTAATTGTTGTCTTGAATTATGGTGGGCATATGCATTATGAAGTGTTCCTTGCCATCTCTGTTTGGGCACATATTGATATGTTGCTCAACATTTCATCCAATAAATGTCAACAGTAATACATCTTTTTCTTTTTTAAAAAATGAGAGTTTCCACACACAAAAATGTGACAATAGGGAAATAGTTCTGCTTCAGTGGAGAAATGCTTCGGATCTTCAGGAAGTCCATCTGTCACATTCAATTAAAAGTAACCTTTACCAAACTCACTGTAAGAAATTACATCCAAGAGACAGAGTAGAGTGCTTGTTCCAACCCAACCTCAAAGTGGAATTCATGTGCCTTTCTTTCACAATTATAACGATTTGTGTGTTCTATAGTCATGCACCTTCTTCTTTGGCATGCCTTCAGAATTCAATGATTTGGGGCCCACTGTTCAAGAACAGCTATAAACCTGACAGAAAATGTCAGACAGGTAAAACAAATGGAACTTGGGTTCCCACCTGCCAGATCGATAAAAGGCCTGCTCTTGTCAGATACTGAAAGCCCTTGGAAATAACTCAGGGGTCATCTACAGAACACTCAGTCTTAAAACCATAGAGAGTTCAGGCAATGAGCTTTCTCCTACACTAAAATTGATGGCAATTCTTCAGTTGGATGATGGAGTAGCACTGGATTCTTGCCCAAGCTTCACTAGGGGCGTGCAGATATCAGTTATGGAAAAGGAGGTGTCTGGAACAATCTTCTCCAACCTGGCACCCCGAAGATGTCTTGAACTACAACTTCTATCATCCCCAGCCAATATGGGCATCAACAGAAATGGGATGGAAGTAGTAGTCCAGCATGTATCAAGAAATGCCAGCTTGATGAAGGCTGACATAGTGAGTACAAGATGTGGTATAAAAACGTAGTAGTTGAGCAAACGTACAAACATGAATCCTTAGTGGCATAGCTTTATATTGCCTTGGCATACTTACATGGTGAGGGTAGCAATTGTGTGGCTGGAAGCATCCTTGCCATTCTTGGAATGTTCAAGTGGGTGTTCTAGTGAGAGGGCAAAGTATAAATGGGTATCTCCTTATACAAGTGTCTAAAGAGTAGAACAACTGACTTAAAGAATTATGCTGGTGTAACTGAAGTCCTCAGTCCAAATTTCAATGCAGCCATGAATATACTGTGAACCCTACTATCTTCCAGCCTTAGCCTCCCATTTATAATGCAAAGATAATAGCACTGACCTACCTTCCAGGCACCTTGGAAGATTATTAATATACCAGCCTTATTTCCAAATAACTAGACACCATGGTTACACAATACATCAGAGGTGAGTGCCTTCAGTGAGTTCAAGGGCTGATTTGATTTGATTTTGCCCCTGGGATTCTCTGGACACCACATGGACTGGCAAAAATACCAGGCAACAACAACAACACAGAAGTAGCCAGAAATCCATTGCTCACTTTCAAAGACGGGTAGTTTATGAATTTTGGTGAGCCTTCAGCTCACTGTCTTCCCTTTACCCGCTCTTAATCCTTCATGCACAAGAAAAGGAGAGTGTAAGCATCTGCTTCCAGTTTTGAACTAGCCGCAATTGCTGTTGGCATCCAAACTTGAGTTGCTGTGGGAATACCATTGCCTTTCTTGACCTCCAGGAAAGAGGATGCTTCCAAAGTAAAACAAAAAGACAGCTGGCAGCTGTGCTCTGCTAATCCCTGGCTAGCTTACTCAGTCTGCAAAAGCCATACCCAGCTGAAAGTCACCTACAGCTTCATTTATGGGAACAGCAAGGCTGTTTCTGGAAAGCTGATATCAATCAGAGCTGGCCCAAAGTGCTCTGTTGCCTGAGGAAGAGCTGCAAATTGCTTCATCCACCCACCCAAGCTGAGGTGCATATAGCGTGCACGAAAACAAGAAAGTTGCTTTGGTACACAAGGCAGAATAACTTTTCCATTTGTTTTTATTTGCCATCTAGCGGACTTTGACTTTCGGTGACCTTATCAATCAGAGACCTCCAAGAGACTCAGGCCATTTCTGCACCACACTGTTATAGTGCTATTATTCCACTTTCAATATCCTGTGGTTTGCAGTTTAGGGCAGGGTCTTTAGAATTCTCAGTCAGAGAGCTCTTGGGCCTCAGTAAACTACAAACCCTAGAATTCCACAGGATGTTGAAAGTGGAATAATAGCATTATAACAGTGTGGTGTGGAAATGGCCTTAGTCATCAAATGCCCTGCTCCAGTCTTGCAAAGTCACAAACTGAGTGAATCAATCCACCTTTACTGCAGCCTTCCTCTTTTTCTACTGCCTTCCACTTTACTGAGCATTATCATATTTTCCAATGAGTCATGTCATCATTCAGAGCATGATGATCATCTCCATTTTGATTAATGACTGAACCAAGGTATAGAAAATCTGTAATTATTTTGATGTCGTCATTATTCACTTTCGTTGTGTAAATTGCCCATGGTCATTATTTTTCTTTTCTTGATATTCAACTGTAACCCTTGCTTACTTTTCTGTATATCTGCCAGTAAAAATATAATGATAACCACATAAAACAATTGACAATCTGCTCTCCCTTTGTGATAACCTTTATGAGTTGTTTGTAACATTGTGGCTTAGATCCTATTTGTATTCCCAACTAAAGTAAGCTCATTGAACTAATGGAATTTATATGAACATGGATTTCACCTTTTAGTGGATGGTTCAATAGTTCTGCTTCAGCTGGGGATACTGACAAAATTTAAAGAGACAGCATGGTGTAGTGGTTTGAGCTACAATGGACTATAACGTGGAGACTAGGGTTCAGTTCCCTACTCAGCCATGGAAACTCACTGAGGCACCTTGGGTGCATCACAAAACACACACAGCCCCCCCCCCAAAACATGATAGTATCACCTTAGGGTTACCACAAGTCAGAAACAACTTGAAAGCACACAACACAACAACAAGATGTGCAATTTACCTGCCTTGTGTGATAAAGCCGTCAGTTTACCAAGCTGTGTCATCTTTTCTAAAGAGTCATGTCATCTCATGTTACATCCAAAGTACTATATCCTCAATTTAGTAATTTTGCCCTCTAGGGAGACTTCAGGTTTGATCTGCTCTTGGATTCATTTATTGATCATTTTAGCGATCCCTGGTATCCAAAAAACTCTTCCAAATGTGTTGATGATCTTCCTGCCAGCTTTCTTCACTATTCATCTTTCACTATTATAAACAGAAATCAGAAATACAATGGTATGGATGGTCCTGACTTTGGCATTCAAGGATATACGTTCACCCTTGAATTTCCTTTCATATCTTCAGAAAAGGAAAGGAATATCTGTCGCATGGTTTTTTTTAAAAAAAGGGCAATTACTGGCCTCAGGAGGACAATCAGTCTCTCTTAAAGTATTTCTGCAGACTCCATATTCACAAATGTAGAAAAAAGCTAGGTCAGAACACATTAAGATCAAGTAGCTGTTGTGTCAAGAGCTCCTTGTATTAAGTGCTTCTAAGGAGGAAAAATGTCCTACAAGACTTGTTGCGATTGAATGCTGACCTACTAAGTGTGTATTAATGACTTTCATGAGAAAAATAAAAATAATAGTGGGAGTTTATAAACAGATAGGGCGTACAGGCTGCATGAGATCTATCACTCAAATTAAAGGGAGGAGTGCTAGAAAATTCTGGCATTCTCTCTCCCCCCTGTCTTGTTCTAGGACAAATGGAGCTTAGCTAGTATAGGGTTAACTGTTGTTCTGTGTTATTTAAAATTATTGGCTATGGTATCCAGACCATGTGACCCATGATACCATAGACAATCATTTTAAATAACACAGTCAGTTACTGGTCATATTTAGAAGGCCACATCTCTCTTCCTTTAGCAATCTTGCTTCTAGTGTTAACAGTAAAAGAGTACAGACCAAATGGACAATGTTTCCCATCTTTGTCCCTGGTCTGCTCTGCAGGGCTATTAGGAGATTCAGTGCCCTGGACACTTTAATTCACAGAGGGTATTGCCAGCTTAAATGTCTTAAGCTAAAGAAACTCTCTCTTTGTCTTTTTGTATTTGCTTAACTAAAGTCCTCCATTTTGAATTCTAGTCAACTTTAAAGTTCCTGTTGTTAGCCCTGTGTCCTATTTAAAATTATGCTGACATTATTTGGCAAATTCGTAGGTTCTCAGCATCAGTTCCCAGCGCACTTTCTGTAATAATATTGCTACACTTCATTGCTGAATGAATATATGTGTGAATCAAGGTTCATTGTTGATCGTAAACCAGAAGTTCCTATATTGTCAACCATGTATCAGAATTTTAATCCTGGGAAAGCGAATATTCTTAATATTCTTGCACATGAGCTGTATGCTTTATGAGATCATTGTCATCTCAAACCAGTTTAACCCTTCCCTTTCTTTCAATAAATGATTCTTCTCTTTGCTTATGTAAGAGGGGGTTTGGATTGCTTTCTTGCTGAGAGAGGGGAGTCACTTTGGCCAAAGTTGGGGATCTTTCCACCCTGATTGAGAGCTTACTCGCAATTGCGTAGACTACCCGTGGTAGTCCGTGCAGATCTAATATTTTAGGTCTGGCCCTATATGTTTTTCTTAACAGTTTCTCAAGGTTGGCTGGGTTGGTGCCCAAACCGTTTTTCTGAGTTGTTGCCCAACAGTTCTCAGGGTTGGTGCCCTGGTCATTTTCTGGGTTGTTGCTCAGTCTTCAGGGTTGGTACCCTAACATTTTCTCCAGAGTTTATTGCCAACACTAGCAACTTCTCTTTCTATGCTAGCCTCTTCACCAAAGATTTGTTAAGTTTAAAATGAAGATATTATCTTCCCAAATCCTTTTGTTAGTTAGTTAGGAGTTAGTTTCTCTAATGGATACGTAAATATAAAGTTTATTAGTAAATCTTTTAAATTTGGAACCTGAAGCTGCCTGCCTTGTTTTTTGCTTTCAAATCAGCCTCTAGTTCAGGAAAGACAACACAGAGATTGGGACATGCTTTTTCTGCAATTCTGCTAAAAGAGTTCCCCGAGGGCCAATACTCTGGGAAACTCTAACCCCCAACAAGAAGGAGAAAGATGAGCCCCAGGGCTATCACCAGCAGCCTTGATTCTGCCCCTATACTGTAGTGGCTGGTATCTTCCTTGCTAATGATGTTGTGAATATGAACTTAGTCTGTACTTTAAAGGAGTTATCCAAGGTGGTGAAATTATTCTGGGGATAATGCTCACCATCTTGGAAAACTCTTTTAAAGTTCAAACAAAGACAAAATCTAATCCTAACCCCACTGATACAGAAGCCACAACTGTTCAGGCACCTTGCTCTTCACTGCCTGGCTATTTTGTTTGCATAATTCATGGAGCAGGAATCGACTTTGAGAGTCAGGGTGGGAAAGTAGACAGTGAAAGGGGTTCCTGTGCTCCCCAGAGAGGTTTTGCAGAAAGTGAAGATGCTGCTAGTGCAGTGGCGGTTGCAGTATCTTTTTGCACAGGGGATCACTGGAGAAAGTCTCACCACCTTCACAGGTATAGTTGGTAAGGACATAAGCCAGGGCCTTCTCAGTCGCTGCCCTTAGGCTCTGGAACTCCCTTCCTATGGAGGTTAGGCTGGCTTCCTTCTTGTTCTCCTTTTTTCAGCAGATGAAGACCTTTTATTTTTTAAAATTGAAGGATTTTAAAATGGTTTTTAAGGAAGTATTGTATAGTTTTAAAATGTACCTTCTTAAAACGGTGCTTTAGTATTTTAAAGTATATGTTTCAAAATTGTTTTAATATTGTCTTCAAGGCAACTTTGACTTACAGTGACCCTATAAGTGAGAGATCTCCAAGCCACCCCATTATCAACAGCCCTGCTGAGGTCCTGCAATTGTAAGGCTGTGGCTTTCTTGATTGTGTCTATCTGACTGTAATGCAGTCTTCTTCTCTTCCTACTGCTTTGAACTTTATCAAGTCTTACTGTCTTTTCTAGCAAGTCATGTCTTCTCTTGATACATCCAAAGTATGTGTCAGTTTAGTTACCTGGGCTTCTAGGGGGAGTTCAGGCTTGATTTGCTCTAGGACCCATTTGTTTGTTTTTTGGCAGTCCATAATACCTGCAGAATTCTCCTCCAGTATCATATTTGAAATGAGTTGATTTTCTTCCTGTCACCTTTCTTCACTGCCTAGCTTTCCCAACCACACATAGAAATTGGAAATATGATGGTGCAGATAATCCTGACTTTGATGTTCAATGATCTATCTTTATACTTGAGCATCTTGTCTAGTTCCTTCATAGCTGCTCTTCCAAGTCTTCTGAGTTCCTGACTGCAGTTACCATTCTGATTAATGACTGAGCCAAGGTACGGAAAATCTTTAATTATTGCAATGTCTTCACCATCTGCTTTAAAGTTATGTGAACCATCTGTGGTCATTATTTTTGTTTTCTTAATGTTCAACCGTAAACTTGCCTTTGCATTGTCTTCCTTGAATGTCCTCAGAAGTTATTACAAGTCTTTGCTGTTTTCTACTACAAGCATTGTATCATCTGTATATCTTAAATTGTTGATGTTCCTTCCTCCAGTTTTCACATTTCTTTCCTCTGAGTCTAATCTTGTTTTACAAATGATATGTTCATCATACAAGTTAAACAGAGAGGGTGATAAGATGCAATCTTGCCTGACTCCCTAAACAGTTGGGAACCATTCTGTTTCTCCATATTCTGTCCTATCAATAGTCTCTTATCCTGTGTATACGTTTATGCAGCAGGACAATAAAATGTTGTGGCAAACCCATTTCTTTAAGACTGATCCATAGTTTTTCATGATCTACATGATCAACATCTCTGCTATAATCTACAAAGCACAGGCTGATTTTCTTCTGAAATCCTTTAGTGCGCACCACTATCCAACATATTTGTAATATGATCCCTAGTGCTTCTACCTTTTCTGAACCCTGCTTGAACTTTTCTCACTCCATATATGGTAAAAGTCTTTGTTACATAAGTTTGAGCATCACTTTGCTTGCATGAGACATTTATGCAATTGTCCAGTGGTTGCTGCTAATATTGCTAATATAATTCTGTTTCCTGTTGATCTTTTGTACATTTGTAACTATATTGTAATCATCAAACTCCCTTGCTCCAGCAGCGCCACTTCCTGCCAGTTTGTATCTGGAAACAATTCAAAGTGCTGTTTATTACCTATAACACCTTGTGTAACATAGATCCAAGCTATGTCATAGATCATATCTCATCCATGAGCCTGCCCTTAGGAAAGGCCCTTCTTTCAGCTCCACCACTTTTATAGGTGGGAACATGAGAGAGAGAGAGCCTTCTCAATAGCTGCCTTTAAATTTTGGAACTCTTCTTAGGAAGGCTAGAATGGCCTCCTATTTGGTGTTCTTCCTTGATTTTCTTTTGTCAGATAGGCTTTTAAAACTGAAGGGTTTTAAGGAAAGGAAAGGTCTATAAGAGGGTGCAGTACTGGTTTAAATTGCCCTGTTTTAACTTTTTAAAATGTTTTTAAAGTGCATGTTTTAAATTGTTTTAATATGGCTAAAAGTATAAATCTACTTCAATGTTGACTTTTTATATATTTTTAATTGTATTGTAATCATATTGGGGAGGTTAATCATTATCATCATCAGCACCCTAATGTTTGAACTACAATTCATCATTCCCTGTAGATGCTTGGAAACATCATTTTAAAGATAATTCATTATACTTTTTCCACTGTTTAAGAAGTTGCTTGTTGCAGTGGCTCATTGTGTTGCTTGTTGCTTTTTCATTTTTAAAACCTCATTTTAAAAGCTGCCCTTCATGTCAGTGGGGCAGCAAAGCTGCTCTGTGGTGTTATCTGAACTTCCCAGGAACACTACAGAATGCTGAAGGCTTCCCCCTCCACCCCCCAAAATGGGCTTGAATAGGTCCTTTAAAGTTCAGACTGACACCTGATGCAGTGCTGCAGTTGCATAAGAGCCATCAGCTGCCACTCAGGCCCTTTTCGCATGGTATTTTGCATTTGCCATGTGAAAGGGCCTCTGGAGCGTCGCATGATTGCGAGGAGCTGTCCACATGGCATCCTCGCAGTTGTGTGATGTTGCTGGGACCGGCAGGCGCCAATTGCACACTATTTCATTTTCGACTTGTAGCCGAAAATGGTGCGTGATCGTGCATCGCTCCAGGGCCCAGTGCGCACTTACCGTGTGTGTGGAGCCTCCAGAGCCGCGGCACTCATGCTTCCTGCCCCAGCACAGCCTGGGAAAATCCCAGGCTGCGCTGTGGAAGGAAGAGGTGGAGCCTTCATGATGTCTGTCGGCTGGCAGGCAACAGCTCCAGAGCTGAAGCAGCAGGGACACGAGAGCATCCCACAAGAGGCTGCTCGCACAATCCCCGTGCCCCAGCGCTGAGAAAAGGTAAGTTGCGGAAAGAGCCTCAGATAGATAAGAGAAACGCATGGGTCAGAGAAAAGTGTAGAACTTGAAACATTCATGTAAAAATGCCTAAAGTACCTTTAAAAAGTAACACTAAGAAGTAACTAGAAAAATATTAGTTATTACACCAGTAAAATAACACTGATCCCACTCTCTGTGTTATTTTTTGTGCAATTTAGTTGTACTTCTGTTACTAACATTTCTGCCTTGGTAACATCTGAGACTCATTACTTCCTGGTACTGATTCTTGATCAAAATGTCGTATTGCCACAAGGCAGAAACAGAAAGGTTTCCATGATGGGGAATGTGGATTTGGGGACACAGCCCAAAGGGAGGGCAGAATTGGCTTATTCTTGACAAGAAAATTGTCTATAATGAGCTATTGTGGGAGTTGACACATTGTTCTTGCTGTTTTTATGTAGGAGCTATAGAAATTTTATAGTAAAATAACATTCCCCCTCATTTAGACAACATTTAGCACTCAGTCTTCCCATTGTAGGTAAATTGACAAATCTGTATGCCTTTAGGGACTCTTCCAGCATTGGTGGACAGGAATGCGTTTTTAATTACCTCCACATTTTCCGTTTCCCTAGCTCTTATCACTTCCTCACACCTCTTTGTGTGCTGCTCAAAAGTATTTGAAGCAAAAAAACAGGGAAAATAGAGCTTTAACCTCCTAGATGTGATTTACTTGAAGCTTCTTTACATAAGGAGTTACTAGCAGCTCTCTCATCTTGGGAAGTAATTAGTGTGTAATTATTAACATTATGGTGCATAAAGCTTAGAGCAAAAATATTATGCATTAGAAGAGCATTAGGAAACGTTTTGCAATTTCCATATCATACAGCTAAATGGAAAATAATGACTAAGGAAAGAAAAAAATGTCAACATTTCCTAGCCCAGGTGCACTCAGCCTGAAAAGAAGGGAAAAAATGTGTGTGTGTGTGTGTGTGAATCCATTTTTGTATGTAAGGCAAGCATATTTTATCATCAGCTAAGCTGTCTCTCCCCCCACCTCAAATCATTCTCAAAGCAAACACTTATTTCTAGATGATACTAGCAAATGTTTTCAATAATGAAAAGAAAAATGTAGCTTTCTAAAACTTTTATCTGTCATCCTGGGAAACAGGAAACAAACCTAAACAAATCCAAAATCAACTCCTCCCACCATGGCCATTTCCGCACTAGACTGTTAATAGCACTATGATTCCACTTTCAACATCCTATGGACGTTGAAAGTGGAATCATAGCACTATTAACAGTCTAGTGCGGAAATGGCCCATGACATGGACATCTCTTGTCAGTCGCATAGGGACATGGCGGTGGGGAGGCGATTCACCCTGGACAGCAATGTTTTTGGGGTGTCCTGGCCACACACCCATGCACTGCGGCCACGCCCACACATGCAGTGGCCATGCTTCTTCCACCATAGCCCTGCCCCCCCCGCGCGCACACTTCAAGCTCTGCCACTGTCTCTTGTCTGAAATCAGGGTACCTCCAGATGGGAAAAAAGTCTCTTGAAGTTTTGAGTTTTCCAATCTTTTTTGTTTGATTATACCTGCTTGTTCATGGGTTGCATCCAGTCTCTTTCCTGAAATATTGGGTTTTCTTGTTTCATTCTCTGCTTTGTCTCATTCCCCATCCCATTCCCACTGATTACTTATCACAATCTCTTGCAACATTTAAGAAATTGATTTTCATTAATTTTCACTATGTTGTTATTAAAACAATAAGCAACTTTACACTAGAAAAGCCACTATGATCATTTACTTTCAGTGCTAATATTCCTCTTTCCCTCTTTTCTCTATTGTTTCTGGATTTGTCAGAACAATAGCTGTATTTGCTGGCAGCAGCCATCTTAGGCCCTTTCTGCACCAGGCAATTAGAACAGGGCAGTGCATCCTCTCACAGAGGTGTTCTGCACCTTGGAGTGGACTAGGAGCAGACTACTTACTGGAGATCCACACCTCAGTCCGCTCCAAAACTATCCCAAGTGGTCCTCCAGCGTGTTTTCTGAAGACCACAAAAAACAGGTCTTTATTTTCCTGGAACGCACCATTGCATTCCTACTCCCTTGTGCAGATTCCAATGCGAGCCTGCGATCTGCAGAGGGTGGGCTTTAGGTATGGTGAGCTTCAGCGGTTGGTTGGGAACCACGACCAACTGGAAGCTGCCATTTTGGAAGCCGGAGCAGTGCGGATCTACAGACCTCGCACTGCTCCGATTCGCCCTGGACCAAGGAGGAGCCCTGCAGAAGGGCTTCAGGGACAGTCCACATTGCTTCAGACCCCAGAAGAAGCGGTAGGTAACAGCATGGAGCGATTCCCTCGCCTGGTGCAAAAGGGCCTTAGATAGTTCAGAAAAAGTAGAAACACTCATGGCAAGTACAGATACATTTCATTTTGGCAGACACTGGGTCAACTTAAACTGACCTGGGGAGTGAGAATGAAAAGTCCTTGGTAGTGCTGGGAGCTCCCAGGAAATTCTTCAAGATGAAGAAAACATCAGGTAGATCACCAAAATAAAATCAGTTTGTACAGGAACAAAACTTGGGACTTTTAGAAACTTTTTTCTTATCAGGAGGCATTCTCAGAGCTTGAAAATGTCACTCTAGTTCATACCCTCCAACATTTTACAGAGGAAACTGGAACATTTAACTAAGCAACGTCAGACTGTGATCAAGATAGCAAAAGTTACTAATGAAATAAAATGGACAAATTAGGAGAGGCTGCTACAGTCTGCTTTTGCCTGAGCCTACTGGGAAGACTCAATCAAGGAAGCCACTGCTTGACTTTGCAGGATTTGAGAGGGCTGATGATAATAGGATCACTTGGAGGGCTCTTTTATTGGTTACCATAAGTCAAAGTTGATTTGACATACCCCTCTTTTCTCCTTCCCTGTTAATTGAGTGCAAACTCCTTTTGCAGTTGTAAACTCATTTGCAGCAACTGAAATAATCCGAAGACAAAGGGGAAACAACGGAGAAGGACAGAGAAACTGGGACATTTTAAAAACATCTGAAAAATGACAGATGGGATGACAGATTATTGATTAATCAGGACTTTACCTGCCAAATTAGGACAGTTTTACTACAATCCTCAGAATCCTCCAGGTAGCATGGCTAGTGGCAAATGGTAGCTAATGGATTTAGGTCTGAATGTTTGAAAGGAATGAAAACTGGAATGCAAGGCAGAAATAGAACAGGGTATCCCAAAAGAGGGCCCAGTTGACTGGCTGGCTTCTTGAAAAGAACATCCCATGCTTAAAAAGTACCGTCTCCATTATCTTATTACATGTTCCTGATTGCAATCTTATAATACTAGCCCTTAGGGACAAGATTGTACATCTATTTATATATAAGTAATGGCATGTGGATGTGAGGGCATTGCTGTTTGCTAATTAATAATTATATGGGCTTCCCTGCAACTCAATAAATATGAAAACTCGATTTTGTTTTTATATGCATTTTGCTGTTCTACTCTCTCCTGCAAAAACATTTTACCTGCAGCCAATTAAATCTGTAAAGAAGAGAATGAGAAACAATGCCCTCTTTTCTTTCTTCTTAAACTGAACCAAAGTAAACAAAGTATAGAGAGCGCAGGTTTTCTCTGTACTCTTCATAAAAGTTATGACAGGCTTCAAAAATGCCTTTTATTGCAAAGTTAATCAAATTAGGTTGAGTGATTGTAAATACTGTTGAGATATTACCTTACACAAGAAAACATTCTGCTGAGAATGAAATTCAGTTCTTGAAAAACTTGCTTGCAGTTTTCAAAGGCGAAAGCTTCTTACATGGTATTTCAAAACCAGGTTGAAGCAATAAATGTGAGAAGCCAATACATGATCACCAAAGGAGAAACGGGGAAAATGTTTGACCCGCAGTTGAAGCTGGAGGATAAATGAAAACTAGGGCTGTCCCAAGACATTCTGAAAGAGGCAAGCTGGCATATAAACAACCTTCTGCATACTGAGGCATATCCTCCAACATTCCACAGATGAAAACTGTGACCTGTGTGGACAAGTGATGTCTGAGTTTGGTTATGATGGAAAAAGTTATTAATGAGGAAGAAAAGACAAGCTAGCAGTTTGCTTTCACCTGAGTCTACTGGCAAGGACAAAATTCTACCTGCGCCTCTCCTCTCCCCTTTACTGAGTTAACTGAGTACAAACTACTTTTGCACTTTGAACTCAATCTGCAGCAACTGAAGTAAGCTGAAGACAAAGTGGAGAAGCAGGAGGAGAACAGGAGGAACTGGGACATTTTAAAAGTGGCTGGAAAAATGGAACAACAGAGGATTAATCTGGACTGTCTCTGCCAAATCAGGACTGTAAGAGGGTGTGCAGAGGCTCACTGAACTGGCTAATGAATTTTCAACACTGATAATAAAACAATATCCTTTATCACACCTGAAGGCAGCAGATAAGATTTGAGGATGTAAGGCAGGTTGTGTGGCACATATTCCTCTGTCCTCTTAACTTTTTCCCATTGTTTCTGCAAACATCTCTTTTTTGAGGCAACCGCCTGACTCCACTGGATAGTAAAGCCAATGCTGAGTACACATACCATTTTGAGAAGTCTCAGACAAGGATCTTCTCCGTGCTTTCCATAAAAGCATGGCCGTGTTGGTTTATTAACTGTGTGGCATTACAGAAATATATTCTGCTTTCAGAAAAATAGTTCAAGAGATGGCAGAGACTTTTCTCAAAGAACAAAAGAGTTTTTGGATTATAGCAGAGGTATGAACAAAGATAATAGTTTCTGAGCACAAATTCATAGTCTGGTTTTCTCATTCCAGTTGTGTGTATAATCCCCACTCCCCCACAAGATCCTAAAGAATAACTTTCAATATCACCCACAAAATTATGTAACTGTGCATATATATCTGGTATGTGGATACAGTGGATCCTCCACTTTCATGCATTCAGTAGTTATGGATTTGATTATTTGTGGGTTATTTTATTTTCTTAATGTATTAATTAAAACAAATGTTATCCTGTTTGCCCCATCATAGAAAAAATATGCTCTCTCTAGGAATCTATAAGTCCTCTAGCACAATTCTATGGTTCACTTCTGCTAGAAGTGGACCATAGAGCAATGCTGGAGGACCTACTGATTCCTAAAGAGAACACTTCTCTAGGCATTGCAAGGTTCCCCAGCGTGGCTCTAATGCCCACTTCTACTGGAAGTTTACCATAGAATCACACTGAAGGATGTAGAGATTCTTAGGGAAGTGTTCTCAGGTTTTTTAAAAAAAGCATTTGTGATGTTTATTTTTATTTGCATTTTCCACTTTTACAAGAGTCTTGCACCCCTAACCCCACACAAAAGTGAAGGGCTCACAGTACTGTACTCCATCAATGTCTCTAAGGATATAAATTATATGCCACAAAAGTGCATGCTAAAATAAATTTGAATGTCTTAAAAGAACTCACAAAATTCGTTTTCTTCCCCTTCCAATCCTTTTGTATTTTATTGAAGACAAGTACAGTAAGCAATAAATGATGAGTACAAACTTCTTGTACACTGAAAAAAGTAAAAAATATATATTTTGAGAAATACCAAAATCTGGTATGAGTAAATACTTGACACTGCGGATGGGATCTAGTAAGTATTTTGTGGTAACACACATGGTGTTAAGTTGATTATATAGTTGGAATAGGTCTCAGATTAAAAGAAAAAAAAAACAACTCTTGAAGAGTCTCATAACTATCCTCAGATTTATCTTCAAAATGTTGCCTGAGTTGGCAGTGGTTTTTCAAAATCATTGTATGTATTCATGTATTGAATGAAAGGGAACCACTTATCCCAAAAAGCTTCCTTATCTCCTACTGCTTGAGTTGTTCTAGAAGCATAAATAAATCTTTTCATTCATCCATAAACAGAGAATATCTGGTAGGAAGTGGAGAGGGAACTTTCTGACTGCCAGCTCCATCTTCTAACCAACTTTAGTGGAGGTTTTGTTGTTCTTTTTTTAAATTCTTGGCATTGTTATTTTGGAAGGGATGTAATTTAGATCTTCCTCTTGTCTTGTGTTAAATACCGGTACATTGATTTCCATGTATTCAGACAATTTCATTCCACCACTGTTCTATGGGTCAGTCCGCCACTAGGTGTACATCACATAATTGGTGTTACTTGGCTTGTTTTTATCTAAAGCATCACCTAAAATTATTTTCCAGCCTAGCTGATGCCAAGACTGCTGAGTTTCTCTTTTATGCCATGCAAAAGCAATCCACAGGACATCTTAGCCATCTGAACTATGCATATCACTTCACCGCTTCCTCATTCACAGCCTCGGGTGCATAAACATCAATTTTAACAGTCACAACTAAACCAGTAATGTCAATTTAGTTAAACCTACAAAGGAACAACTTAGATTTGTCTCAGGTTAAGAAAATATTAAGTAAAACAGTTTTGAACAATGAAGAATCGCTTGTGTTAGACCTTGCTCTGAGGAAGCATAAGCTACTGTAACAGAGCTTACATTATATTAAAACCTCTCAGTGTGTTAAAGGGTTCTTAATTATATCTTCCTTTTGCATATAATGCAAGCATTTACCAACTTTAACTGTGAAAGAGATTTGACCTCAAACAGTATACAATGCCAAGCTATGAAAGGATATTTTCAAGAACAGTCTTGCCAGAGGATGTGGCAGACATTTATCCAGCTACATGGAAGGTTGGTTTAATTTGACACCTAAGATAGAAAATCCACATGAACTCTTCCTTCCTTCTAGAGTAATATGGAATAAATAGAAATGGCTTTGTTGTCCCAAAACATAGGTGACTCAGGGTTCCACTAGCAATGCCAGTATCTCCTTTCAAAGATGGTGATTAGCTCAAACTTAAGAGACCTGCAAGAGAGGCGTTATCTAGTGAGAGCTTTCCACCAATGTTTACAGGATCTCCACAGGGAGAAACAAGCCAGAGACTCAAAAGTAGACTAAAGTGTGTTTTATTTGGAAAATTAACAATTATGCACAAGAAGCAAGCACTCAAACACTCACACGAGGCTAGCTGAAGGAGCAAGCGAGGAAAATTGTTGATAGTGAGGTTTCAAGGGCAATGAGGGCAATATTCGCCAATCTGGAAAGAAGCAAAGGAACAGCAATGTTGCTTAGACTTATGCCTAAGGACAGTACTCGTTTGGAAATCAGAGTGATAGCACGGCCACCAGCAAGCAAGATACTGTGCCTAGCTGATCAAAACCAGGGGTTTGTACACGATTTCTGTCTGGAGGGCAAGAGTGCGAATGGCTCTCCAGCTGAGTAAATAATGGAGCCTGCAGAATGGACAATAAGGTCTGGAATGGGCTAATGATCTTAGTGTTAGGTGACAAAGAGTTAATGGATGTTGTGATAACTTTGTAATCATTGGACCGGTGTGGGAACAATGGGAGAAATGCACAGGTCAGTGAGAAAAAAGTTTGCAACAATCACTGGTTTGATGGGAACTTTCCCGTCACTATTATCCAAAAGCAGAGTTGTTAAGGCTATAATAAGGAACAATAGCACTAAAACAGTCTAGTACAGAAATGGCCTAAGAGCTTTATTTGCTTAAATGTGAACTGGAAACTCAAAGCTATTACTTTTATAACTACTACTGTTGGCTGCAGGAAAAAAAAATACAGCAGAAGTGTGGGAGTTAGCTTACTCCAGATGCTCTCTAAACAGGCAATGGCCCTTCCCAAAACAGCAAACTCCAGGATTCCATAGGATGTTGAAAGTAGGATAATAGCACTATAACAGTCTGGTGTGGAAATGGCCTAATACTCCTTTTCTGTTGTTGCTAGCCTGTGCATTCCTCTAAAACCTCACTATCTAATTAAAAAAAAAAAAGTTCAGCAACACATCCTAATGCCTCAGTGTGTACCCTGTTGTTTCCCTACATGCTATGGCTCAGGGTCATTTACATAAAGCAATTCAATTTCAGAACCTCTCTACTAAGCATTTGTGTGAAGCTGACAACAACTTGCCATTATAGCAAAAGATGAATTGTATGCTTTCTCTGTTCTGTTGACAGAAATGAGAAAGGTAAAATGGATGTCAAAGTTCACAAATATATATACGGTGTGTGGGGGGGTATAATTCCATCGGACAATGGGGGAGTATATGGATTCATTGCAGTGTTGTCTAAGGGATTAGGTTGATAAAGACTTTTCTATCACTGAGTAGTTATAGTCAGCATGGGAAGCATGATAGGTTTATTGATTTCTTGGCTGGAACAATGTCATCAGCTTTTAGGTTAATGTACTTCATGGTGTGAGAAAATCTGTACATGTTTACTCCAAAATAAGCCACACAGTGTTCACCGGGGCTTCCTCCCAAATATATGTACAGTCAGCCTTCCACATCTGGGGGTTTATACATTCTAAGTTCTTACATACATACATTTTCCCTGGCTGCTTGCTGCTCCTCCTTTACCTGTCTGTTTGCTTAGCCTAGGACATTGAGAAGCTCCACTTCCGTATACTCCTTTTCCGGGGATTTTTTTTTCCCCCTTAAAGGGTCTTCATCTCTCAAAATGATTCTGTAGAGCTGGACTTGTGTTGGTTATTTTCACCAACTATGTATAGGGAACTAAACAAGCCCCCCCAAAAAGAAGCCAAATTTTCTTCCTCCCTTCTTCTTTCTTCCTCCACACTTTTAAAAAGTGGTGGTGAGGATTCTTCTCTGGAGGAGCCCTTTAGAGGTAATGGCAGCTCAATGGACCCTCCCCCACATTTTCGCAGTCTTGAATTTTGGTGTTTATTTTCAGACCTGAACACGGGGTTTCAGGTCCTCCGCTTGCACCTCCGAACCCTCTTTTCCAAGGCGGTATTTCTCCCACTGTTTCTTTCGGAACAGTGGGTTCCCAACCTCTTGGGGGATCGTCTCTTCACCAGCTCTAGTGAGTGATGACCGTACTCCTCACTGCAGCCACCGGAAGTTCCCAACACATTCACAAATTTGACTATTTCTGAGTTTCTCCAACCCCTGCCCTCCCACCTCAGCTGCTTCTTTTTGGGGGGAACCTCCCCTCTTAGTGGCTCCAATCAGGCCACATAGCCCTTTAAAAACCCACCTCTGGTCCTCCTCTTCCTCTACCAGTCTCTGCCTGACCAGCTAAGGATAGCTGTCTGCCCAAATTCTCAGCACCACAAACACTGTACCCACTACCCACACACCCCCAAGGAAAGAGATGGGCAAGAGAGAGGAAGTACAGGACTACCATGCCAACCATCTTCTTTCCCTGACCTGGTTTAGACCCTGGATGCCCACTTTTCCCACCCGTACCTCAGCCCCCTTCCCACAGACACACAAATTTTGTTATCTGTGAATTTTTCACTTTTGCAAGGGTCCTGTGTCCCTGACCCTAGCAAATGTGGAGGGCCAAGTGTACTTGGGTTGTAATCTAAAAAGGGGACCATCATTTTGAATAAAGCAATAATCATAAACAGAAGAAAGAAATATTGGATAAGGTGGAAGAGATGAAAGTAAATCTATCATAGTTTATTACTACAAATGATAGAACAAGGAGATTCGGGTTACCATTTCTGTGCTTCCAAGGAAATGAAAGACCACAAGACCACAATGTTGCTGGAAAGTAGTTGCTTCCGATCTTTGGTTGCAATATGCAGGCCTTCTCATTCAGTTTCTGTAGAGAATCAAAAATCATTACTGACCCTTTGCATTCCAGTGCTAGGATCTAATGGGGTGCCATACACATGCAACTCTTGGTGTCGCAAGCGGTTGTAGCTTTTCAATAGTTATCCAATACCTCCTTATGTAAGCAGTTTCTTCTGTTTGTGCAGCAGCACAAAGCCCAGCTTACATACAAGTCTGGTGCCCGGGAACACGCCCCCTCCCCAACATCATGAACCAGAATCGCCTCTGATTGGTCCACAGACCAGGCCACGGATTTCCAGCCAGATGAGAGAACTTCTTGTTGCACAGCTGCTCAGGTGGCTGTCCCTATTCTCCCTCGCTAACAGTTTTCAAGCCTATAATCCTGCATAATTATGCCAGTGGGGTTTTCTACTTGACTGGCATTAAATAGGATCTCATTTTTCCTGTGTTATCCAATAGTCTTTTAGTGCCTTGATTCTGTCTGTCTGTCTGTCTGTCTGCCTGCCTGCCTGCCTGCCTGCCTATCTATCTAGCTATCTAGCTATCATTCATTTATTTTTATTTATTAAAAATTACCCCTCAAAAAAATACCACTGAAGCACCATTGCATCCAACATGGATTGATAAACTGCTATCGAAATGTTTAAGCTCTGCACTTTAATTGGCCTCTGCTTGCCCTTTGCAAACAAAACAAAACAAAAGCAACCAGTAATTAATAGACCACAGTTCACTCATCCACAGCTGCAGCATTCCTGAATTTGCCTTGTGTTCCAAGACATGAGCAAATCCTATTCTCATTTATTTGGCAACAAATCCCATTGAATTTAATAGGACTTATGTTAGAGAAGACACACTTAAGATGGGATCATTGCTGTTTTCCTTTCTGCAGCTGCTGGAGGGACTGCTAGGATTTTTTTAAAAAAGAAAAAAGAAAACAAGAACATTTTTCCGACTGCAAGATCACAATTGCTTCAGATGAAAGCAATGTTCACAAAAACTTCCTCAATCGTTATATTGACTCAAACATGAGCATAGCATTGACAGCCAACATGATATAGCAGTTTGAGTATTGTACTGGGGAGACCAGGCTTCAAAACCCTGCTGAGCTATGATGACCTTGGGTTAGTCATACTCCCTCAGCATTAAAGGAAGGCAGTGACAAGCCTCCTGTGATTAAATTTTGCTAAGAGAGCCCTATGGCAGGGTTGCCGTAAATTGGAATTGACTTGAAGGCACATAAGAATAATCAACATAGCACTGAACACAGATCAATTTCCTTCCAAATGTACACACATAAGATTTGGCTGCATGTCAGCTTCAGTTAGACCTGTGTGGAAGTCACTTCTCAAACTTCACTCATCATTATAGGCAGAGAAAGGACTTGGGGATCATTTCACAAAATTTCACCAGGGAGAGCAGGAATTCTCCAATCATTTTTCAAGCATGTGGTGCAGCAATAGCAGTAGCATGGCTTCTTTCTCTTTCTTTAGCAAGTGTGTCGTTTTTGTTCCTTAACCACCTCCACTAAGTGACAGTAGCAGCAAGTGTGTTGACAGCCTGGCCATCACTCACAATGCCAGTGACATTCAGGGGGAAGGAAATGGGATGCAAAGTATAGCGGCTGCCACCTGAAAATGGTGGAGAATATTTAGCAAAAAGTCCTTCTTTTGGGAGGCAGTTACAAAAACAAAAACAAAAAAAACCTTTTTGAAAAAAGTGAAAAATCCTGACTCAGCTCCAACTCAAATCTATTGCTCATCTTCTTTCACATCGATCCTTCAGTTGGGGGGAAAACGTAAACCACAGTTTCCTATGAGTGACTAGTAATGACCGCAGTTTCTTAAAAGAAATGACCTAGACTTGGTTATTCATGACATTGTGCCTCTCCAGACAAGAAAAAAAGTCTCTGAAAGTCCCATGTTTTGTTCCTGAACAAACTGATTTTATTTTGGAGATCTATATAATATTTTCTCCATTCTGAAATATATCCTGGGAAATCCCAACATTACAAGAATTTTTCATTCCCCCTCCCCAGGTCAGGTTAAATTAACCCAGTATTTCCCAAAATCAAATACACTTCTCCATGTCTATTTGTTTGTGTTACACCAGAACTAGGTAAAATGGCTGCTGCCCAGAAATACAGCAATTGTATCCAGAATTCAGATTCAACAGAGATCAAGTGAGAGAAAAAGGAATGCCAGCAATCAAAGAAAATGACCATAATGTTTAGCGTAATGTTGCTGTATTGCTAAAGAACACTTTGACATAGGCCCTTTCCGCACAAGGTGAGGGAATCGCTCGGTGCCGTTACCTACCGCTTCTTCTGGGGTCCAAAGCAACGTGGTCTGTCCCTGAAGCCCTTCCGCAGGGCTCCTCCTTGGTCCAGGGAGAATCGGAGCAGTGCGAGGTCTGTAGATCTGCACTGCTCTGGCTTCCAAAATGACGGCTTCCAGTTTCCAAAGTGGCAGCTTCCAGTTGGTCGTGGGTCCCGACCAACCACTGAAGCTCGCCACGCCTAAAGCCCACCCTCCACAGAATCCAAGCTCGCATTGGTGTGAGCCTGCAAATCTGCACAAGGGAGCAGGAACGCAATGGCGGGTTCCAGGAAAATAAAGACCTGTTTTTTCCAGTCTTTCAAAAACACGCTGGAGGACCACTTGGGGTCGTTTTGGAGCAGACCGAGGTGCAGATCTCTGGTAAGTAGTCCGCTCCTAGTCCACTCCAAGGTGCAGATGACCTCCATGAGAGGACGCACTGTCCCGTTCTAATTGCCTGGTGTGGAAAAGGCCTTTAACTCCTGAATAAGAATTGAAATGAGCACTGAGGAAATTGGTGAAAGTCATTTTCTGAAATGTCGAATTAATCTAGATGTGGCACATGATCAGGGAGAGGAGAAAGAGGACAACAGAAAGGGAGTGATGGAAATATTTCAAGAAAGAGTTTGGATTCAAAAGCATGAATATGGAGGTTAAATTAAAACAAAAAGAATGGGAAAGTCTTGACACTTCCTGAGTCTTTTTTCCTCTCTAGATAAGCTCTTGGTTGACACCCCAACAAGATTAGTCTACAGTAACTAAAGTAGAACACAGAACTAATCTATTACACTATAAAAATGGTTCTGGGGAGAAGTGTGAGAGCAGCATTTGCCCACTTGGCCATTAAGTGACATGGGCCCCTGAAAATATATACCACCAATGTGTTTGGATTCCAAACCAAAGTACTAACTTTTTGGTTCAAGGTTCATAAAGGGCCATCATCCACTATATGAACCTAGCTATTCATTTAGAAATACTTTGGTCCCTTTGCCATCAGAAAAAGGTTAAGAGTCTGCCTGGGGCAGGTACATGCCACATGCTTTCCATTCTGCTGCTCCTGATCCATAGATATTTGGAATGCCACTTTTATTTACTGTCCGACATTCATAATGTAAATATTTCAAATAAAGGAATTTCCCATTTCTAGCACAAGTTGGGTTAATAACTTTTCCTGTAATTGACCCTTTGAACAACAATTTGATTCTCAGCAATGGCAAACATTTAGCTCTAACAAACAAGGTTGGTGCTACTGTTAGGCAAAGAGAGGCAACCCCCATATGAGACAAATTCTAGAGGTCAGCAGTGGCAGCTTCTTTGGTGTATTTTTGAGACTCTGGCCATTTCCGCATTAGACTGTTATAGCGCTATTATTCCACTTTCAACATCCTATAGAATCCTGGGGTTTGCAGTTTCAGGAAGGGCCACCTGGCCCCTCCTGAAACTGCAAATCCCAGGATTCCTTAGGATGTTGGAAGTGGAATAAGAGTGCTATAACAGTCTAGTGCAGAAATGGCTTCCATTATTCTCCTCTGTTGGACTCCCCTGTCTTGCATCCCCTGATCTACAGTTCTGCCTTCAGGAGCAGTAGAAGACACTGTCTCAGCCTGAGTATAGAAGTAATATTCAACTGTCAATCCAGTGCATATGTGGTGGCCTTTGCCTCAGACGGCAAGAAATCTAGAACTAGTCCTTGCACCAGCAAAACTTCAGCTGTTGATTGTTCCACCAGCAAATAGATTGAGACACACGACCACATTCTTCAAATATCTGAATATCTGAAACGCTATTAAGTAGAACACAGAACATAGGTATCTTTTGCTCATCTCAAGCATGCAATTAGATCTATTGGGTTTAAATTACAGGAACATAGCTTTTGTTCAATACATAGCATATTTCATTATGAGCTGTATTTTACTTAGAGGTAAATTATGTGCTAACAGATTTACAGCCTTAAGATGATTAATGAGAGGGATAAAGTAGGAAACAGTTTTACATATTTAAATTTTTGTATTACAATTTTTAAAATTTTACATTAAAATAGAGGGTGGTTGCTACTTTCTGGGGGCATAACTCTTCATAAAAAAAAATTTCTTGAAGGACTCAATGACGAATTTTTAGCAATTTTCATCCTTCTTCAAAAAAGTCTTCAGAAACTTAACTTTCTGAAGACCATCTGCAGTTTGGGATTTACTCTGCACAAAACCCACATCTTTTTTTGGGGTGGTGGAGGGCAGAAGGCATTTTTTGCATATTCTTTCCTGAACAGAAAATACTGTCTTTTGTACAGAAAGTGCTACTTCCCTTGCAATAAAACTAATGTGAATTTGTGCATGATAAGTCTCAAACTGTAAAGATTCTCATCAGTCCAGGATCCTCTTCAAGAGGGTTTCTCAGCTTTCAATAAACATATTTCTCGGGAATTTTTAAAATTATTTTTTCCATCCCTCCCATGGTAGTTACTAATCCTGTCCCTTTGCCTTTATTCCTATCCCCATATTTTGGAATTAAACCTGTGAATATTTCTTTAGCACAGCGGTCAGAACAGGGCAAGTTGTACTTGAGAAATGTTGAATTTGAGGCCACTGTTTATGTAAGAGCAGAGCAACTTTACTTGGCAACCTCATTTCTGATTTTAATTCCTGCTATTTTAATTTTATGTTTATCTGCTGGAGGCTTGTTTTCTTGTGCTCAAACGTGGTGTTATAGATTTCTATCCCCAACTGCACCTCCCCAAGCACATACACGCCTAGAGAAAAATTGATCTGGATTCTTCTAAGAGTGTGACTTGGCTTGAATCAAAGAAACATTGCCATCTAAACTTGCAAAATCCTGATTGATTTGATATTACTGCACTGAGGCAAGGAAGACAAATGCCATTTTAGTCCTGCTTTCGAAAGCAGCCCAATGTACGTCAGGAAACATCTGCACACAAAACCATAAACTTCCTAGGAACAATGTTCTCATTATGAATCATACCTAATGTGCTATTGATGGAGATTTCCAGCTAGAAAATATGCCACTGGCACAGCGCTACATTTTAAAATGCTGTAATCAGCAGGCAGGTGATTTACCCTTGTGTCTGATAGGCACAGAGCCTCTTAGCAGCAATGCGCTGAAACTGAATAGGTTTACCATTTCTTCTTCTCACTTCATGCAAGCATCTGATTGGATCAACTGCTCGTTCAGTTACTGTAAGAAAAAAAAGGCTTTTCAAAGTGCCCCAAAACATGGCCAAATTGTCCCCCATTTGCACTCTAGATCCCTTTTTCAGATGCTGGGGCCCCACAAAAATGACCCTAGGGCCACATGTAGCCATTGGCCACATTTTCCCCAGTCCTTTTTTTTTTTTTAAGAACAGTAACTCCCAGAATTCCCCACCACCAGCTATATTGATTAGGGCTGTATAGATATCACCATAGTGGGGAGTTCTGGGATTTGTAGTCTAACAACATCTGGATGGCCATACATTCCCCATTCCTCAGTCTGAGCCTAAGCAATATTATGCTGGTTGCAAGCGCCCTTGTTTCCTAAGCATAGCATCAGCTTACAAAGCTGTCTCACATAGCATACAAACGGGTGTAGAGTGGGGGTGGAAATTGTACAGATCTTTGGATATTGTTGGATATATGCAATTCCAAACATTCTTCAGCATTGGATATCCTGACTATGGCTGCATTCTAAATATCTGGAGAGCTGTACAATTCCCACCATGGTGTAGAACAGGACCAGGGAACTGTTTTGGTTGGTTGGTTGGTTTTTGGTTAAGGATGTCTCTCATCTCTCTCTCTCTCTACATGGAGATATTCAGGATCAGGATCTCTGTGCTGAAACGTGCCAGATCCAAATTTTTTCAGTCCTGGGAGAGAAAGAACACTGCTGCCAGTAAATCCTAGAAGAGTATAGACTTATGGTGTTAGTAATTCCAGGAACTGGTGGTTCATTTCTTTTGAACTCCGCAAACACTGAAACATTTGTAGTCCAACTGATGTTAGGAAACTGTACAAAGTATTGTTTGTAGAAAACTGTGCCCATTCCCTCAGTCTCTATGCTAACCTATCAATAAGCAGAAGTTGCATTTACCTAACTTAGCTTTTTAGGGTATGTCCAGGCAGCAGCTCCCCCCACCTGTCTTGTTGTTGTTGTTGTTGTTTTGTGCGTTTCTGACTTATGGCAACCTTAGGCAAATCTATCATGGGTTTTTCTGGAGCAGAGTGTATATGATGTGTTCAAGGTCACCCAGTGAGTTTCCATGGCCAAGTGAGGACTCGAATTGTGGTCTCTAGAGTTGCAGTTCAACATGCAAACCACTACACCATGCTGGCAAAAGCATCATAACCTGGTGTGAAAATCATGAGAAAACTAGCAATGTCAACTGTGGCATAAAATGGACAAACGAACCCTGGTCCAACACTACTCCATGCTAGCTCTACCTGGTGCATCTTTGTTTTAAAAGAGACAGGAAATGATGAAAAACACATACCGTACTCCATATCTTTCCTTGTTAAGGAAACCCACTGACGTATTTTTTTCTGATGACCTCTTCCCCAACATAAATCCTGACTAAAACTGTATCTAAGACTACTTTAACTTAAGACTGAGGACCTATTTTAGTGTGAGAGGCCACATGTTCCATATAATTCTCCATGGGCTGAATGACTTCATTGTGGCCACACCGCTTACTACATCATTAGTCTCTGGTGAAAGCACTGGATAGATCTCTTCCACTGACTGCCTCAACTGGGAAATAGGCATTTTCTCTACTTCTTCTCCGTGTAGGCAAAAAGAAGGAAAAGTGATGGTCCTCATTTGGCATTTGTGTCATGCCTTGCTTTCAGGACATAGAAACAGTTAGAGTAGTCTTAAGTACAGGCTTAGAGACTGAAACAGGGGAACAAGCTGAACAGGAGGAAACAGTACCACCCACCCCAGAGACAGAACAGGGGGCAGTGCCAGCCCAAGCAGAGAGCCCTTCCCCTTCTGACACACCTATACTCACCTTGGCCAAGCATAGACATCAAAAGGAAAGTATACACAGATCTAATGAATTTAAGGGAAACAGCAGTTTCCTATAGGGTTAAGCTGTGGACCAATAAAAGCCCAGAACTTGTTGGAGATTAACTGACCGTTTCTCCTGCCATGTCTCTGAACTCTGACTTAGAATTGTATTGGCTGTGCTTTGATCTATTGCTGGGCTTCATATTTGTCTCAAGTCTATCTGCACACTAGATAAAATAAGGAAACACATTTTGTAACTGTTTGCTGCTGTCCACCTTATCAGCTGCCATGTGTTGGCTGACTGCTCAGATGGAGAGAGGGCAATTTGCCAATATCAGCTTGACAATATTTGGCTTTGCTCCACCTTCCCTTTCCTTGGCCACTTAACTATAATTCTCACAGTATCTGGGGACTGGATATAGGCTTCCACAGCAACAATTTCCCCAATATTCTGGCATGATTTGGTCTTGAATGGTGATTAAGAGCCCCTAGCTTTACAAAAGACCTATTCTTGATGAAAACTGCTAGAACTAGTTTGTTGGTATGGATTGGCACTGCCATTTTTGGAAGTATTATGATGAGCATCACCTACATGAGCAAACTTCAAGTCTGCATACCTCTGAAAAGCTTTATGGGTGAACATTATTTTAATATAAGACTCCATAAGGTTAACAGTAGTCTTGTCTGCGGTGAGAAAAAATCTTGTATTTTATTTATAAGTGAGAGTCATTCAGTCAGAAAGCAGAGTCCAATCCAAATAAACGTCAAAATAGCAAATTGTTGTTTAATTGTGGCTTTCAGAAAAAGGTAGAATGGTGTTTGTGGCATTATGATTGTTCATGCCTATTTTCCTGAGATTATGAACCACTTCTGAATACAACCTTTAGCATTTACATAGAGCTAGTCATGGTGCTATTCAAGCTCTCCTTTTCTTTTGACTGTGTAATTATTAACTGGCTGAAGGGTTGCTGCTGAATGAGTCTTGCCCACTCAGCTGATTATTAATCAGTCAGTGCTAACAATCCAAATGCTGCTTTAATGCTGCAGAAGGAAAACATGACTAGCATTATGCATAAACCAAGTAACAGTCAGAAGACAATTTCTTACAGATGTTTATATCCAAACCTATAAGTCCAATAAAACAGAGAAGACTCCTGTTAGCCAAGCCCCTGTAAAGTGTGTGAATGAATATTGATGGAAAACCAACATTCAAGCTACCTTATGGTTTTTGGAAATTCAGATGTTAAGATTTCATTAGTGCAGAAGAGATAACGCTGTACAGACATATTTATAAAACCTCTGACAAGGAAGCTCATTTTTGCTAAGTCTTTTTACTTCCACTTAGTCACTCTTTTTCTTCTCGTTCTGGCTATCTGTACTTTTTTCATTTGTTTTAGCAACATTGGCATTGGCAGGATGGTGAAAGAGGACTTGAGAAACATAGACTTTTGGTGTCAGATTGCAGCATTATGCTTCTGCAGTAAGCAGCACAATAAAGCCTGAGCTGGGAAAGAATGGGATTCTCCTCTGAGTATATTGTAGCTGTGTGTGCCTGCCTACCACAGGCTAAGTAAACAGCAGCTGCCTCCAGAATCATTTATTTAACACATGTGAATGGCAGAACACAGTAAAAAGGGAAGGCAGATAACCTTGCCTCCTCACCAGCTCCCAGCATGTTAAAAAGAAAAATGCATATCAACACATTCCAAGTGACATTTTGGAAAAGCCTGAGACAGGGTCAAGTTGCTTGTCTTCAAGACTGCATGCAGGGAACCAACTAAGTTCCAACACAGATCCTCATCCGTGATTAACTTCTTGCATGGTCATCTAACTGTCCATTTGACCTTCACCCAAAAGTGCTCACAGGCAGTGGTGCAGTTCAGTTACCGTATTTTTCGGCATATAAGACACACCAGCATATAAGACGCACCCCATTTACATGCTGGCAAATACTACTTGCAGGCATAAAAGATACACTGGCATATAAGATGCGCCCCATTTTCAAACAATATTTTTTAGGAAAAAAAGTGAGTCTTATATGCCAGCAAATAGGGTATTTTCGATTCTTACCATAGAATCATAGAATCATAGAATCATAGAAATGTAGAGTTGGAAGAGACCCCGGGGCCATCCAGTCCAACCCCCTGCCATGCAGGAACACCCTCAAAGCACTCCTGACAGATGACCATCAAGCCTCTGCTTAAAAACCTCCAAGGAAGGAGACTCCACTACACTCCAAGGCAGCATATTCCACTGCCGGACAGCCCTGACTGTCAGGAAGTTCTTCCTGAGGTTCAGGTGGAATCTTCTTTTCTGCAGCTTGAATCCATTGCTCCTTGTCCTGGTCTCTGGAGCAGCAGAAAACAAGCCCTCTCCTTCCTCTACGTGGCATCCCTTCAAATATTTAAACATGGCTATCATGTCCCGTCTTAATCTTCTCTTCTGCAGACTAAACATACCCAGCTCTCTAAGTCTATCCCCATAGGGCATGGTTTCCAGGCCTCTCACCATTTTGGTTGCTCCAGCTTGTCAATATCCCTCTTGAATTGGGGTGCCCAGAACTAGACGCAGTATTCAAGATGGGGTCTAACCAAAGCAGAGTAGAGTGGTACCAGTACCTCCCTCGATCTAGACATCATACTCCTATTGATGCAGCCAAGGATTGCATTGGCTTTCTTGGCTGCCGCATCACACTGCTGACTCATGTTCAGCTTGTGGTCTATGAAGACTCCTAGATCCCTTTCATGTGTACTGCTACCCAGCCACGTGTCCCCCATCCTATATTTGTGGATTCCATTTTTTCTACCCAAGTGTAGGACCTTACACTTCTCTCTGTTGAATTTCATTTTGTTCGCCTTGGCCCAGCTCTCCAATCTATCCAGGTCATTTTGAATTTTGATCCTGTCCTCCGGCGTATTAGCAACCCCTCCCAATTTGGTATCATCTGCAAATCTGATGAGCATGCCCTCTATTCCTTCATCCAAGTCATTGATAAAAATATTGAACACCAGAAAGAATATTAATCTTCCCAGGGCCAGGGCAGGGAGTGGGAAAACATTTTAGATTATGATGTTTCTCAAACTTTCTTTACCCAGATGTTTTGGACTTCGGTTCCCAGAATCCCTAACTATGGGCTGTGATGGCTAGGGCTTCTGGGAACTCAAGTCCAAACCATCCGGGAGAACCAAAGTTTCTTCAAAATGTGGAAACCCAGTTGTGCTGCATTTGCAGGTCCTCCTGCTCATTCTGTTGAGTTAGGCCTTTGACCTTTGCCTGGATGTCTTCAATCAAGTGTACTACTGATGTGCTGTTCTCTGGGCCACATATAACATTAACAGAATATTGAATATTTATTTAAGTATAGGAGTTTGCCATGGAGTAGCAAATTACTTATTTTTTCAACTTAACAATGGAAGACCTTAATCCAAAAAGGTTTTTAAACTGTGAAAAGGAAGAGGGAAACATTCTTCAAGTTTTAGAGGTTTATTACACAGAAATATGAACTTGTTTCCTCTCTCCCCTGCCACCTCCTCCTCCTTCCATCTCTGCAGTACTGAACTGGTATTTTCTCTGAAGCAAGACATCCATCACAATTTATAGAAGAGACATCAAAACAGGGGAAGAATTTGTAGGACTGGGATTTTTTTAAAAAAAGAAAAGAAACAGCTGACACTTTACATATACATCTGGAATTAAAAGTTTCCTTCTGAAATAATAGGATTAATAGGTGCTGAACCAGAAATATTACTCAGAGGCTGTAATGTTGATTGAAAAGTAATCCCCGTCCATCACAAATAATCCAAATTATATCAATGGCACCAGGGAGCCCTGGTGGCGCAGTGGTTAAATGCCAGTACTGCAAGCCACAAGGTTGTAAGTTCGATCCTGCCTGGCTCCAAGGTTGACTCAGCCTTCCATCCTTCCACAGGTCGGTAAAATGAGTACCCAGCTTGTTGGGGGCATGTATAGAAATGTTTCGAAATACATGAAATTTGTAAGTTGTTTGCCGCCTCGATCCATATGGAGAGGCGGGAATAAAAAAATAAAAAAAAACTACTTCATGTTCAGTGGCCTGTCATACTACAAACATGCCCACATCCTCACCTTGGATTGCTTCACTGATTTCAGTAGAAGAAGTATCACTAGCAAGGTGAAAAGGAAGAAAAGACAACAGGCTATGATAAACAAATGAATTAGAGGTTTACTGTGGATGCTGTAAGGCTAGCATGTAGTGGAACCAGGGCTCTCAGAGTAAACACCTAGGACATTTTGATTAGCAGGGGCTTTGACATTATCTGCCATCAGCTGAGGATTGCTCTGCTCCCTCTGAATTTTTCTGCAATAACCACAGTAATTGGAAGCAAAATGGATTTTCCCAGTGATGATGTATTGTTATAATCTATCCTTTTTGTAATCAACAGTATATGGAGGTGGCTTTATCATAGATCTATTCCTGGTAGAGATGAAAACTGTTTAGATCAATATAGACATCGGCACTTTTGGACTCTGTAGGAGTGTTGCTATAAAGATTGTTCCAGTGAGAGACTGCACTTCAAAATTTACCAGTACATCACCATACAAGACATACTTAAAAAGAAGATATTGCAGTAAACGGAGGTGAGAACTGAAAATAGTGCAGGGCTAGGTGATGAGCAATGTGATCAACTGGTGATCAACTGATAGAACCTGTTTTCCATGTAATCTTCTTCACTTTAAGGGCATTTTGCTAGCTATTAAGTACTTTCAGAATTCTTATAAGAAGGTGCAGTGCAATTGTGCCCGCAGTAAGGAAGCTCCACATAATGGATAATTTTCAAAAGGTAGCCTTCTTAATCTATGTAGCCCCAAAAGAACAGAGTCATGTGGCATCTTTAAGACTAACAGATTTAGCTATGATCAAGCTGGTATTTGTTTTGATCAAATTCATTACAGCAATTATATTAGTAACACCGGTGATTAATAACAACTGTTCGTGATAGCACAAACATCTTTCCAATAAGCAAGGCAGCTAATAAATGTACTGTGAAAAGCATCTGTTATTGGCAGGCCTGCATTGAGGATTTCATAGTCACTAGGCACTCTTTTATTTGACTCTCCGCCTCATAGGCCCTACATTTTTTGCTAATCCTGTTTTTGTAGACCTTAAAATGTTTGTAGAGCCTAGGCACTGTACCTAAAATGGCTAATGGATAAGGTGGTCCTGGTTATCAGCTCTAAACATCATGTCACATAAGACAGTGGAATTTGTTGAATATGTTAGGATTGCAGCCAACATCAGTATGAAGGCTACTGACTCCTATGGTTGGCCACAAGGCCAATAAACATTTAACCTCAGAAGAAGTGCATTAGAGCAAATATTTAAAGATTGATTTTATTCTGGTGAACAGACCCCAATGATTTATGTGTTAGTAATTAGCAGATTCTATTAATACAGCTATAAGTTGTTAAGTGAATAGGAGGAAAGCAAAAACCTACACAATTCCCTACGGGAAACTGCAAGTGCTTGTTTCAAAGGAATATGCACTTTCTTTCATGCAGCTGACATAGTGGATTTGCACTTATAAAAGAATCTCAGTCAGCCATTATCTAATTACAATGATGGATCACCCATTAACTAGCAAGACTTCTTTGGCAAAGGGGGAGGGAAGCAATTTTTTAAAAAACTCAAAAAGCTAACTGACTGCAAATTTAGATTCAAATGCCTAAAAGCCCAATATAACAGCTTGGTGGTTCACTAATGATATCAGGCAACATCTGTAAGACACAGGGAGGAAACAGACTGAGAAGAATAGTCATTAAAAAGCTTGCACTTCAAAATCTAGGAGGGGGGATCCAGAGCAGATATGAAAAAAAAATTAGATAAATTTATCACTGTTTTCTTAAAGGAGACAGCTATGGCTCAGCCATACAAATGGAAGGGCCAAAGTCCACATTAGAGACCTTAACTTCATGGATTAGTTCTATAAATGAATGGTATCACCTTGAAGTTCAGACAGAATCAGAGATTTTTGGAAGTGCTGTTGTTTATATACGTAATTTGCATATATACTTGGCATTGCCCGGGATTTTATTTTCTCATAGATAATACTTGTTAGAAAAATTTGAGATCCTGTGTCTCTAATTCCCCAAACTGCCTTGTCCAGTACCTATAACTTTTCCCCATATTCCCCAATCCAATTTGTATTCAGAGTTATTAACACAGAGAGGTTGGGTTCCGGAGGGAATACACTGCCCTCCTCCTTTTTGCTGCTAGGCCCCATCTCCATAGCAACCATCCAGGCCCAAGAGCTCTCTGGCTGAGAATTCTAAAGGCATCTCCCTAAATTGCAAACCCCAGGATTTCATAGAATCTTCTCAGGCAGCCAATCATATGAGGGCTTCGCCTCACACAGCCAATCATATGAGGTCTTCCCCTAACACAAACATGCAAACTTTGACTTTTATATAGCAGATTTATTGTATTTTAATTGTGTTTAAATCAGTATTTTCATTGGACGGATAGCTTAATTTTTTTAAGGGTTTGCACCGCATGCTGTTTTAATCATTTTGTTTTAACTTACCTTGTAAGCCGCTTTGGGTCCCATACTGGGGAAAAGGCAGGATATGAATTAAATAAATATCTCTTTTCCTCCAAGCATGATAGGAGAAAGTAAACAGGAGACAGAGCTCCATATGCTGGTTGATGGTCACTTGCTTTATTTATTTTTAAAAAGCCCAACACATTTTGGCCTTTAGAACAGAATTATATTTGTATTTTTTAGTCGCTGAGGAAGGTCAGCTTTGGTAGAGGCAGAATGGAGTTGGGCAATCAGCATGTGGAGTTCTGTTTCCTGTTTACTTCTACTTATACCATGGAGAAAAACAGGTACACATCCCCTCCCCTCTGCCTTTCCCATCCCAAGGCTGCTCAGTGTTTCTCCACACCAAAATGACCCTCTCCTCCAACAAACCTAGGAAGAGAGGTGAACCAGAGGTAGGTCTTTATGGGAAGGGGCTACAAGCTCAGTTCAGTTCTGGTCTTCAAAATGAATTCCTGAGCTATGGCTTCTTTAACTAGCGGTGGGAAACCTCAGTCCTTGGGGCAGGGTTGCTAGTTCAGGATTATCCCAAGCCCTAACATTTCCAAGCCAAAACTGAGGCCAAGGGACAGTCCCTGCTGATGTATTCAGTGTTATGCATTAAGTACCAACCACAGTTGCTCTCAACTTGTCATTCTAACATGTCCTGATTACTTATTTTCTTATATGAAAACTAAGACAGAAATCTTTGCTAAAGAGGCAAATCTAAATCCAGATCTAAGTGAAATGAGAGAATTGTTCCTTTTCAGTTAGTTAGAGTGACAGGATAAGGAACCTTTAATCTAGTTTACTTGCTTCCAGCCAGAAGGTAGATGCAGAGCAGAGTGGAGAATAAGCCCTGGTACCATAAGAAATAGGAAGAAAGGAAAGAAGGAGAAAGCTAACTAAGTAAATACACAGACATACCTCCACCCTGTGAGTCTTTGAAAGTTGCATCAACAAATCAGCAAAACCTTGTAAAACTGAAGCAAGCTTGCTGCGGTACTAACTGAGCTAGAGATTTACACACAGCTCTTTCTTCTTGCCTGAAGCGGAACCTCCTAAAACTGGAGAATTTGCAATCTCATCTCCTGCTGGGAGATGACCCACAAAAGATTGGAGACTCAGGGCCTGAGATCTGGCAACCAACCCTACTCTGCTTTTCCCAATTGGCAACAATGCTCTGGCTTTCCCAATTGGCATGCTTCTTTCCTCATTGCACATAGTTTGGATAGTTTCCCAGCTTTTGTACATACTTTTCTCAACTCGAGAAGGCTGAATATATCTTCTCAGACTGAGGCCATTTCGACATCTTACCTGATCCCGTTGTCCTCCCATCACAATCCTGGCAGTGTCTTTGCTGGGAAGAGAGCGCAACAAGAATGCTCCCCTCCTCATCTGGCTGGCTCCCTGCAAAAGGGAGCATGAGTGACATACACCTGCCTCCCACAGCACAGCCAGGCTCTTTTCCGTGCTATGCTGGGAATGAAGCAGCTCCATCACACTTCCAGCCTTTCTACATGGCTGGGAAGGATAGGAGCATGGTGCAATCGCAGGCACTTAATGGATTTATTCTGTTAAGTGAATATCCCACAATCACAGCAGGGAGGATGGCAGTGGGACTGCAACGACATCATCAGAAAGCATGACCTGCAGCCCACTGACATTCCATCCCCATCACGTGACTGTGACGCCATGCGGAAATGGCCTTAATTATTGGCAATGAGAACTTTAAACTAAAATGAGATAGAATTTCTGGTCCCAAACTTCAGAGCTGATAAGAATGCATAATATTGGGGTGGATGGATCAATGGGCTGATCAGTGCTTCTTAAGCTACATTATGTGCCAGACTGGCAGGGTTCTCTACTCCAATATGCCAGTAATTGGCACCATATCTGTGTGCCTATTAACTACAACTGTCCCCCGCCCCCCGGCAACTCACAATGGATTGGCAGCCATTGATTGTAGAGTACCACTGGTTCCTGGACCACCATTTTGTGTCGCAATGATCTAACTCAATATAAAACAGCAGTGTATCTTCGGTAAAAGCTCTGGTCAGTTGAATATTATTTCCATTTTAGCCACAGATCCTAAATATAAATGCAACAATGCAGTACATGAAATGGAAAAATGAGTGATAATCATCATTTTACATAAAAAATTATTGATATTGAAACTTATACCCATTGATGGGGATTGATGGAGGAGGGAAAGGAGTCTGGCAAAAAATTGTAAATTGTAATTGTAATTTGCAATAGGTAATGTGTTATAATATTGTATATTCTAAATTTCAAATAAAAAACATTAATTTGCAAAAAAAAGATATCAAAACTTATACATTACACTACTAGAGTGAACAAGAGCTGGAGCTATCCAAATTAGCTGCAGTCACAGCAATCTTGGTAATACTTCACATCCTGCAATTCAGTTAAAGTAGCATTAGAGATTGAGACTACAAAAGCACTACAAATTCTGATTTAAGTAATACTCATGGGCTTCTGTTAAGTTAATAATAGGTTGATATTTTAAATATTGGCCCAGTTTTCCTTACTCAAAAGCAGCTGAGGATGAAATCTGCTTGTAAGAAACATATGAATGAAGTGTTCAAGCGTTTGTGGCCTTCCAGATTTTTTGCAACACCCATAATCCTTACCACTGGCTGTATCGGCTAAGGCAGTCGCAGGCAAAACCGTGACAAAATCCAGCATGCTAGAATTTCCCATCTTTGATGTGCAATTTCTTTTGTGCCAGAAGCAGGCATTGTATGGTACCTGAACCAAATCTCCTCCCATTACATTAAACCTTAGCAGCAGGTCACAGCTTCAGTGAGGTAAAAGGCTTTCCTCAAATTTAGCAACATGACCAAGATAATAACTGTTTTCTTTGCTGGTCCATTATAAGGCCAACACGTCTTTAGAGACCTAATAATTCTGGGACTTTTGCCAGCAATAACAGTGACCCTTTTTTTTCAAACACCTGTTAAGAGCTGGAGGAAGGAAAGACAACATACAATCTCTATTGAAATGCAAATACTTGAACTCCACAGGGTAGAGGGTAATATTCAAAACAAGCAAGGCAAACATTTTCACTCTATGGTGTGTTCCTCTCTAGGGTTCTAGCCAGCCACATCCTGCTGCAAAATAACCATTCCATTCCTAATGCAGGTCCTATGCTGGATTTTTTTGGTCTACCTAATACCTCTGCTTCTTGTTGTTGTGGTGGTTTGGTCCTTGTGGGCCATCAGATTGATTCTGACTTATGGCAACCCCAAGGCAAACCTATCATGGGCTTCCTGGGGTTGGGAATTTGTGATGTGCCCAAGATCACCAAGTGGGTTTCCATGGGCAAGCGGGGAATCACACCCTGGGTCATAGTTCAAGCCAGAGTCATAGTTCAATGCTCAAATCACTACACCACGCTGGCTCCCAGGCATTCAGATTTCTCTTACCACCAAGTGTATTCCAGGGGTGGGCAAAGTGCAAACTATGGGCAACATGCAGTCCTTGGGACTCTAAGTGTGTCCCCAAATCCACCACTCCCTCCATGTATTTATTTATTTATTTATTGGTTTCCAAACCAGCCCAAAAGTGCCCCCCACCTCCCAAAACACAGAATTTTTTTTTTGACCAAAACAGCAGCTGGTGATGCTGTCTTCTGTCCTCATTAAGCTCTGTTTTGAGAAGTTTTTAGCAGAGAGCCAGCGTGGTGCAGGGGTTTGAGCGTTGGCCTACAGACCCTGAAGACTAAGGCCATTTCCGCACTAGCCTGTTATAGCGCAATGATTCCACTTTCAACATCCTCTGGAATCCTGGGGTTGGCAGTTTCGGGAGGGGCCAGCCGGCCCCTCCCGAAACTGCCAACCCCAGGATTCCAGAGGATGTTGAAAGTGGAATCATCGCGCTATAACAGGCTAGTGCGGAAATGGCCTAAGGTTTGGTTCCCTGCTCGGCCATGGAAACCCACTTCGACATGTCACACACTCACAGCCCCAGAAAATTCCATGATAGGTCCCCTTTAAGATCTCCAGAAGTCAGAAAGCATGTGAAGGCACCCAACAACTACAAAAACATATTCAGCATTGGTCACTAGTTAAAAGTGGCTTACATTAATTTAGATCAAACATCTAATTTGCAAAAGTTAAAAAGAATTAAGTTACAATATTTTTTGAAAACAACAAACAAACCATGATTAAAAGGGAAGAAACTCCTTGGTTTGTCAATGGGGAAAAATACTGCAGGATTCCCTTAGATTTCGCTGCAAGACCCGTTCGCAGAACTTAGAAGGTTCATAGTCGACAAGCTTTTTAAAATCCCATCCACAAAACAGGCACAAAATGCTCATTTTCTCTTCTTAATAACATAGGCTTTACTTTCAAGTTAGGATGCCAAAACAACAACGCTTCCCCGCTCAACATTCACAATTAATCCGCTCAACTGCAGTTTGTTTTCAAGAGCCACACAGTAGAGCTTCTTTTAAAAAAACTACATTACCCAGAAACCCCTACGGCTTATGAGATTGCTCTTCCACCTTTCTCCCTTAGAAGACTCCATTACCCAGAATGCCTCGCGAAGACTCCATTGCCAGACTCCATTACCCAGAATGCCTCGCGAAGCCCCAACGCGGAGAACTACCTTACCCAGGAGGTGTTGCGCCGACAAAGCGCCGTCGTGGCGTTTGTGGGGTGATCGGAAGAGGTCGTCGTAAAGCTGCCCCCCCTCCCCACTTTCACTTTCCAACCGCCGGTCTGTTTCTCCGGTTGTGCCGGTCCCGGGGGGCGAGGCCTCTTCCCGCCTCCCCTCCCGCCGCGTTCAAGGATGAGGAGGGCCGGGCTGGGTGAGTGAGTGAGTGGTGGTGGTGGTGGCGACCTGGGCCTGGGGGCGTCGCAATGGGGACTTGGGCCCAGCCGGTCTTGGAAGGGGCGGAATGTGGTCACGGCCCCCGTTGGTTGTGAGGGGCCGGCTGTGTCTGTGCTTCTTGGTCCAGGCTAGGACTGTAAGGGAAGAGGGGCCCAGGACCGCTTTAGGGCAGCTCTAGGGGTGCGCAGGTAAAGGCCTCGTTCTTTCCTCTGAATGAAGAAATAGGGTTACATAGCCTCCAACTGTCCGGCTTCATCCTTCTCTGTCCCCTCCTCCTCTTTCTTCTTCTTCTCCTTATTACCTTTTCCCTTTTTCTATGGCCATTTCCGCACTAGACTCTTATAGCGCTATTATTCCACTTGCAACATCCTACGGAATCCTGGGGTTTGCAGTTTAAGGAGGGACCTTTGAGGCCCCCCCTTAAACTGCAAACCCCAGGATTCCGTAGGATGCTGACCGTGGAATAATAGCACTGTAAGAGTTTAGTGCAAAAATGGCCTATATTCCTGTACAACAGCTGGTTGCTAAAATACAATAAACTGACTATTACTATTCTTGTCCTCCACTGTATCAGCTGCTTTTAAAATGTTCTGGGTTCTTTCTCTTCCTCTCAGGGTCCCACTTTGTCCTCAGTTCAGGTTAGTTGGTGCAAACTGAGGCCATTTCCACCCTACACAGTTATAGTGCTCTTATTCCACTTTCAACATCCTGTGGAATTCTGGGGTTTGTAGTTTACTGAGGCCAAAGAGCTCTCTGGCTGGGAGTTCTAAATGCCCCTCTCTAAACTAAACTAAACTCAACTCTCTAAACTAAAGAATTTTGTATGCTAAATACTGGAAAACGAATAAAGTTCCAGAAATAGAGGAGTGGCTTATTAAAGTTCAAGAATATGTAACTTTAGATAGCCTATCGAGAGCGATGAGAGGAGAAAAAAGAGGAAACCAAAAGACTGAAATGATAGAAAGTAAGAGATATAGTGAGGAAAACTGGGAAAAAATCTGTAATGGGTAATGAAAGAACCAGGGTAAGGTATAAGGTAGTAAAGACAGGAGAGCAAAAGGTACATTTAAAATATGGTTAATGGGGAAGATAAATGTTTGAAGAGAATGATTGTAACGTAATGTAAAGAACTGAGTCAAGGAAAGTAGGAAGTGAAAGATAATGAAAAATAAGGAATATTTCTTTCTATTGTTTGTGTGAAGAATTTAAGGTTATTGATAATGTAAATATTGTAATTTGTTGAGATGTTTGTAATTTGTTGTTAATCTTAATTAATATATATATATAAGAAAGTGGAATAATAGCCCTATAACAGTGTAGGGCCAAAATGGCCTGAATTCAAAGTCAAAAGTGGTTCGTGCTCAGCTTTGCAGAAGGGAAGATGGGGGGAGGGTAGAGTCTTGCTTTTCTCAATAGGCTTAGGAAAAAGCAAACTGCTGTAGCCTCTTCTCTAGCTGTATGTCCTTCCTCATTTTGCCATCTTGTCTGTCCTGTAATCTCGGTTGCTTGACCATCCATATTCCAGTTTTCACATTGAAGAATGTTGCTTTCTCCTAAGAATAAAGAATAACAGTAGCAAGTGCACCTTAGAGATTTTTAAATGAGGTTGGAGAGCGATCCTCTAACAAGGCAGTGTTAGCTGTGGATTTCCTGTAGTGATAGGCGGTTGAACTAGATAGCCTTTGGGATTCCTTTTGTAATTCAGCAGGGAAATGAAGGCTCAGCTGTTTCCCTAAGTGCATCCCAAGTGCTATGCATGTTTGCTCTCTGAAGGAAGGGTTACTGTGCTCAGTAGGACTTACTAAGAAGTAAATGTTGATGGAATCACAGCTTTAACTGTGAAAGTATTGTAACATATTTATAGTTTTCAGAAAAAAATCACTAAATCTGTGGAGGTATACATAGTGTAAATTGAACTGTCAAATGAGCTAGCTGAGACACCTGAACCTGATGTTCTCTGTGATTTGTGTTGTGCTCATGTGGGATGCTTCTTTTCCTTGCTGAAATACTACTATGATGGTAGAATTTGTACTTTTCTTTCATTATTGAATGAAATACAAAACCATAAGTACTGATCATCTTTCTGTACTCTGAATTGGGAATAATTTCATCTCCATAAACAGCTCTAGTGCCATTTTAAAATAGTGTATGCTGTTACTTGCTTTTGTTGTGTGACTGTATGGCCTTTTCCGTGAACTGTTCTACTTCTACACACACAAAACCCATACACTCACTCATTTGAATTTTATTTGGCTCTTTTCCAGAAGTTTTTCCCAGTTTGTACTTCATGTAAAGGAAAGTGTTGTGGCTGCCAGTTGAGACAGTTTGAAAGAGAATTGGACAAGTTCAGAGGATCAATGACTATTATTCATGAGGAAATTACCTCTGAATATTAGTTCCTGCCTATCAGTGGTAGAACAGGCCTCATGTCTTTACATGCTGACACTGTAAGCATCTGACTGGCCACTGTAGGATGACAGACTAGAGAAGCCTTTAGTCAAATCCAGCATATCTCTTCCAGCGGTCCCTTGCAACCAGTAAGAAAGTACCAGAAGACACTGCTTTGTCTATCTGGTCAGTGAAATCCCCCTTGTAGCCTTCTGGTTTCCAATTCCATTCTGTGACCTATGACTCCTAGCAATCCTCTGCTGAATGCTTTATGTATGTAGTTAAGACTGGAAATGTCACATCTACGATGGCTCCCTGCAAGGGAGCTTTGTCTAATTTGGTCAGCAAACTAGTAGAAAAGCAGAATGCTCTGGAAGTGTACAGACTCACTTGAATGATTAGGGAACTGCAAGATAAAACACACGGTACTCTAATCAAGAGATTTAAACCTGAATGAGAAGGTAGTATCTATTGGCTGGTCTTGTAGGGGAATGAAACCTCATTCAGAACTGGTTAATCAGCTCCCTTTTTGGTCAGATGAAGTACCACACCAACAGAATGTCTATCTCCTTTGAATAAAGCTTCAGTTTATTCCCCTAATCCACTCCATTAATGCTCCCAATTAATGCGCACCACCTTGTGTGATTCAGAGCTGGGTTTCCTCAGTATACAGATAGCACCTTCTTCCACAGCAGTTTCCTTTCTGTCTGCTAGACTCTTATGAGCTGCTACAAAATTTGGGGGGGGGAATACTTTCTGGTGTCCAACTAGTTATGATGGCTCAGGTATTTTCCCACCTTCTACAAAAGCATAAGGGGAAGGGAGATATTTTCTTGAGTTCTTCATAAATCACACACATACATAGAGAGGGTATATCAGCTGTCTTTTATGTTTGCAGTTCCTTGAGAACTCTAGAGCATGAGACTTTGTGCTAGGAGATGTTTGCTGCTGGTGAGCAAGGGAGTAGATTTATGAAGTTTGCAATGTTGAATTTACTAACACTGGCCCTAAAGCCGGATTCTGGAAACAGTCCTGTGAGAGACACTGTTTTGAGTCATTGTCTGAAAATGATAACTGAGGTTCTGAGGAGAATTTGGCTGCAGTGTTTTGGCTGCGTCAGTCATGAAGTGGACATCTGGCCCTGTGTTAGACATCTCTTGTCTGTTATTCATAATTTGTGAACTTTGACTATGTAATACAGTTGCTTAGCATGCAGCCTTCCCAGAAACTCAATGAACTCTGGAAGTGTATGGACCCAATTGCATAATGAGTATCATTGACATTTCTATTATTCTAACCCCTTGGATGTAAAAACTTTTCCAGCTAATCTCTTTGCCTGACCTTCTACACACATAATGTTATTGAGGCAGTCAGTTTTTGAGACTGTTTGTTTTCAGTAACATAACCTGCCGTTTCTTGACAGCTTGTCAAAGCTGGTAAAGTGTTAAGCATTTGTAATTAATTTTGGCACTCCTGATTTCTAATTTTTATCAGCTTATAAATGTTATAACTCTTAATTTATGAAGAGTTGGAACCATATTTATAGTCATACTTTATTCTCACTGAAATCTGTGGAAGTATGTTAATTTGTCCCATTTGTTTCAGTGCCAGTATAGCTGCAGTCCCAGCCCCATTTACCTGGGATTAAGCCCCACTGAACTAGCATTTTGGGAGTAGACACATATAGGGTTGTGCTGTAAAAGCACAGCTTAATCTGAATGCAACCCACTATATCAGAGATATGGAAGCTGTAACTTTCCATGTGCCATCCAGCTGCCATCAGTCCAGTCGACATGACCAGTGACAAGTTACCAGTGATAAGAGTTACTGGGAGATGTGGGCTAAAACATCTGGAGTTCTGTACTCCTTTGTTCGTTATATAGGCTGATTATTAAAACATAGGCTGCTAACATAAGCTGCTATACAAAATTGCTGATCAGTCATTAAGAAACTTAGAATGTTGTAAAATGTGTTATGGTTTTAATGAGAATGCAGCAGATATGAAGAATGTTTGCAGTACAGATTTTACTTGCAACGAAGTGCAGCCTTGTTGGCCTAATCTAAACTACAGTTGGACCCTCTGGATTGGTTGCTGAATGGTTAGAGCAACACTTACACTAATCGCATTGATTCAGTGAGTCTAACTGGAACCAGCAGTTGACTAGTCCCAGTTAGAGCAGACTTATTGAACCAATGCCATTTATATCAGTGTTGATTTTTTTGATATTCCTTCCTTGTGTGGGTTTGTGGAGCACCCAAGTTTCTATCGCTTGTTCAGAAAGAAAAAGCTTGGTGTTGGGAGCAAGGTCATGTATATCCCTGCTTTGAGCTCATTGGAGAAAAGACAATGTACATATAACAAATATGTGTTGCTTGATGAGTAGATCTGAGCTAAGTCACAATAATTCTGTAAATGAGAATGAATACTGACACTTTTGCTGGATTATATCCTTGGTCTGTGATGTCCACTAGTGTCATGCAGTACTGCCTGCCAGCTTTGCCTTTATTGCAAAGTTCCTGTTTTTTGCAAAAATAATGAAAATCTGTATTGTTGCCCATTCTGTTTAGAGTAGGAGTGCTGCTTGCTTCTCAAAAGTCCCCTTGGGTGGATTACAAATTTAAATATAGATTAAAATTAAACAGTAAAATCAAGGCTGATGAAGATAGCCAGTTGGAATTTGTTTTGATACATAATGAATGTTCTTCCAAATCTGCAGGTATGACTTTTGCGCTTATTATCTTGAGAGATACTGTAGTATAATTGTGCTGAAAACCAGTTCTTGATTCATCCTGATTAGTGACTTCATACTTGTATGTTTTGTGACTAACAAATATGCAACAGGACTTCTAGTTTTTTCCCTCTGCTGTATTCCTGACAAGCCTCATCAGTGACAGTGAAGTGAGGGGCAAACAGGCATTCCTTAAGGGAGAAGTGGGGAATGTATGGCCAGCTAGATATTGCTGGCTTACAACTCACATCAGCCCTAGATGGTACAACCAATGATGAAGGATGGAGGGAGATGAAGCTAACATTTGGAGGGCTACAAATCCACCATCCCTGCTTTAAGTGCAGTTTGGATGAGTGCAGTTTGGAAAGCTATGTTGTCCTGATGCCTCAGTTTGCCTTGGTGTGATATGGCATGAAAAGAGCTGCTGTCTGTGATTAAAGACACTTAAAAGCCACATTGTAAACAGGGGTCTTGTTGCTTAAATATCTGGATCAGAAGCCTTGGCTGCATGCTGGCTGTTGTAGCAGTTCTTGTTCCTTGAACCTGCAGTAGCATTTCAGTTTCAGTGGGAATTTATACAAATAACAAGCTTCTGGGGATTGTAATAATCAAAGTGGCAAGAAAAAGCAAGAAGACGCATCATTGCCTATTGAGCAGGACATGCAAGAGTATTCAGAAGGTCAAGAAAGGAGAACAATGGATCCTGGAAAGTTTTTACTGCTGTGACAAGCTGTTGGAATGAAGGGAGGCTTGGTGTTGCTTTAACACTTTTGAAACAGCTGATGGAAACCTTTGATTTCAAACTGTTGGATTGGGATTATGAGGAAGAAAATCTTGGGCCCAGTCTTCCCTTCATTCCCTATCTTCATTTCTTCATATGCCTGTTTAGTTTTGTGAGGGGTCTAGTTCTCCACAGGGTTCAATACTGTTCCTGTCTCCATCTCTTTAGATGGCTAATGGTTTAAATAGGACAATTGGGTTTCTTTTTCCTCCAGAGACCCTATTTTCTAGCTATATTTCTGATACCTTAATCTGATTGTCTTTTCAGGTGAAGGAGCTGCTGGCAGCAATTATGGCTATGCCAATAGTGGTTACAGTGTGTATGAGGAAGAAAATGAAAAGTTAACAGAAAGTTTGCGTTCAAAAGTCACCGCCATTAAATCAGTAAGTATATCATTATACAAGCAGCATTAAAACTGATTGGGGTACATAATACTTGCTCAATCAGTGTAGTAGCAACACAGCCATGGCTTAATTGAATTCAGTCAAAATATTGCCCTTCAGAAGGCATGGAGTTCTCATTGAGAGATCAAATTATTCTGCTAATTAGATTTGAGCTCCAGCTGCCCTGGTTGGCTAGTCAAGATATTAATTACAAGTTGGGACAGCAGAATCTGTGCTTATTTGAGAGGTGTGTCCTCACAACTGAGAGTTGTATTCCCAAAGGAATTATAAGTCAGCAAGGTCAGTTAGGAGATATGCCAATAACCCATTGAACTAAACTCTTCCTATGCCAATGAAATAATCCTAGTTGATATTTAATCAAACCTAAAATTGCCTTTGCCGAAGTCTCTCCAGTGATCTAAATCCTGAGCCATAAAGCAGAACAATACATCACTGTACATCAAGCTCTCCCAGTCTGGTGCTTTCCAGAAGTTTTAGACCACAGTTCCCATCATAACTGGCCACTGTCCATGCTGGTGGGAGGCTGTGGGAGTTGGTCCAAAACATCTGGAGAGCAACACACAGAGGAAGACTGGAGAGAAAGATATTGCAATACACTACTTGTAGAATCAAATTTGACTTGGGATACACCAGAAGGGAAGACACATCAATGCAAAGTCAGTTTGAGCTGGTAGGGCCAGTTCTTCAGGAAGGTAAATCTGGAGTGAGAATAAAAGCTAATTTCCCAGGTTATCACCAAATAATTTTTACTGATCACAGTTCCATGTCATCCCATGAATTCTGGGTGTAGCAATCCCTGATGTGCCACAAAAGGCTGGGATTATCTTCCATTGAGTCTGAAATATGCAGGCCAAAGTAAAGGGTGGGTAGGCAAATGGTACAAATCTTTAAGACAGCAGGCAGCAATAGGGTGTTGTCTCGTACTGTTACAGTACTATTAGCTAGTGTCAGTAGGTAAGTATATATTGCAGACTGAGATACCAGGATATGGAAGGATAGGGTAGCATGGTGCCACTAGACCTGAATCTGCAGAACTGGAAATATTTGGGGAGCAGCAACTCAGGGCTCCTTCATGTCTGGAGAACAAAGGCCCTTTATGTTGTTGCTATTCAGCTTCTTTCCACTTCATAAGTTCTGGTCCTTCTCTTTTTAAAGTTTATGAAGCAAATCTGCTTAAATATTGTGTAGAATACTGAAATTTGGAGTTATGAAATTGTAGTTGCATGAGCTTTTGTCCTGAGTCTTTCTAGCCACTAGGCTAGTTAATCTGACCACAAAACATGGCTTAAAATACTCAAAAAGAAAGTAAGACAGAAAAATAAAAAAGCACATCAGATAAAGAAAAATGAATGAAAGGCTGAAACTGTAAAATAATATCTATGTTTGGCTTTGGATGTTCTTATTACAAAATAAAAATTTAAAAAAGATGTTGCTAGAATAAATACATGTTGGATAAGAGGAGAATCTGTCAGTATCAGAAGAACGTAGACTAGATTGGCATATTACTTTATAGCATACTTCCATTGTAGTTTTCCTGTGTTTTCAGGCTTTAAGGTTCTTCCAGAAAGCATCTTAATTATCCTTGATGTTTCCCAAGCAAGTTTAATTTTATATGTCATCCAGTTGGTAGTATGGTAATGCAACAATCCCCTATCTCTTTTGTCATAGCTTTCCATTGAAATTGGAACAGAAGTGAAACAGCAAAATAAATTACTAGCTGAAATGGTATGTATCTGTTTGCTATGTTTGGCTTTATGAGAGCTTGGCATTTATTTAGCTCTTAACATGATTAATACTTTTTTTGCTGAAATATGTCACAGTTTTCAGTGACTTGTTCTGAATTCTGGCAGCCGGTCTGCTTTTTCTTGCTTTTTGAATATAAACAAATTGCATTTATTTGTACAGTCATCCCTCCACATTCGCTAGGGTTAGGGGCACAGGACCCTCGTGAAAGTGAGAAAACCATGAATAACTCTAGGCCCTCCCAAACCATATTTAACACACACAAAAAAGTATGTTCACCACATTCACCCACCATGGATTCCTTTGAGGCATCAAGGTTCCTTCTCAAGGCAGAAGTGGGTGGCTGGTGGGGGTTACTGCCACTTCCACTGCTGCCCCACACCATTTTTAAGAGAGACTTATAAGACTTGTTCAGTTTCCCAGTCTCATGAGGCTTGCAGTCCCTTATTAAAAATTGCATAGAGAGGCAGCAGAGGTGACAGCAAATAATCCATGAAACCCACAAATGTGGAAGGCTTACTGTTATCAGTTTTAAACTTTCATACATTCACTCTTTTATTTTTTTATTTCTTTATTGAGAAACACTTCAGTATCCAAATATGCCTTTATTTCAACTTATGTTTAGCTGGATTTAAGTTTTAAAAATCTCACACATCAGAGGCCTTTATCCACAGTCTGGCTTTTCTGTGTCTATCCCCAAGTGGGTGGGGAGCCATGTTAATAAAGGGCCCACTTCCCTTTTCAGCTGAAGCTGTTGGGAAGTGTATGCATGAGAAATTATTTTTGAAAAAGTAAAGGTTTCATTGTTCAGCTGTTTGGGAGGAGGAGCTAGATCCAGAGCCCCTTTCTCCACAGAACCTGACTGGGAGTAGTTTAAAAAGAACTCTGTATGTGCAGACCAGACTGCCTTCCTTCAAAAAGTTCAAGATAGCACACATAATTCTCCCCTGCTCATCCTTCCCATATCTTAACAACCTTGCTGAAGTTAGGCTGACTCATAGTGAATGACCCACTAGTGATGTAGTGTGATCGAGTTGGCTTCATAGCCAAGAGAACTCAGTTCTCACCTGTCCTGGTTTGATATTCTAACCCAGCACTACAACAGCTGTCTTGCAAAGAATGTACCATTCTCTGCAAGTTTCTAATTCAAATGTTAAGAATGTTAAATTCAAGTAGAGTTACCTGCTGACATACTACCATATGCTATTCTTTCTTCAGGACAATGACTTTGATTCAACGTCTGGATTTCTTGGTGCAACTGTGGGAAGACTGAAAACTCTTTCCCGAGGAAGCCAGACAAAACTCTTATGCTACATGATGCTGTTCTCCCTGTTTGTCTTTTTTGTAATTTACTGGATTATTAAACTGAGGTGATGCAGACATTTCCTATGAGAGATTATTAGTGCCATTCTGAACTCCTTGAAAGTTTTTGTGAGAAACCACATTAAGGATTAATCTGGCCCTGTTCTGGGCATTTCTTAATGATTATCAAGCCAAAAATATTTCTATTTTAAGACCCTTGTTTTTTAGGGTTCTTTAACTGAAATGGACTCAAATGCAAGCACTTTATGGAAACAAAAACAAAAAAATAGTTGGGGATGAAATATATTGTTACGATTGTAGAGAAAAGCTTTTTCCTACTCAAATGCAACATGTCTGCTTTGTAACTATTGCTTTTTCTACCAATAAGAAGCAATCTTTTTGACCATGCTATGTATGTTACAGATTTTTTTTTAAAAAAAGTGAACCTGTCAAAGCAAAATACTTTGAAGAATCACTAAAAGAAAAATTAAGTATGTGCCTAACTTTTCCTAGAGTGTGTCCATAGTGGCTTGCAATTAAAATATTAATCTAAACTGTTCAAAAATTACCAACTTTCCTAATTTCTTAATGTGATAGTTTTTGGGGGGGGTTGCATATGGTGGAATTAAACAAAATACATAGTTGGCCCAACTGACTAACAATGGCTGTGGAAGTGGGCTGCAGCCTCTTGTGAATCCACAGTCCTTTTCCCCAAGTCACTGTACTTTGTTATTAGACTAGGATTATATGTCTAGGGCTGATAAAGTGGGGCTTGTACTGTCCATTTGACAATGCTATTCCAGAGCATGTTAGTTCTGCGCATCTCTTTAGTGCAGGCAAAATAGTTGAAAATCAAAATAATGCTACAGTACTTATGTCTTCAACTGGATTAGTCAAGACTATTGTAATTATTCAGTTATTGGTTCATACTTGATACTCTGAGCCAGTTTTGAAAAGATGGAGCTGGGACATTAGTGATTTGGTATTGTAAAGTATTGTGATGCCTCTTAATCAGAGACCATACTACTGTGGTGTTCATTTATATATTCCTTGGACCCACACCAAATGGCAAATGGTAGCACAGTATCATTGTTTTATTTTTGCAGGATAAAACAGTCTTTTGAACTAGAATGGTTAGATCAGTATTAGGCAAGTTGCTAAAATCCTGCAAGAGTACATTCTAATGCAGGCAATGTGTGCACATTTCAAAGAGGGAGAGAAGGTATTTGGACATGCTGAGGCTACTAGGGACATTCTTTCTGAGAACAAGTGTAATTATTCATTAATGTGAAGATTAGCTTCTTGTAGAGTAGGGTTGCTGCAAGACAGCTGAGGCTATAGCAGGTGGGTTTTTCAGCTGGTCTCCCCATCAGTTTGGGAGCAGACTTTCAAGAAAGCACAGTAGGAGTGTTTACTTCAGCATGCTACACTCCACTTCTGTAAAATTATTCAGCGAAAAATGTAAAGGCAAACACTATATTAGAAAACGATGTCCTAAATTCTGTCCCTTGTCCAAACCAGTTTGCCCATTAGATGGCTGCCAATTTAGTCCGCTGTTCCCAACTGAAAACCAAATTGTGTTGTTGGAGTATTCTCTAGTACAGAAGGGCTAGCCCTCATGGAGCAAGATCTTGTAGTGCATCCAGGATATGATCAGCCTCATAATTTCCTGAACAGAGGCTGGGAATGGGGATTAGGGCATCAAGACCAGCCATTTCCTGAAGTCTGAGAAATTTCAGTGTAAGTGTACATCAGTTCTTCTATACTTATATGGAACCGCACGGATGTTTCTATTCATTCTCATGTGTTTATATTAAAGTGCTTTAGGGCTTCCTTCCACAAGTAAACATTCGATGTCTTATTTTTTAAGTTCAGTATTTGATGATTTGTAGTTTATTAAAAGCAAATCACATATGAAAGCTTTTAATCATTTCTCAAAATGACATTCCCATTGTTTTCACAATAAATCTGTTACCATTTTAAGAGATTTAAGTCCATACTTATAATACTTCGAGCATATTCAATAATGTGATATTTGCTGTTCATGTCAAGACTCGGAAAGAGATGATGATGGGAACCCTTCTCTTTTGTGCAACTTCCCCAAACTCATTTCCATATTAAACAGGGGACTGGAGCAGCACCTTATTATAATTTGATACATGTTCTTGCAAATTCCAGTGGGAAGTGCAGTGTATGATAGGCCTGCACCCTTCTGACTATATAGATCATTTTCTTGAGTATATCTGCAACTGGTTAGTGAAGCATGGAGGAAATGAAGGCATCACCAACAATACTGACAGTGATCTTGTCTGGGAGATGACAATCATGCCTTGTAGCACAAATGCTTGACTTCTCCTCAACCGTCCCCTGTGCAGATGTGGAACCTATCCTGGTTCTTTGACAGCAGGGTATCACTGGAGAAACAGGAAAAGACTGGGCAGGCAGACAGCTGGACTTCTTTGAAAACTTTGCCCAATCCTTGTAACAGGGATATGATGGCTAAATTATAATATTTCTTAAAGGGATAATAAGTAAAGGAGTTAAAATATGCAAGTTTTAACTATGGGCTACCACCTTTGTCAGCCTGAAACAGAACAACTCAAAACAAGTTGTATTAAAACCAAGCAGCTTTGAGGGTCGTGTGCCCACCATGTAAACATTTGATTTTATGAGCAAACACACTGTTTGCAAACTGTTAGAACTGCAGTCTTCCAGGAAAGTAAATTATTGGTTTGCATTGTTCATAAGGTACAATTTTGCTCCATACAGAAAAAGACATACAAAATAGTTGTCAATTTATGTATAGCTCTAGTTTTCCTTATTACAAAGTCAGGTTTAAAACTTACTGCAAGTAAGTTTTCACTAGTTGGTTGTCATGTATTATAACAAATTATAGTCAATTGGGATCGTCACTGCAGCCAGCAGAGTGATAGCATGCATGCAGACATATAACAGACCACATTAGTGGAATTCTAACCTGGTCCTGTCATAACACAGAATTCAGAAACAAGGGGTGAATTCATTTTATAGCAATTAAGAAAGTACACCCACAAAAGCTTTCTAAAGAAAAGTAAATAAATCTATGCAGAAGCTGTTGGTGCACAGGCTGAATGGCTCAGTGCAATCTTTCACTGAAATGTGTATGTGCTATTGTTACATTCAGGTGTTCTTGTCATGAAGTTAAGATTTATTAGCACTGTAAAAATGCATTAAACAAGGAAACAGGCCAGAACCTTGCCTGGCAATTGGTCAAGCCACAGAATATTTGTGCTAAAATGTGTGTTTCTGGTAGTGGTTATATATTATGGCCTACCACTTATAGGTGACACGGAATTATCAACAACATGGCCATTAAGAAAAGCAAAATGATTGATTCTTAAAATAACTTTACTGAATATTATTTCCATCTACAGCTTATTAAAAAGCAAGTAAACATATGTAATGATTCATGGTCACTGCTTTTTTGGTAAGGTACCCATGTACTTGCATATAATGGAGAGCATGACTTCATCGGCACCAGCTCCTATGGACAACAATCTTGAGTCTCTGACAAAACAAACAGATGGATGAACAGACAAAATTAAATTCCCCTGTATTGTGTACTAAAATACACAAAATCCCATGGAGATCAACTCTTCTTCCTTCTGGTGTATATGGTTCCAGTCTAAGGGAACAATCCTGTGCTCCCCCTGAGGGCAGGTGAAGGGGGGGCATAGGATTCTATGGGCTTTGCTCTCTTACCTGTGCAAAGACTGCTCCTCAGTGTGGTTGCAAGGTCTACCACTACACTTAGAAATAGTGCATATATTGGGAAGGATTGGACCTGCAGGACCCTAAGCCCTTTCATTTTGTGGACAGAGCTTTTATACTGAATTCTTCAAACCTTAATTTGAGACGTGGGAAGGGTATGTATAACAGCTGCTAAACCAACAATATCTAGAGGGCCACAGGTTCCTCACAACTGTCTAAATAAAAAAATTAAAAGTTGCCATCTTCCTCCTGCCCTGGCTACAGCAATCTGGCGGGGCTTTGGCTGCAGTGGAGCAACTGCCACAGATTCTACACACACACACAACTGGTCAGGAATGCTCTGAAATTTAAGGAAAACCTAACTGATCACACTGTTCGGCTGCTATGCAAAAATATTTGACTTTTCACTGTTTATACTGGGGTGGGCAACTTATGGCCTTTCAGGTGTTAGCCTAAAATTCCCATGACCCTTCACCAATGACTACACCAGTAAGGAGGATCACATGTTTCCCATGTCCAGCCTATATATGTTTGTGGGCCAAATACAGTCACATTACAATCTACACTAAAAGTAAAGAACCATGAGATCCTTTAAGGGTGGGTGGGCTTAGGATGCAGTGAGTTGGAATGGATCATAAGATATGCACAGGGGATTCAGAACATGTGGCATGGATGGGACTCAAACGTCATCCTCTTTACACTTAATTTATGAACATACATAGAACTCCCATTTGCAGTACCTAACTATTATAGTATTAAGAGAATTTGTAATAGCTTCCCACAGAGAATTGTTCACACATCCATTCCCTTCTGCACTTTACCCACTGACTAAAATCAATCTTGTCAGGTACAATTTATCATTTTCTAATTGGGAAAAAAAATCTTTTCAGCACAGTCTTAACATGACTGCCTTTAAATCAAAACTACAGGTCTATGTTCTTTCTCATCTGTTGTCTGATCATATGAATGAACTAACAGATGTATCAACTGAAGGACCAAAGGATCTAGGGATCTTGAAAGCTTGCCCACAGTTACGTGTACTTTTGCTTGGTCATAATAAATGTACTACCAGAGTAGATTTAATCTGTACAGACTAAGGAATATGGCTTTTGAAATTTTTTTTATTATCGACCAATATGCCTTTACCCACCACTAGTATCAAGTCATTTTTGTCCTTTCCTGGCCCATCCTATTGGTTTGTTTCTCATCTAGCCTGAGAAGTGTTCTGCAGAACTCAAAAGCCCAAACCCTATTTTGTGACCTTCGAGATGAACCAATACATGTACTGTCCTAACATGGATTTCAGGAATCAGAGTGGCTCAAATTAATGCTTTTGAGTAGGACAGCAACCACACAGATTCTATATGTCTTTATCTTCTAACTCCAGCTCTGTCAAACTGTCTCAAAACCATCAATTTGAACCATACTTATTCCCCAAGATGAGGCAGGCATCTTTGGTGCTTCAACTATTTTAGGCTACAACTCCTTTACATGCCTTACAACTGGTTATGCTGGGCGATGGCCAAAGATTCCCAATCCCTATCTTATGCTCTCTTGTTAAATTCAAAGACATAGCTGTGTTAGTCTGGATCAGTATGTAAGTATGCTACAAATCCCTTCGCTGTCTTGTGGAATGCTACTTGCATTTCAAAGCTAGTAGCACAGCAGGAGAGCAAACTGACCCCTTTGCAGGAGAATTTCTTTATTCCTGGGACTTCAGAGAGAACAAATTCATGAACAAGAGTGAGCAATGTCTTTCTAGAAGAGGCTCCTCTGCATCTCATAAAGTGCTACTTTGGAGACATCCTTGGTCTTCAAGAAACAAGTTATTTGGGGTTTTCCTCCAGGTGAAGGCCAGATAAAAGCTCTTGCTGCACAAAAACTAACTCCGGAGATTAAGATTCTGTCCCAATATATTCCAAAAAAATTATCATGAATTATGCAGGGAGAGGACAAAATTATTTAGAGAAATGCAAGCAGCACAAGCAGCTAGCATTTATTAATACAGATTCTTATTTAATAAACTATTCCATCCATTCACATGAACATTAAACACTAGAAATAAAAAGCAGGGTAGCTTATCACTCCTCAAGCATACTACAAATGACCTTTTGGTGGAAGGAACAAAGCGAGGGTGTGAATCATGCAGGTTATCTCCAGAAGACAAAAACAATGCAGAAGCTGCTCTATCACTAGCCCTGTGCAATCATTCGCTAAATGTGTGCTATCTACACATGAAGAACAGCGTGTATTATGCTGTTCCCCTCAGTTCTGTCAATCTACTTACACAGAGTGTAACAAGTCTAAACAGAAAAATTTCCCCTATGCTTGAAAACTCCCCATAGGATCAGGAACTGCAAACAAACAATGGTGCCACTCCCATCAGGGTCCCCAATTGCATAGAAGACATCTCTTATTAAACTTTTTGCTCACATGAGACACTGAATAAGAGACGGGGAGATGAGATTAACACACACCCTTCTTTACAGGTCGATTGAACATGCTTAGACAATGACTGTAGAGGGCTCCTCTCTCTTTCTTTTTCCCTTTCTCTCGTTTCCTGCTGCAGTCACTGTTTTGAAAAACTAGAAAATAAGCCCTGTGTTTTTACTTAAGGAAAGAAGTGATGGCAAAATGATTACTGGACCACATTGGTTCCATGTTTTGTTTGGGCTTGTTAGTAGTAAGAACTTGGATAGGAATAGGTTCCTACTAGCCAAGCAGCAGCGGAATGTGGCTTGACACTACAAAACCTCAGAAAGATGGAAAGAAGCAGAAGTTTCCTATATGATGCTGAAGGAAGCAGCTGTTGTGTTATCCAGTATCACTCTCTTTCAGCTTCCATACCTACTCTCTCTCTTACATTTACTTATTTTTGCTGTTCTGTGAACAGTGACAGACCAGTGACTTATTTTCATATTAAGACAGCTTACAAATATTATCCAATACTTGTGAACTTCATTAAAGCCCCACTAACGTTAAGAAGGTATTTCAAAATGGAACAAACTTTCCTCAAATCCTTAAAGCAGATACACCCTGAACTCCAGCATGCAATAATTTTACCTTGATGCTAGGATCTCAATGTATATTTGAGCATACACAGAATTCTTGTACTACCATAAAGATAGAATCACAGAATCACAGAGTTGGAAGAGACCACAAGGGCCATCCCGTCCAATCCCCTGCTATCCAGGAACACACATCAAAGCATTCCCAACAGATGGCCATCCAGCCTCTGCTTAAAAAAAGTCATTCCTCATAGGGCAATGACCCTATCATTTCCTTGTTTTTCCTTTTGCTGCAGACATATCTAAAAAAGCCCTTTTTATTATTTTTTAATGTCTCTGGCAAGCCTGAGTTCATTCTGTGCTTTAGCCTTTCTGATCTTCTCCCTACATCTCCTGGCTATTTGCTTGAATTCCTCTTTGGTGGCTTCACCATTCTTCCATTTCCTGTATATGTTTCTTTTAACATTTAGCTCAGCTGAGAGTTCTTTCATCAACCATTCCAGTTTCTTTAGACACTTGCCATTTTTCCTCCTTATTGGCACAGTTTTCAATTGTGCCTTCAGTATCTCACTTTTAAGAAACTCCCATCTGTCATGAACTCCTTTCTCTTTCAGTATTCTTGACCACGGGATTTTGGCAAGTAACTCCCTAAGTTTACAGAAATCAGCTTTTTTAAAGTCTAGGATGTGTGTCTGGCTACACGTTGCTTCTCCTTCCCACTGAATGACAAATTCCAAAAGAGCATGGTCACTTCTCCCTAAAGATCCCACCATCTCCACCCCATCAACAAGGTCATCCCTGTTGGTCAGGATCAGATCTAAAACAGTCAATCCCCTTGTCACCTCTTCCACCTTCTGGACCATGAAATTGTCTGCAAGGCAAGCGAAAAATCTGTTGGACCTTGCAGTCTTGGCAGAGCTTGACTGCCAACAAATATCAGGATAGTTGAAATCTCCCATGACTACTGCATCTCTCTTTTTCGAATGTGTGGTCATCTACTCCAGGAAGGCCTCATCCAAGTCCTCAGGCTGGCCCGGAGGCCTGTAGCAAACCCCCACAGTCAAATCCCTATTATTTCTCACTCCCTTCTTACCCACATGCTTTCGACTTGGCTTCCTGGATTTAAGTCATGCATCTCTTCACAGGTGAAAACATCCTTGACATATAAGGCTATTCCTCCTCCTTTCTTGTTTGGTCTATTTCTACAAAATAGGTTATACCCCCTATTCCTGCATTCCGATCATGAGACTCATCAGTGATGCCTATTAAATCATATTTATTTTGTTGTATTAAGAGTTCGAGTTCATCTTGCTTATTTCCCATGCTCTGTGCACTAGTGTAGACACACTTAAGACCATGTGCCCTTCCTGGAAGTCCTGTCCTAAAGTTACTTTTCCTCCCCCTGTTGGTCTCTAATACTACTTGGCCTGCTCCATCTATATCATTTGGACTATTTATCCCAGCACTCACTGAATGCTTGCCCTGAATAATACTGTCTCCCTCCCCAATCAAACTCAGTTTAAAGATCTCCTGATCTGTTTTACGAGACTGTTAGCAAAAGCGTTCCGACCAACAGTTGTGAGGTGCAGGCCATCCCTTGCCAGAAGACCATCTTTGTAGAAATGGAGACCATGATCCAAAAACCCAAATCGCTCCCAGCGGCACCATCTTCGGAGCCAGTTGTTGATCTCCACTATTCTTTTCTCCCTTCGTGGGCCATATCTTTCCACGAGGAGAGACGAAATGATAACCTGCCCACCAAGGTCCTTCAGCTTCCTACCCATAAGCTCATAATCCTTCGTGACAAGGTGAAAGCTGCGCCTCACAATGTCATTGGTTCTGACATGAACCAAAAGGAGGGGGTTACAGTCAGTGGGCTTGACCTGTCTCGTCAGCCTCTCCATTATGTCATTGATTTTAGCCCCAGGGAGACAGCACACCTTGCGACTGATCCTGTCCAGGTTGCAAATGATCAGTTCCATTCCTCTCAGCAAGGAATCCCCAATAAGGAACTTGTTGGACTGCAACTCCCAGAATCCCCCAGCTGGCCACTGACTATGCTACCTGGAGGATTCTGAGAGTTGTAATATAGAAAATAACTCTTCCAAGCTCTGATCAAAACTTGCACCAACATCTTGGATTACAGGATCTGAAAAAGATTTGATTTCCTTACCTTATCTGATGGCTACTATCAGTTTTTTCGATGACACAGGGAAGGGAGGTGTGGGGTTTTTTCAATGGTTTCCCCACCTTTCCACCACAATTTAAATACTGGTATTGATACCAGTGAAATTTGCTTCCTTGGAATTTTGTAGTAATGGCCACCATCTCAGGTGGCTTTAATTAGACAAACGTATGGAGGATGAAGCGATCAATGGCTGCCAGCAATGATGGCTATATGCTAGTTCTGCATAGCTCTAGTTTTACAGTATGAAGTTAATGGAGCAACTTATAACAGAATATATGAACCAAATGATATATGAACTCTCAGTGAGAAGGATTTGCTGGACTGAGTATACAGTTCATTTGTACGAAAACCAGAGAAGTTAGTTTAAAAATGTTTAATGCAAAATTGTGAAAAGGAAAAGACTTAGTCCATCCAGATCTGATGACAGTGAATTGTACGCTGAACTACCAGACTTAGTGAGTTGAAATATTTTTCTTTCATGAATAAAAACATGCACTCTTTATAGCGTTTTAAGCAATACTAAGAGTCTGGAGGATGGTTGTCTTTTTGTAATTTTTTTCTCCCATGACACTTGAAAAATGCTTGTGTCACAAGAGTAATTTTTGAGGGTTGATCCAAGAATAAAGCAACTGTTTAATTCTGGATGCCTGACTAAAGGGCAGAGCAGCTTACAGTCCACTAATGTATCAACCAGATGCTCTGGAATATGTGGTTTTTAGAGTAGCACAAGCTAACCTATGTGTCAGATGCAAACTAAAAATTATGCAGCAAATTCATCATCGCAATATGACGTTAAGGGATATGTGCTGTACCATTATGGAAAAGAGAATTTCCTACCATAAGAACGTCACTGCTGTGTCAACAATACATTCAAACAAAAAGAGCAAGAATTATTGAGAAGTCTTTTTTGTTCCCCCCAAAATAAAACACTGAGTTTGCATGTGCTAAATGTTATTCTTCTGCTCTTCACCACAATAGCAAAGGCCTGAATGAAGGGGGTGAAATTAAGTCAGCTCCACCTTTTCATTTGAGAAAATAAAGAATATGTTTCTTTAATGCTGCATGAAAGATGGAATTTGTCAACAGTTCACCCCCATTCTTTAAAGCAAGAGGGCACAAAGTGTGACCCACAGGCTAAATCTACCCCCTGGACCCCACTTTTGTAGCTCCTGAGGCCCTACAACAGTCCCCCAAAGCCCACCAATATTTTTGGATCAACACTGACCCCAAACCATGCAGAAAGATTCTTAAACAAGTAAAAACATGTGAAAATACACTCAAGCAACCCAGAACTCCATACTACCCTCAAAAATGGTGACAGGAAGCGACAACACTTTAGGTCAACATTTTGAGTGGTGCTAAAGAGGAAAATGGAGGTATTTGGGCTTTCTGTAGGAGGTATTTGGCCTGTGGGGGAATATAAGGAAAAATCTGACCCCTGCTGCAGTTGCCTACCCCTGTTTTAAAGCAAGAATTCTTGCAATTTGCCAAGGTGAACTTTCCAACAACAACAACAACTTCTCTGACATTTTTGCTTTTTTCCCCTCTCTACAAAGGACTGCAGCCAACCAGACTTCCAGGACTGACAGCTGTACCTCAGGGAAAACATATAATTGGTGCTTTCATTATTGTTTTTGGCTATAAACAAGGAAGTCCTGATGGCCGAAAAGATAATTTGTGCTTTGAACTAAATAGTACCTTGCCCCTTTATCTATGTGTGCACTTTCAGCTCCTTTGGATCCCAGCTATGAAGTATTAAAAGCAGATTGGGATATGGGAGGTGTAGAGCAGTGCTTTTCACACTTTGGTCCTCCAGTTCTTTTGGACTTTAACTCCCAGAAGCCCCAGCCAGCTTGGCCAACAGTCAGGAATTCTGGGAACTAAAGTTCAAAACATCTGGAGGGCCAAAGTTTGGGAATCAAGACAGAGAGATTATAATAACCCTGTTAGATGCAAACAGTTTATATCAAATTATTTGGATTTGGGGAAAGGCCTACTCAAAGAACTTCACTGATTTATACTGCATTTATACTCTGCTGTACATCTGGAACAGCTTTCACAGCAAGTTAACATTACCATTTTTTAAAGAAGTCATGAATTCCCTCTCCTCAGATTTATTGTCCTATTAAAAAAACACCCTTCCATTCTCCCAGCATCATGCAGCCAAGCAACAATGGTTTGAACATAAGCAACTTTCCACATAAAGTGTGTATGAGAGCAGAGGTCATGACTGCTCTTTGTTTGGTCATAAGACATTCACTCACCTGTAAAGTCTACTCACTAATATCTCATTAGTGAACCCCATTCCTCCCCAGAACTGGAGGCAACTGTCTGTAAGTTCCCGAGCCAAACGCCCCGCCTTGAGTTTAGCCATAGATGCAAATTTGGTCACATCATTACCATGTATATACAGAGCTGGAAGAAAAGCACAAATCAAACTTTAAGTTGCCTATCCAGTCCTAGTAAAGCATGCATTTTCATGTCAAACAAATATTGGAAGCCAAACTTCACGGCACTCACCAACTGCCCGAAAGAGCAAGGAACGAAGGAGCTCCACCTCAGTTGCTAATTCAGCCAGACGGAAGTGCACTGTTTGGTTATACAGTATTGGCTGACTGAAAGCCTTGCGCTGGCGTGTGTAATCAATAGTTTCTTGTATCACATTTTCAAGTGGTACCAAAACTATAGAAAATGGAGAATGAAAGGGGAAAATTAGTTTACTTGATGCCTTTTCTCAAAAGGTAGACATTCCTACTGATAAGTAAATGACAGAAAGAGCATAAATTTGTAGAGACCCGTAAGTGTGCAAAAGTGCATCTGGAAGCACATGAAAAATCTTGTGTATTTGCTTCAAAATGTACCCACATCCTAATTTTTCAACTTGCCCATAATGGAGGGATAAAAGGGCCGGGCACGTGCCACAGAACTGTGGTTAAATGAGGACCTGCTTCAACCTGCTTGATTCTATCTCGCCTGTACTGTCATGCCACTGAACTTTTTCAATCTGACCAGCCAGTGAATCTGTGGACTGATTCCATTGAAAACCACTGTGTGTGACAATAGTGAAGAACCAGTTTTAACTCAAGGGTCAAATTAAATTTCAGAGAAATTCTGGAGAGAGCACATTCCAGTGGTGGGCATGACCAAAGGCATAAGGGTGGGACCAAAAAGACCAGTATATTTTAGCTTTAAACTACTGACTGGCATCTAGTCATAGACTGGCATCTAGTCATAGAATCACAGAATCACAGAGTCGGAGAAGACCACAGGGGCCATCCAGTCCAACACCCTGTCATGCAGGAACACACATCAAAGCACTCCTCACAGATGGCCATCTAGCCTCCGCTTAAAAACCTCCGAAGAAGGAGAGTCTACCACACTCCAAGGCAACATATTCCACTGCCGAACAGCTCTGACTATCAAGAAGTTCTTCCTGAGGTTTAAGTGGAATCTCTCTTCCTGTAGTTTGAATCCATTGCTCCTTCTTCTAATCTCTGGAGCAGCAGCAGAAAACAAGCCCACTCCCTCCTTGACATGACATCTCTTCAAATATTTAAACATGGCTATTGTGTCCCCTCTTAACCTTCTCTTCTGCAAACTAAACATCCCCAGCTCCCTAAGCCACTCCTCATAGGGCATGGCCTCCAGACCCTTCACCATTTTGGTTGCCCTCCTCTGGACACATTCCAGCTTGTCAATATCCTTTTTGAAATGAGATGTCGAAAACTGGACACGGTATTCCGAATGAGGTCTAACCAAAACAGCATGGTACCATTACTTCCCTTGATCTAGACACCATACTTCTACTGATGCAACCAAGAATTGCATTGGCTTTCTTGGCTGCCACATCACACTGCTGACTCATGTTCAGCTTGTGGTCCACCAAGACTCCTAGATCTCTTTCACATGTACTGTTATCCAGCCACATGTCTCCCATTCTATATTTGTGTATTCCATTTTTTCTGCCTAGGTGTAGGTGTCAACTTCAACTTAGGTGTCAACTTTAATTTCTACTTATGTTGAACTTATGAAGTGTGAACTTCAACTTCAACTTCACCTAGGTGTCAACTTCAACTTATGGCAACCCTATGAATGAGAGATCTCCATCTTGTTAGGAACAGCCCTGCTCAGGTCTATCTGCCCCACTCAGCATGACCAGCTGTCAAGATGACATAATTTATCAGTCAAACTGTCTGAAGTACATCTGTCTGAGAAAAGCTGTTATAAAACATTCTTAGGAGAATTCTATCTGGAAAAAGAAAACTAGATGGCTTTTTCCGTTACTATTGAGGAATTTATTAGTCCCAAAACAGCTGGAAAAGGTCCTTTGTTGAGTCATAATTTTTGTGTCACAAACAAGTTCTCAACAGAATCAATATTTCAGAAAAATTACTCCTGGTGTTCTTGTGTCTCTGAGGAAGTTTCTATGAACATCTGATATCTTGTGTCATTTCCCATTCCCATGCTACTTCCACACAGAAAATCTATTGCTAAAAATATTTCTCCCTAGCTTTCATTTGAAAATATCACTAGCGTTTGTATTTCAGTTGCTTTCTTGCTACTTTATAGCTCCCTTCATAATGTAAGCTTTACGTTCTCAAGGAACCTTCTGTTAAGACTCTTGACGGGCAAACTGCTACTGAGGTAAATAGAACCATTCTCCATTTCTCAATCTTGTCACCTCTTCAGTCAGCAGAAAAGTAGCTGAGGTTGGAACTTCCTTTTCCAGCAGAGCTTTTATTAAACTGCAGAGGCAGAACCAGAGTGCTAATTTACTGTGCTAATGATAAGAACATACAAGTGATCGCTAAAATAAAATTGCACAACTGGCACTTCTAAAAGGGATTTTTTTAAAAAGAGAAAAGAAAAATTCTTCAAAACTACTATGAAACAGATGGTAACAATAGAATTGCTGCCACAGTGACCCAATAATTAACAGGCAGAGTGAAAATTTAAGTTTTTTTAATCTGGACAAAACAAAAGGATAAATTCAATTCTTTCCCTTGTATATATGAGCACCTTTTCATAAAATACACAGTCCATGTGTTATAGGAGTTACAGTGCTGGGCTGGCACTCAGGAGATCTAAGTTCATATCCCTACTCACTGAGGATAAAACTCACTGGGTGAGTCATTCTCTTTCAGCCAGACCTGCTGTATAGGATTGTTGTGATGGTGAGATTGAGAAGAGGAAAATTATGTATGCTTATTTGTGTTGACTGGAGAAAGCCAGGATGTCAGTGTAATGATTAAATAAAACACTTTTTTAGTTTTAGAATTCAGAAAGCTCTCAGGAAACAGCTTTACAATTACCAATTTTTCTGTTCCATTTGCCATTTCCATTTCATTCACATGAGCTGTAGGGAAAACCTTTGACATTCCATATCTTCTTGCCTACAACACTCACCAATCAGCCCGACAGAGCGCGGCCAATGGTTTGTGGCAAGGCCAAAGGTTCCCCATTCCTGCTTCGTGTATTTTCATCACACATGAAGTCAAAGAGAGACCAGAGATGTTTCCAGACAAGACAGTTGTCCTGTGTCATTCACTGAACTTGATGGGTGTCCAAACAATGTTGTCTTCCATTTGTAATTCTCTCACATTTTCCTATCATTCCTTTCTTCCTTTTCCTTATTCTATCCTTCTCCCTCCCCAACCCCCCCCCAAAAAAATTATGGAGGGAAAAACATGAGACCTGCACATTGCCTTTTGATTAATAGAGCCAAGTGTCTATCTGAAATGGAAAAGTTATTTTTTTGGCCTACAACATCTAGAATCTCCCAGCTGTGGCTATAGGACATGCAGCTGGAAGCATTTTGAGAATGGAAGCATCCAAAAAAGGAGGGAGAAAACCACAGCTCTGCCTATGCATACAGAAGTGAGTTGTATTTGGAAAGAAACTGGCTTTTAAAATGGCTAGTGAGACATGCATTTCTCTTACTACCAAAATAACCTTTGCAAGCTGTTATGTAAGGAACAGTCTTCCTAGCTGCCAAAAGGTGTGGTTCATGACTTACTGCTGGCTACTCCCCACATGCGCTCCTCTTGGAATTGCAACATCTGGTATGTAAAACCCATTCCTTCCTCCCCGATGAGGTATTTACTGGGAATTCGGACATCTTCAAAAAATATCTGTGCTGTGTCAGACGACCTCATGCCCATCTTGTCAATCTTCTTAGCAATGTGAACACCTAAAAATGAATGCTCCATGGGATAAGTTACGGCAAATGATCATTCCTGGCAACAACCATTATATCTTCTGAAGAGAGACACTTAATAACACTTTTGTCATTATCTGTACAACTGAGACTCTTACATCATTAGCACACCAAAATGCTAAATTTAAGAAAGTGTGTGAATGTTTTAAAATCTCCAAAATAAGGTTAGTGCACCCATATCTACTTAATTTGTTAAAAAGTGGTTCTGTCATGGTTAATGAGCAAATCACAATTTTCAAGATTTTAAAAAGTATTTGAAACTTTTTGCTGGATAAAGAAAGCTGTTTTTTAAACTCACAGATGTCATAACATCAGGTTTGCATATTACTACAAAGCACAGAGGAGAATTTTAAAAATATGATTAGTGGATAGTTTTCTCAAGTTTTTCAAAATATTTCTTCAATTATTTAAATACCTCTGTATATAAACACCAAGAATGTGGTCATGATAGAAATCTGTTACAATCAAACCCACTGGGCTGGTACTTTACTAGATGAGACTGTGCATTAATATCAGGTTTTGTGGAGTACCACAGGTAATCACTCTGGTCCTTAAAATGAATAACAGAATCGGCAACCTTTGGTTACGGCAAAGGCTCTCAAGTCCTAAGTTCATTTCAGAACAGTATTTGGTTTTGTTTTTAAAAGTATTTGAGGAAGAAGAAAGGGGGAGGTGTGTTTTTTCCTCACTTGATATTGATTGGAACTGAATAAATAAATAAATGTGATCTGAATAGTAATATGGCCCCAGATATTCAGCAAAATATTGTCCTAAATCAACCTCCCCCAACACGGTGCCCTTCAAATGTGTTGAACTAGTCTAACATGTAGTCCAGCATATCAGGAGGGCACCTGGAGCGTATCTACATTACATAATTAGAATGCTCAGATACCACTTGCCATGGCGCTACCCCATGGAATTCTGGGATCTGCAGTATTATAAGTATTATGAATTCACTGCAAAAGAGTGTAATGCTTTAAATCAGGGGAGTGCAGCAGAGAATTCTCACTGCCTTACCAAACTACAGTTCCCATGATTCCACAGGATGGAGCCATGACAATCATAGTTCTGTCAAACTGCTGTAATTGTGGAACATGGACATACTCCAGATTGGGGAAGACTGCTCTTAATTATCCTGTCCTTTTAAAAAGAAGGTATTCTATGACAGAAATAAGCAGCTCAAGAACAGATTGTGTGTTAATGCTTCCTACCATGCAGAGTCCCTGGGTCAACCCTACTGCTAGTCAGTGTCACATGGCTACAGTTATTTACTTTGCCATAGTTATATTTTTACTCTCTGGGAGAGAAAGAAGAGTATGCAGGGTTTTCTGCCTCATATGCCCAAGATTGGCTTTGGGTTCTACGCATCTTGATTTGAGTATGGGAGAAACTGTAATTTATGGTTCTGCCTCAGGCAATAAAATATCTAAGGCCAGCCTTCCCAGTTCTTTAACTGTACTCCACATGAGACCTTGGAAAAGTTACTTTTGTGAACTACAATTTCAAGAATCTCCCACCATGCTAGCTGTGCACCTATCCTTGCATTTTGCTCTCAGCACCCTGTTTCTACCCACTAGATTGACAGCTGTTTACAGCTTCATTCAGAGTAAGAAATATACATTGGGAAATTCTGGATCTTTTAATCTTAAGTGGGTAATTAAATCCAACAGCAGGGTGGTTGCTCACAGTAAGAAATGAGAACATGTCTGACAACATCCTCCAAATTCCTCATTCATATAAATGGGAATAACACCAGATGAATTTTGATTATGTAGCAGAACTTGAATTTGTTTCTCCAGCAGACAGAAGTTATGAATAACCTTACTAAATTAAGCATTCTTGAGTTAAGAAAATAAGATGAAATTTGTCAAAGACTCATAAGAGTCAGAAATGTTTCTAAAACCACCTAGTTAAAACCATGTTGATTTGTAATTCTGAAGAAAGTAAACAGTCCAAAGAATGGTATTCAAATGAGCTGTGTGAAATTTCTACACAGACAAGATTAATGATAGAAGAAACAATTCAAGATTAGTGGCAAATTTTTAAACACACTATTGTGGAGTTAATACACTTAGGATGCATATGTTAAAGAACCTTAGCCAAGAAGAGATATCCTGTTCCAAGGTAAAAGATACAGATCACCAGTGAAAACACATACAATGTTTGTTGGCTTATTCTACAGTGGTAAAGAATAGCTGGTAAAGAATAGCTCATGAAAGAAACTGGATTTCAAACATATTTAGAACAGCACTGAAATTTGTGGGCCAACTTAAATTGATTTCCAGGACCTCGTGAACCAAACTGGATATAGTTTCAGATATTCTAAGAACAGCAGATTTAATGAAATCTGTGGGACCAACTTAAGTTGAACTGATTTCAATGGACCTCCTCTAAGTATGAATAAATTTTAATCTAAGCCTTTTCCTCTATTATTTCCATTGCAAGGAAAACAAACTCTGTCTGCAGCCAAAGAAACTGGAGCATGGAACTAAGCTGGGCTTTGCAAGACAAGTAGCTGTTCCATTACTGCTTACTCCTAAGGAGGCAATGCACAGAACTGAGCTGTGCCTTGTATACCTGGTACATCAGCCAGGGCTTGATGCAGTTCTAACCAATGGCCCATACTGGTTAGACCTACATGATGCCCTGCCTGTTTTCCTTTGGCCCATCCCTATGACCCTAATAAGCCCTGGGCACTGTAATCCTCATGGCCTTTCCCAAACAGCCCCTGGCCCTGAAAAGGCTCTTTATCCCTGTCCCTATAATATAAACACAACTATCAAACATTTCTGAGATGGCAGTCGTTGCATGTATCAGTATCAGAATAAATGTGCTAAACAGAGAAAAACAGCATTTTCTTCATGCTCCTGAGAAAATATAGTATATCCAGTGCAGGAACAACAGCTGTGATTTGTTACAGTGCACATCAAATATGCAACAAATATAAATTGAGCTTGTGTAAACTCTCTCCATGGATACTACGAACTGAGTCTCTTTCAGTGAAGTCCAGTTGCTTAACAAACATTTCTCAGAGCCATCCCAGCAGGATTTGTCTCAACAAGGAAAACAGAGCTTGTAAAAGTTATTTTTTTGTACTACATGACTACTGGCTAGGGGATTCTGGGAGCTGTAATCTAAAAGTAATATTTTAAGTTCTAAGGAAAACATTATGGAAGGTTCACATGCTGTATCTGGCTCAGATTCCCTCCTTACCTTCCAACCCAAAGAACCTCATTCTCTTGCTATGTGGTGATCACAAAGCCAGCCGTTCCAGGACAAAAAGAGATGTGTAGGCTTTTTGATCCAGGAGAACAGCTTTTACAGGACAGAAATAAGCATTAGTCGTTATCAATCCTGTAGACTCACCAGTTGCTACTGTTCTTCCCAATTGCTTCTTTCTCCCTCCCACTTCTTTTCAAAATCTTTAAACTGACCACATATTTTACAAAGAAAAATGGTGACCACCATAGTTTTAATTGCATTTCCAGGCTGCCTATTAAGATTTTTTTTTTTAAAGCAAATAATGTTTCATGCATTTTTGCAAGATCTCATGGTATATATTACTCAAGAACAGAAAAGAAAAACACAGTTTGGTCTACAGTTCAGATGGCCATCCTCCAAGACTAAGACATACCAGATTGATAGCCCTATTGTTCAATTTTGTTTGGATGTTTCAGGAATGTTTTTACAAGTATTTTTTTTTTAAATCTGTGTTTGTTTCTTGAACTTATCTATTCCCACAGTAGAGCACAAACTAACATATCAGAGATATTATCAGACAGACTCAAAGTAATGAATTTCCCCTGGAAGGGAAAAAAGACAAGAAGCTGTCCATAAAATATGCTATTTCTCTTGCCTGATTCTTTCCCACTCCTGTGCTTTACCAGTAAGATACCATTTGGCCTTTCTCTGTAGTTACAGGCACCTTGGGTTACTTCAAAAAGTATTATCATTCCAAAGCAATACTGAGATGCTTCGTACAGTGGGTTAGAACGGGGACTGGCAACCCGTAGTCCTCCAGATCTTGTCAGACTACAACTCCCAACATACTTCTCTACTGGCTATACAGTCTACAGCTGATAGGGCCTTAAGTCCAGTCTGGCCCTCCAATATGGAATAGTGATATCACACTTCTTCTAGCAGGATGTATATTTGCTTTGTTACCAGATGACTTCATTGGCAGACACAGTAGAGATTTATTCCTGTGGGGAGGTCCATCGCTTGTGTTCGCCAGCAAGCACATCCAATCTGCCTGGCACCCAGACGTAATCCACATTTTGCCACCATTTATAATATAGTCATCTCCTTTCCTTACAGCTTTAGTCTTGATACCTATACGAAAATACAAATGAAATTAAGAACGTCCTTAAAAAATAAAGAACCTGAGCACTGAAACCAAAACACTTAGCAGCCTCCAGAAAACCACAAATAATTCCTCCACCACCTAAATTAAAGTGCATCATACCCAAGGCAAGATAACTTAGTCTAGTACATGAGATCATAATAATAATGTGCTTGTCTATACTTCTTGTTTTTCTTTCTAATGGGCATACTTTCAATTCTACTGATAGTTTAAGTACATTTTAACTTTTGTATGATGTGCATGTTTAGTTGTGTCTATTTCAACTTTTGTAAGCTGTCTTGGCTCCCAGGGCTGGGGAAAAGGTGGGATAGAAATAAATAAAATAATTTTAAAAAGTAATAAGGCAGAAAATCTTACAAGTGCCTCTCCCTACACCCTAGCAGTAAAAGCGCAATAATAAGCAATTAATCAAGTAACAATTTGCTGCCCATTCACGATAACTCAAATTTGTTGCCTGAGTTAGACACGTCATTCTGCATAATGATAAGACTGGGTCTGACTCTGGCAATATGGAAAATGATGTTCTTCAATATTAGAGAAGAGAGACACAATCTAGTGCAGGGATGGGAAACCTGGGGGCCCTTTTCAGACTATAGCTCCCACCAGTTTCAAACAGCATAATCAATGGTGAGAAAAAATGGGAATTGTAGCCCTGCGACATTCATAGGTTGCCCACTCAAGATCTAGTGGCTTTGATCCAGAGGGCTGCCCTATTCTCTCCTATGAGAAAAGAGGGGAAAACCCTGAGCACACAGCTCACATCAAATGTATCTTATGAACATACAAACATACCTAGCTGCCTGAGAGAATCAGGTCTGTCCAGTCTGATATTGTCTTCACTGGTTGGCAGCACCAGCTCTACACTGCCTCACATAGAATTCTCAATTCTTTTAACTGGAGAAACAGAGAATCAACTTAGGGAATTCCTGTGGTCTCCTTCTACAGTTCAGCTATGTTTTTTTTTTTTTCCTTTTCCAAACTATATCTGAGCCAGTTCCATTTAGGAAAGAAATTACAGACATCTTGTTGCATCTCTCTTCTTCCATCCAATATTGAGCACGAACACAAATGAGCCTAGTACTAGATTTACAACATTTGCTTTTTCACCAGTGTAAGAATAAGGGTACAGAAAATGATGTCAGGACTCCCCTGTTACCAAACAGCAAGGTCAGCCCTGCTATTAGGAAAAGCGAGGGAATAACATCAGAACGCAGATGGAGTGGAAGGTGGAAACAGTAGTGACAATTTCTCAGCTGTTCCTTTTAAATTTCCTGTTGAAGGGCAGGTTTGCATATGCTACATAGGCTGCTCTAGGCCTCCCTAACTAGCCTGCTTCTGGTATTGAGGAGAACACTATCATTGCCAGATTTAACTGCCAATCCAGCTGGTTTTTATATATAAAATGAGGAAGGGTGCCATTTTGACCATCATCACAGGCACCAAATGTTTTGGACGGTCCTGCCAGACATGTTCTAAAAGAAATCTGGTAAATGAAAAGTATAAAAAATTTGGGATGGGGGGAACTGGGAAAACTGTTAGAGTATGAAGTAACAAACTGGAAACTGCAAATTAAATAGGAAATTAAGCAATATTATTTTCAAAGAGCAGAGGTATTCATCTTTTCCTGTAACTGGCAATGTACGTCACCTTCAGCGTTCTTATTTGCACTGGAACACCACGCAAAACACTCTGTTCTTGTAAAAAGAGCTCAATAGAAAAAAGCTTTTTAAATAAAAGCATACAGCAATTTTTCTCTAGTTTTGCAAATTATGAGCCACAACCTTGATGAAAAACCCTCTCCACTTCCACTACAAAAAGTCTAGCTGCAGCAAATACTCGGCTCATCTAGGATCAAAATACTCTATAGCTCAGAAAGCAAGAGTCGGATTCAGACCTAATCACGTTTAGGATGTGTCCATGAGAATCAGTGAGATTAATCAGTGATTAAACGGAATCCCATTGTTTTCAGGGTGATTACACTAAATATGTCTAATGCATTAATTATCAGTTAATTAACTGACTCTATTTATATCCCCTAATTTATTTATTTATTGATGATATATCTCTATCACTTCCTGGCTTCCAAGGCAATGAATAAATAAAAGCATTTAAACAGTATTCCTCCCATCCTCCAGTGACTTCAATCTGTCAGTGTATATGGCTCTCTTTTTCCCACCTTCTCAACATCCTTGTGAGGTAGGTTAGGCTGAAAGAGAATGACTCGTCCAAGATCAGTGACTCAGGATGGATGTAAACATAGGAAGCAATCAAGATGACACCAGAATTCCTCTGTGAGGAATAGTTGAGGCAGCTGGATATGTTGGGTCCTGGAGAAGACAAGACTAACAAGTGGTATGCTGCCACATGGAAGATGGGCAAGCTTGATTTCTGCTACTAACTACAAAGGACAAAACCAAAAGCGATGCATTCAGATTACAAAAAAAAAAAGGAGATTGTGACTAAACATTAGTAAGAACTTTTTGACATCAACAACTCTTGAACAGAAGAACAGACTACCTTAGAAGATGTGAACTCTCCTTTATTGGAAGTTTATAAAGAGAGACTGGATAGCCATTTGTTAGAGATCCTTCAACTGTAGATTATTGCAGCAGCAAATGGCTGAGATGAAATAACCTCTGGGGTTCCTTCCAACTCCATGATTCTATAATCCACTAATCCAGAGATGGACAACTGTAGCCTTCCAATCTTTTTTGCTGTTCAGTTTGCTATCTTTCACCATTAGTTAAGCTGGATATGACTGATGGGAACTGTAGTGTTCTTTTTCCTATGCTTGCCCTAACCACTCCAGTCAACCCCTGGATCTGACACAGTAGAGCCACTTCTATTCATTTTAATGCACAGAACACCTCTTCCTCCTAACATTATGAACAAAATCACCTGAAAATGTACAGAATGAAGAGTGGGTGATGAAGACCCAGTCACCATCTCACAGCCTCCTGAGATTATTGTAAAAATAAAGGGAGAAGTGCCTCTGGACTAAACCCAATTGTTAGTGCCAACTAGGGTAGATCCATCGAATGAATTAGATCCAACACTTATGTAAGTTCCACTGATTCAATGAATCAATTCTAGTTAGAATTAACAACTGAATTTAGGTCAATGTATGTGCTTGCTGCTTTATTCTTCTTGGAGGATGGTAAAACTATGGTTTTATAGAATTCTTATGCATGGTCTATTTACTTACTTGCAACATCAGAGCCTGCCCCAGGTTCACTGACTCCTAAGCAAGCCACAACATCTCCAGCAATAGTTGGGGCTAGGAACTCTCTTTTCAGCTCATCAGATCCAAATCTGGGGGAAAAGAAACAAATATCCAAACATTTTATTTACCAAACTTTTCAAGATTTTAGAAAACAAGTCACACTGTAAAATTTCTCACTCCTTCATTTAAGGGAGCAAGTCAACACTTCTGTTTACATCCTCATAAGCCAACAATGCAGAAGACAGACATGCTAGGAAAAAAATAATCTGTCTAATTCTTCCAAAAGGTGAGAAGAAAAGAAATCCCAGAAAAATAATAACACTTTATGAGTTGGTTGTTGAAAGAAAGCAGGCAAAGAGAAGAAGTGGCTCCCATGGATTTGGGGTTGTTGAGAGGCCTGACTAATTCCTTGTTTTTGCAATCCCTGCCAGTAGCCAAACACACCACCACAGAAAACCCAGTAGTGAATCCCTGGTGGGCCATACTACAGAATAGATGAGCTGCCTTCAGCTGGGTGACTTACATGCTATCAAGGCTGCTGTATATTTAGTGCTCTGTCTCAGGCTTGAGATTTCTACCAATAATTAGTGAGTGGGTTTTCAGATCATAGAGGAAAAACAACAACAATAAATCTATTTCTCCTCAAAAGTTTCCAGGGAGAAACTGTGGGAAAGATTTTAATGCTACTCTCACAAGAGCTTCATAAGTTACTTTCTAAAAGTACTCATCACAGTGTTTTGAAGGAGTAGCACATTAGTGTTGCCCATTACAGCAGGGAAAACAAGGAACTGGTTACTTCATTTGTTGCACTGCTCATTACATTGCCATTACTTTCTATTACTTTTGGGAGGAGGAGCCCTTATGACTAATAAGAGAACGGCATAAAATGTCAAAAACTCCTATAGAAAAAGATACAAAAATGCCACTAGAGGTTAACTTTTGAAACTGGTGTGCACTACATTGATAAAGTTACTTTGTTTTTATTCACTACATTATTTTTTAAATTAATTACACCTTTGTTACTCCCAAAAGCAACTAGTTACAAGTAACAGTGCTACCTCACTGGTAAACCCTGTCCTGAGGTCTACAATTTTGATATTAAAATATGATTCAATGTGCCTGAGAGGTCACCCGGATGAGCACGTAGGCAGCAACAGTCGAATGAGCGAAAACCAGGTCAGGCCAGTACAATCCCCCGTCACGTAGCCCCAGGAGACCTCAAGCTGTGCAAGCCCACAGTAGACAAAGGGTCCTTGGCCACTAAGGAGCCAACTTGAGGGGATTACTGTGTTTTCCCCAAGTTGAGCACTGATAGCAGCAAAATCCTATCAGGCAAGGACCATTTACATAAATTCACACCACAACCCAAAGTAACTGAAGATCCTGAAACTTTGGCAACACCTTGTAATCTCATCATGCAAAAGCAGTTGCCATTGTGGAGCCTCTCTTTCGTTACAACACTCATTGTTCTCCCCGGGAGAGGATTTGCCCTCAAGGTACTTTTTCCCCTACAAATAGTCCCAGTTTTTGAGTGTTTCTTTGGATCGCTCCGGTCATACCAGCAGACCGTTTCTCCGTCCATCAAGTAATCCCCTCAGCCCTCTCTGTACTGAGCTCCACTTCTTCGCTGTGTTTCCCGGACCAAGGACTTCAGGAAAAGGTGCAGTATTACCCCAGCTACGATCCCTTCAATATTTCCCCTATCCAGTTTCCTCTCTTTTGTTTCTTAATAGGTCCTGAGTGAGTGTGTGAGTGATTGCATTGGTGCGTGAGACTTTCATTCAGTAAAATCAATTAGACATTTTTGTTTGGTTTTTGGCTTGGCCTGACCCCATAAAAACTGGGTAAAAAGACCTCACTAGGTTACCCTGCTTCTCGCATCGCTATTGCTCATGCTCTGGCTAGCTTCCATTCCCTATCACATGGAGCACATTAAGGCGTCCCCCACAGGACCCCAGAAAGCAGGGTAACAACAGCATTGCTCGTAACTCATTACTTCTGAACCAGAGCCCAAAGGGATTCATTTCTCATGATTTACTAATGCCATACAGACTAATGCCATACAGACACCACACAAAAAGATCCACTCATGTATCATCCCATTCATCAGTAGTGAAGTATTATACAGAGTGCAACCCAGAAACCATAACAGTGTATCCCCCAGACAACTTTTCTTACTTGCTTTAAAGACTGCAGTATAAGAGACACAGGGATCACCATAATCTTCAGTAGCATCCTTTGGAGCAGTATCTAAGATACTTTATACTAGTACAGTCCTCTCCCCACACTTGTGGGTTTGACCTTTGCAAACTTGATTATTCGTGAAGTGCCCACTTGCCTCTCCCCATTCTCCCCCATTCCCTTGCCTCTTCCCCCTACACAGAGAAGGAAGGCAGTGTGTCTAGGCAAAAGGCAAGGGAATGGCTGGGGAAGAACTGGGGAGAAGGCACACATGTGTCTTCTTCATGTGCAGGGCTGCTCCCTCCTATTTTCTTGCCTTTTGCCATGGCGCAGAGAAGGAAGGGACACAAGCCCAGGCAATAGGCAACTGAATGGAAAGAAGGAACCCCAGAAGGGCATGGGGGGGGGTTATCCGTGTGTGGTGTTGTCCTTTTTTGTAACTTTCATGAGGGTTCTGAGCCCTGAACCCTCCCAAGTGGATGGGTCAATGCATTCAAAAGAGATAGCTACATTTGTCTGTTTCAGCCTATAAAGACATATACGGACTTCTTGTTCCTAGCTTTACCATTTGTCATCCAGCCACAACCTCAAAATGCTATGAGCAGATACTCTGTGTGAAAAGGCTTACAGTCACTACATTATATATGGAGAGAAGAAATGGGAAGGTACCTTCATGACTGACACCAAAACAAGTGACCAGTGTTTTGAAAATCAAAGTTATGCTGAGAACCAGAATAGATTATCACCCTAGCCTCATCTGGGGAAGAAACTCATATGTGTACTGAAAAGCAAGCAACCATGGCCATTTCCGCACTACAATTTTATAGTGCTATTATTCCACTGTCAACATCCGATGGAATCCTGGGGTTTGCAATTTAGGGAATGGCACCTTTGGCCTCGGTAAATTGCAAACACCAGAATTCCTCAGGATGCTGAAAGTGGAATAGCACTATAACAATGTAGTGCAGAAAGGCCTCATGCTGACTAAAGAATTCTAGGATGAGGATGAGGAGGAAAATGGTGCTTTTTCCAGTCTCTGCACAAAACATGATGTTTCCTTTCTCAGCAAACACACAGCTAAAAATTATGTTCATTTATATGCATCCTTACGTTCTCTCTGTGTATGTTTTATAGTATAACATCTGTTCCTCAAGTTAAAAAAATTACATTAACTATAAAATTCTTGGAATTATACAGAAATTTAAGCACATTAATAGCCTGGTGGTTATCTGAATGAACATGGGCTGAACTCCATATGAGAAATTTGCTGAAAAGGGGATGGGGTGGGAGTCAGGGAGGAAATACATCTTTCTCACAGCCACAGCCTGTCTCACTTTGTGAAACACTCTCATGTAACTAACTTTGCTGGAATCCACAACCACTGACAAACAAATTCATGGCCATGGATTTCCAACAAACATAAAGAATGAAGGACACAGTAATATTTATAAATCAGTGAAGACTGAGAGATGTTTCCCTTTTATGACATTTTAGTCACTAGATCAAGGGTGGAGAACCTTTGGTCCTCTAGATGTCTTGGCTTAAAGCCTCCACCAGTCTCATCCAGCAGGGCCACATGGAAAAGAGGAAAGAAAAGAGAGATGGGTCAAAGACCAATTCCTAGGTGGTATGGTGTGTCTTCCTAATGCTTTGACCGCATTCCTAGACATCAACTGACCAATGGAAGACTGCAGGGTGGAAAATCCAGCCAACCTCTCTGATACAGTTCCTGACTCAGATGTAAACCAAGTCTCTTGAATGGAGGAAAATAATTTGAGTTTTGAGGAGATAGGAAGTCACAGTAGAACCCAAACATTATTACCCTAACTAGAATCTCTCAGTATCTGAAAACACTCTCTTAATTTCTTTTAAAGAGCAATCAATCTGCTTTCTGACAGATGAGATTCTTCCTGCACTAAACAAAAATACACTTAACACATGCACTTCATTCTGACTTAATGGGGGTGGGGGCAAGGCTCCACACTCTCAATATGGTGAGGCGGGGGTTGTTCTTTTCATACCACATAGGGGAATAAAAGAAGCATTGTGGAGTGCTGTGCAACTGAATTAATTATAAAGTGAGGAAAGTTTCTAATTAGGACTGACTCTTTATGACATATTGTTAGCAGGAAATTGTAGCTTCAAGTATGAATAGCTGCAGGTGGGTTCTTTACATTCCGCATTTCATTAAATAGCATGATGCTCATCTCTTTTCAAGACCACATTTCAATTGCCTGATCATGTGGCCAACTTCAAAGTAGATGTCAGAGAAGAATAAGCACTAAAAATGGTGCCTCTAATAACACTGATGAGCAGGACCGAATAGAAGGAATGATCAAAAAGAGCCAATATTATTAAGATATGCTCCAACCTCCCCTATTTACCAGAGACAGTCCTAATTTTCCTTCAGAGCTTGCAAATTTTATTTTTATTTTGTTTTGTTTTTTGGATGACAGTTCCCAGAACCTCAAGCCAACATGCCTGTGGATTAAGAAAATAGTAGTACCAACGAAAATAAAAAATATATGAACTCTGTTCTCTGCTGCATGCTTCTATAGATACATTTAGATACATTTAGATACAAAATGTATAGATACATTTTCCCAGAGGAAAGAGCAGAGGAGAGCTGGGCCTGTGAAGACGTCCTAGACCAGGATGGAAGGTGAGGGAGCTGCTGCAGTCACCTGTAACGCTTGTGGCATGTTCCTTTTCTTGCCACAAGAGGTTCTCGGGTACACCTGCACCAAGTGCAAGCTGGTCACCTTCTTGGAGGAGAAGGTTCGCCAGCTGGAGGCACGAATTTCTGATCTCCATCTTATTAGGGAAGGGGAGGAGTTTTTGGATAGGGCAGAGAAGACCTACCAGAAGACCGAATGCACGGAGGAGCTGCCAGATCAGGAAGTCACCACACTTTGCCGGGAAACGGAGGTTTGGGCGAATGTCACACGGAGGAGTAAAAGGACCAGGAAGGTAACAGAGACTCTTAGCATACACAATCGCTTCGAACTACTTGGCCTTATGAACAATGAGGAGCACCACGCGGAGGGAACAGAATGTCAACAAGAAGGAATCAAACTTCACCAACAGGGACTAGATCAACACTCCCAGCCTAAACAGAATGCCCAGGCAGTCCGAGTAGAACAGGTTCGCCGAGGAGCCCAGGACAAGTCTCAGAGGAGGCGAGTTCTGGTTGTTGGGGACTCTTTGCTAAGAGGAACTGAAACAGCAATCTGCAAAACGGACAAGCTCAATCGAGAAGTCTGTTGTCTTCCTGGGGCCAGGATCAACCACATAACGGAGAGGCTAACCAGGCTAGTCAAACCCACTGACTATAAGCCCCTCATTTTGGTTCATGTGGGAACCAATGACACTGCGAGGAGCAGCTTAAACCACATTGCAAAGGACTACGAGCGTATGGGGACCAAGCTTAAGGACCTTGGTGTGCAGGTGGTCATTTCGTCTCTCCTCCCTGTTCAAGGATACGGCGCATGTAGGGAAAGGGCAATAGTAGAGGTCAACAACTGGCTCCGCACATGGTGCCGCCAACAACGGTTTGGGTTTTTGGAACATGGCCTGAATTTCCATGAACATGGGCTTCTGGCAAGGGATGGGCTGCACCTCACAAAACTGGGCAGGAATGTTTTTGCAAACAGTCTTGCAAGGAAGATTAAGAGGTCTTTAAACTAAGATCCACTGGGGAGGGAGACAATATTATTCAGGGCAAGGACTCAGAGAACACAGGGGGAAAAGGCCCAAATGATACTGGACAAGTAGTACAAGCGGCCAATGGCGGGAGGAGTAGAAACAATAGTACAGGACTTGCAGGAAGGGCCTGGGGACTTAAGTGTCTCTACACTAATGCAAGGAGTATGGGAAACAAGCAGGATGAGCTTGTACTCCTAGTACAAGAAAATAAATACGATTTGATAGGCATCACTGAGACCTGGTGGGATGAGTCTCATGATTGGAATATAGGAATAGAGGGGTATAGCCTATTTTGTAAAAATAGACCAAACAAGAAAGGAGGAGGAGTAGCCTTGTATGTCAAGGATGTTTTCACCTGTGAAGAGATCCTGGGCTTAAACCCAGAAAGCCAGGTAGAGAGCATTTGGGTAAGAATTAAGGCAGCGAGAAACAATAGGGATATTCTGGTGGGGGTTTACTACAGACCTCCAACCCAGGCTGAGGACTTGGATGACGCCTTCCTCAACCAAATGACTGAACATTCAAAGAGGAGAGATACAGTAATAATAGGAGATTTCAATTACCCAGATATATGCTGGCAGTCAAACTCTGCCAAGACAGCAAGGTCCAGCAAGTTTCTTGCTTGTCTTGCAGACAACTTCATGGTCCAGAAGGTGGAAGAGGCCACAAGGGGATCAAATATTCTAGATCTGGTCTTGACCAACAGGGATGACCTTGTGAATGAGGTAGAAGTGGTTGGATCTTTAGGGGGGAGTGACCATGCCCTGTTGGAATTTAGCATTCAGTGGGAAGGAGAAGATAAGGGCAGCCAGACACTCGTCTTAGATTTTAAAAAAGCGGACTTCTGTAAACTTAGGGAGCTGCTGGCTGGAATTCCGTGGTCAGGAATAGTGAAAGGGAAAGGAGTTCAGGAGGCATGGGAGTTCCTTAAAAAGGAGATACTGACGGCACAGTCTAAAACTGTGCCAATAAGGAGGAAAAATGGAAGGCATCTGAAGAAACCAGAATGGTTGACTAAAGAACTCTCAGCTGAGCTAAGAGTTAAGAGAAACACGTATAGGAAATGGAAGAAGGGGGAAACCACCAAAGAAGAATTTAAGCAAGTAGCCAGGAGATGTAGGGAGGAGGTCAGAAAGGCTAAAGCACAGAACGAACTTAGGCTGGCCAGAGACATTAAAAACAATAAAAAGGGTTTTTTTAAATATGTCCGCAGCAAAAGGAAAAAGAAGGAGACAGTAGGGTCGCTACGCAGAGAAGATGGCGAATTACTCACAGGGGGGAGAGAAAAGGCAGAGCTACTTAACACCTTCTTTGCCTCCGTATTTTCCCAGAAGGATACAAGCACTCAACCTGGCGGTAGGGGAGCAGGGGAGGAAGCAGAGGAAATGAGGCACTTAATAAGTAGAGAGGTGGTACAGGAATACCTGGCCGCATTGGATGAATTCAAGTCTCCAGGGCCAGATGAATTGCATCCTAGGATATTAAAAGAGCTGGCAGAGGTCATTTCGGAACCGCTTGCTATAATTTTTGAGAAATCTTGGAGGACAGGAGAAGTTCCAGCAGATTGGAAGAGAGCAAATGTTATCCCCATCTTCAAGAAGGGAAAAAAAGAGGACCCAAATAATTATCGCCCAGTCAGCCTGACATCGGTACCCGGAAAGATCCTGGAGCAGATCATTAAGCGTTCAGTTTCTAATCATTTAGAAAACAACGCAATAATCACGAGAAGTCAACATGGATTTCTCAAAAATAAGTCATGCCAGACTAATCTGATCTCTTTTTATGATAGAGTTACTAGCTTGATAGATGAAGGGAATGCTGTGGATGTAGCATATCTCGATTTCAGTAAGGCCTTTGACAAAGTTCCCCATGACATTCTTGCATCGAAGCTAGTAAAATGTGGGCTAGACAGGGCTACTGTTAATTGGATATGTAATTGGTTGACCGACCGAACCCAACGGGTGATCACGGATGGCTGCTTTCATCCTGGAGAGAAGTGACTAGTGGGGTGCCACAAGGTTCTGTCCTGGGCCCAGTGCTGTTCAATATTTTTATCAATGACTTAGATGAAGGAATAGAGGGCATGCTCATCAAATTTGCAGATGACACCAAATTGGGAGGGGTTGCTAATATGCCAGAGGACAGGATCAAAATTCAAAATGACCTGGATAGATTGGAGAGCTGGGCCAGGGCGAACAAAATGAAATTCAACAGAGAGAAATGTAAGGTCCTACACTTAGGCAGAAATAATGGAATACAGAAATATAGGATGGGGGACACGTGGCTGGATAGCAGTACGTGTGAAAGGGATCTAGGAGTCTTCATAGACCACAAGCTGAACATGAGTCAGCAGTGTGATGCGGCAGCCAAGAAAGCCAATGCAATTCTCGGCTGCATCAACAGGAGTATGGTGTCTAGATCGAGGGAGGTACTGGTACCACTCTACTCTGCTTTGGTTAGACCCCATCTTGAATACTGTGTCCAGTTCTGGGCACCCCAATTCAAGAAGGATATTGACAAGCTGGAGCAAGTCCAGAGGAGGGTGACCAAAATGGTGAGAGGCCTGGAAAACATGCCCTATGAGGATAGACTGAGAGAGCTGGGTATGTTTAGTCTGCAGAAAAGGAGGTTAAGAGGGGACATGATAGCCATGTTTAAATATTTGAAGGGATGCCACGTAGAGGAAGGAGGAGGCTTGTTTTCTGCTGCTCCAGAAACCAGGACAAGGAGCAATGGATTCAAGCTGCAGGAAAGGAGATTCCACCTGAACCTCAGGAAGAACTTCCTGACAGTCAGGGCTGTCCGGCAGTGGAATCTGCTGCCTCGGAGAGTAGTGGAGTCTCCTACCTTGGAGGTTTTTAAGCAGAGGCTTGATGGCCATCTGTCGGGAGTGCTTTGAGGGTGTTCCTGCATGACAGGGAGTTGGACTGGATGGCCCGTGTGGTCTCTTCCAACTCTACATTTCTATGATTCTACATGCCTGTGTTTACTGAATTTTCTGTTTTGGTATGGTAGGGAAGATGCCTTTTTGTTGTTTTTATCTGTGGTTTGTTTTTTGGGTCTCCTTCTCCAGTCTGTTTCTTTTCTATCTGTTCTTTTGGGTCTCAACAAGGTCTGTCTCCCACCGAACCAAGCCCATAATGTGAGGCAGTCTCTCCAACGCTGGCACCCTGCAGATGTAATAGACTACATCTCCCATAATGCCAATGGCTATGAAGTCTGGGGTGATGGGAGTTATAGAGCATCACATCTACAGAGCACTGGACTGGGGAAGGCTGAGGAAGATAGACAAAGTACATGCACTTTTCTTCTTCGCATCCTCCTACTCAGCTGGAGGAAACACAACTCTCCCATTTCTGTGAGATATTTGTCTAGCTTGTAAGTCAATTGGAATCCTGGAAGCTGTCATTGCCACATGGCTGAAAAACACTGCAAATATGAGCCTACACACTGCGGGAAATGAAACCATGCTTCAGGTGTTTATCAATTTATTTTAAACCACAGGGAGAGAATTAAAAAATAATAAAAGCCTACTCTGAGGAATGTCTTCAACTTTCTCTCTGTATAAAGCTGCCATTTTATCCTCTGCAGTACCATCAGTGGACTACAGTTCCAGAGGCAGCAATTAACAATGGAACAATGGTACCTGTATGCCATCAGTAATTTTGTATGGTATATGTTTGAAGGCAAAGGGAGAATGCTCTCTCTAAATCTTTCAAAGAGTGTATGTCATATTCAACAGAGGATCAGAAGAAAATCTTTAACTTCAAGTTGTTAAAATACATCAAGGCATGGTGGGGTTAAGTCAAATAGGAACAGAGGCTGGAGAGAGGGCAAAATGTCTATATAGGTTTATGTGTGTGTATTCATGTGTATAAACATTTAGACTACTGCGTTATAGTAATAACTGCTGTATATACACTCATCCAAAATATTTAGTCAAAAAATTGACCCCAAAAATCTGGGTCACTGTAGGTACTGTACCTTAACTCTTATTTTAAAAGAAACTATTCCCTTCTTTGAGTAGAGTGGAGAAAGCCAAAAGCTTAGTCCATCCTGGGAGAACCTAAAAGAAGCACCAACTCCACTCTATTCTCTCTGTCGCAGTGCCGCTTCTGGTCTTTTTGAATGCCTATGTGGGAAAATGGCAGTGGCTCTCTCGTGTTTTCCCTCAAAGAAGCGTCGAGAGAGTAGAGGAGGTCGGTGCTTCTTTTAGGTTCTCCCAGGACAGTGTAAGCTCTCGTCTTTTGCCACTCTACTCAGAGTGAGAAAATGGCAGTGGCAACTGTGTCCGGGGTAGCTGGCCCTCTGAGGTGGCATTGCTGTTTTCCTCTCTCTGCAGAATGACCCTTAACTCATCCACAGGTCATATCAAAATCCATAATTTTGGCCCCCAAACCTGCTCTTGACTTATATATGACGTCAACTCCTACATGAGTATATATGTTGTTTGTTTCCTTGGAAATATCCATAGCCTTCCCTGGCACAAAGGTGTCTTATCAGTCACACAAGCAAGTATAAGTCTGCCTTATATTTGCATATGTCTTTTTTTGTTCACTGCAGATGTTGATATTCTCTTCCACCTTCCTCAGTGTCCAAAGCCCTGCCCTCTTCAGACCCATGGTTTTGCTGTGACAGACCATTTGAACAGCCATTCTGTGACTGGTGGAGAGTGGGGAGGGAGAGAATCAGAGAAGTATTTGCATATGATCCTGGTGGATCCTGGCAGAAGGTGCAATGAGTCTGTGTCTGGTTATGGGGCATAGCTAGGCTCTATTCTGATCCCTTCTCACTCCACTAGCCAAAGGATGGGTGTTTGGGGTGCTATCACAGCAACACCATTAGTTCTGGAGGCAGAACTCTTATGCCTGCAGAACTCTTATGCTATAGGACTTCTGCCCAAATGTAGACAACTTTGTTCCTGTAAGGCAGCAAAACATCTAGCATAAACAGATCAAAAGTGGAGAGTGTTTCAAAACGGTTTTAAAAGCCTAAGAAGCCAGGCAGAAGAATTTGACCCAAATTTTTGAATGATGCAAGTATAAGTCAACAGGTCTGATTATTCTGGTGCCAGCGACAGAATGATATCATTTTGGAAATAATCATTTTTTTAAAAAATTAAAATATTTATATTCCATCACAAGATCTCAGGAATTTGCTTCCTCGTGGGAGCTTTGCGCAGCAGAATTGTCTTTCCTCAGAAGCAGTCTAAAAATACACTGGAAAAAAAACCACTATTTAAACATGTGTGTTAAAAAATGAAAAACACACCCAGGTTCAAACATCTTTAAAAAATTTCATAAACCAATTTCTTGTAAGAACAGCTAATAAATGAATGCAAATAAGGTTATAAGTTAATACAAATACTCCTTACAAGAGACACATTCTTAAGCTGTTTTTACAAGAAATTAGTTTGCTTAACTTTCTTTCATATTTACAAATGGTTGTTTTTCATTTTATAAATACTTGTATTTATATGCATGTTCAGACTGCCTAAAAGAAAGGAAATTTTGTTTACCAAATGTGTCAGGCTTTAATACATTTTAGCAGATTTGATAACAACAATTCTCCATTCATGTCTTACATTTATTGTGTTTCACTTTGGCCTTCTGAGTACTATTACATTTATAGTGAACTTTTGTTCATCACGATGTGGTACAGAGGGTTTTCAGATGGTCTTCCACATAAACATTCACTAGATATAGATTTGCTTAATTTGGAAAAGGGTATTGCTCATAATGCACAGTTACAATAGCTATACAACTCTGGACATATCCCCACAATCTTGATAATCATACATTTGCTACAGAGCAGTTACAGCTTTAAACTGGGGATGGAAATCATGTGGCCCTTCAGATGTTTTTGGACCACAAATCCCAGAAACCTTGTCTGTTTTAGCCAATGCTATGGAATGCTGGGAGTTACAGTCCAACAACACCGAGAAGGCAGCATGATTCTCACCCTGCTTTTAATCAACATACCCATGGGTCTGTATGATATGCACCTAAGAATTCTGATGTCAGATTGCTGATATTCCCCTCACACCCAAATAGCAAAAAGTCCAGTGGCATCTTAAAGAGAAACAAATGTGTTTTAGCACATGGTACAACCTCATCAGAAACAACAAACTGACTGGCTTCTTACCTTAGGCCAGGAAGTAGCCAATATAACATCAATTTTTAAAGAACTACTTCAGGAAAAGTTTAGCAAATTATGGGTTTGTTAGTTCATGCTCTGTTTTTAGGCTCACCAAATGCCTCTGGTTGGTTGGCAACTGTGCCAATGGGCTACTGGACCAAACAGGCTTTTGCAGGTTTCTTCTTACATTTTTACTTTCTCCAACAAACTTGCATAAATAAATCTTTCATAAACAAATTTCTAAGATGGATGCTAAAACTCTTTTTTGACATGTTCTTGTACGGTTTGTTTGTTTAAAAGTCTGAAATATATGATCCCGACACACATTTCTTTCAACTTGATTACTTTCATCCATCTTTTTGACATCAACTGTCCAACCTTTCTCTTGTCTCTGTTGAGTTGGTAATATTATGTGTTGAAAGATTTTTTCAGTTTTAGGTGTTTGCTTGGTGTTTAATGTTGAGGTTGATCTCATTTGTAATAGAAGAAGGTGCAAAGCATGATTTCTATTATCTGTGAGATCCAGTGTGGTATAGTGTGGTTGGACTAGGACTCTGGAGACTAGAATTTGAATACCCACTCAGCCATGAAAATCCACTGGGTGACCTTGAGGAAGTCACACTCTTTCAGCCTCAGACAGAAGTGAAGCCAAACTCTCCTCTGAAAAAAATCTTGTCAAGAAAACTGTATGATACATTTACCTTAGGTCACTGTAAGAATTAAGTACAATATATAAGCATTCTTCCAGCAACAATTAAGTTTTTCACTTAAAAACTGTTAAAAAACCTAATCTTTCCTCAGGATATTCTTCAGATACCTTGAAGAAAAACATGCCTAACATTTAAATGAATGTGCAGACCTATCTTCTGTTTTTCCTGCTTCCTTCATTCTGAACAGAACAGAAATGAACTACAAATTCTCTTTCTGTTCCAAAGATTTTAGAGTTTTTATTGCTCCCTGAAAAATATGCACTCTACAAAATATAGGACATCCAATTGAGTTGGACACATGGGTGAGGGCATGGAAGACAGATGTAAAATTTACACCAAGTTTGAATTTAAGAGAAAATTTTTATAAAATGTTATATAGATGGTACATGACACCTGTAAAACTGAAAAAAAAAATAACAAGAAATGGGAATGGAAAATGTTGGAAATGTGATGAGAAAGAGGGATCTTTTTTTCATATGTGGCGGACCTGCAAAATAGCAAAAAAGTTTTAGAAAGAAATACATGATGAAATTCAAAGAATATATGGTTTAAACTTTGAAATGAAGCCAGAACTTTATTTGTTGAGTATGTTAGGGCAACAAAGAGAAATAAGATCTCATCAAAAGATATTGTTATATATAATAACTGCAGCAAGATTGACTTATGCTCAACATTGGAAAGAAGGAAAATAAGATTGTTATAAAATAAAGATAATGTTTGGAACAGAATGTTTATATGGAATGGAATGTTAAACTCAGATTCAACTGGGAAAATTGATGTCTGGAAGCGGGGAGGGTTTTTTTAATTGTTTTTTTCATTAAGACTTTTAATAAAAATTATTTAAAAGAAAAGAAAAATATGCACTCTAAAGAAAAGAGAAAGAGACAGAGACTTTTCTTTGGAACATTACCTTGCAAGGGCAGGTGTTGCCATATCCGCTTGTACTCCAATTGCCATGGGAACACCTCCACAGCGAATATTGCCCAGTTCTTCTGCCACTGCAATGCTGTAGGAGAAGTCCAAACCCAAGCCACCATATTCTGGACACAAGAAAATTCAATTATCTTGAGAATTATAACGGCCTAATTTATTTCTTAACTCTTATTCTTACTTTTCTTTCTTAAATGGGCATCCCAGGTTAAGCTGATTTAAATGGGGATGGAGTAAGGGAATGCGTAGCCCTCCAGATGTTGTTAGTCTACATTTCTCAGCATTGCCCATCATTTGCTGTTTTAGCTAGGGCTGATGGGAACTGCAATCCAACAACATTCAGAAGGTAGCATCTTTCCCATTCTTGGGAAACAGGCTGCCACAGTTTTACCACCAGAACAAAAACTACTCTAATATTTCTAGCAATTAGTAGCAGCCACTCTCTACTGAATTAACAGCATAGTGGGTCTTTGAGGTATCTTAGGAGAGGAGCAGAAGACAGAACTGACTGGGGTTCTGAATCACAGTTTCACCAGCTTCCATTCTCTGTTCATCCAGTTCCCCTTAGATTATTAGAATAACCTGCTCCTTTTAACAGAGGATCAATATGGAATTCAAGAAACATAGATAGCTAGTTCTAGCTGAATTAGACACCAGTAACAACATATACATTTGTTAACAAGAACACAATGCCCTTAACACTGCATTGCATTAAACAGACATACAGTTGGCCCTCCACATTTGCGGGTTTAGCTTTCATGGATCTGATTATTTGCAGGTTTCTTTAGCTACCTAAAACTGTCCTCCCCACCTCACATGTTTCTTTTTCAGGGTAACTTTCCCTCTTGGAGGCTCCAATATAGCTGCACAGCCCTTTAAAAACCTGTCTCTGGTCCTCCTCCCCCACTTCCTACACCAGCCACTGCCTGACCAGCTAAGAATGGCTCACAGTTCAATTTCTCAGCACAACAAATTCTCTCCTGATGCCTCTCATACTCAAGGAAGGAGATGGGTGAGAGAGAGGAAGTACAGGGTCACCAGCCGTCCCACCTCCTTTTCCTCTCCTGTTTTGGACCCTGAGTGCCCATTTTTGCCACCATGCCTCAACCCACTTCCCACAGACGCACACACTCCCACATTTTGATATTTGCAATTTTTCCACTTTTGTGGGGTCCTGTGTCTCTAACCCTAGCAAATGTGGAAGGCCAAGTGTATATGTAAAATATCACTTCCTCTTAAGATATTGAAACACATGATCAGAATTCTAGCTGACAGAAAAAGCAGGCCCTCTTGTTACTATGTAATCATTCCAATCCCTTACCTTTTCCCACGTACACTTTTGATTTTTTTTTTAAAAAAACTTTGAAAGCTTGTGAAGATACTATTCTGCCTTTTTGATTGGCCTAATAAAGGGAGTACAACATAAAGTTTGGATACAAGAAGTTACTGAGTTCCATCTTATGGAATCCTGAGATTTGCAGCTTGGGGAGGGCCCTTTAGAATTCTCAGCCAGAGAGCTCTATTGCCTCATCAAATTACAAATCCCAGGATCCCACAGGATGCAACCAAGACTGCTGAAGTGGAATCACAGTGCTATAAATGTGTAGCAGCTACCAACAGTCAAATTACACACTATGTTTGATATGCAGCATTCTATTACTTCTCTGTATTTTCCTTTATTAATTGCTGACAAGATATTTTCTTCAGGAAAAACAAAAGCCTACATAACTACGCAAGCACAGATTTTGTGTGAAAAGAGTTCTAACCTGGAAAGAAACTCACTGCATCCAAATCTTGGTCCTGACAGTCAAGATACCGCAAAAATGAGAAAACAGGCAAATGTTATATACATTCCTAATCTGTAGTTATATCAGCCCATGAAAGCTTCATGCAAATCTGTGTCTACTTTTGTCCTTTTTGGTTGGTGATGCTTATACACTGAGATCTAATAATACAGGAAGCAATTTAAATATTTTAATAAATAGTCAAAATAAAGAAGTGTCTATCCTAGAACCAACAAAATGAAACACACACATACACACATACACACACACACACACACACTACTGACCCCAAGGTCCACAGGGGGAACTTGATACATAGCAGCTACTGCCAGCATTTGATGAAATATGGAAACATACTGCAAATTAGTGCTGGTATGTCCATGAGTCAAGATTCTGGCTGTAATAATCTCAGTGTTTGTTCGATAAAACTTGCTGGACTGATAGTGTGATAACTTTTGCACATTCTTGGGTGGAGTTTTACTTCATTAGACTCCGCTGAGGGCTCACTGGTAGTGTTTCAGGGCAGAGTTTACATCTTAAAGAAATCTTAATGCACTGGAAAATATAATTTGTACTCTCCCCTTCTCGATCGAAAGATTTATATACGGGCATAGAATTCAAACTCAAGAAAGTAGGATCTTCACAGAACATGGCACTCCTATATGTATACCATAGTCTGGACCGAAGGTTGGAAAAGTTACTTTTTGTCATGCTGGTTGAGGTATCCTGGAAGTTATGGGCCAAAAAGTAACTTTTGCAACCTCAGGCTTCAATTAGTTTGGTATCCACAAGTAGAGAACAAGAATTAGAACTAAATTCAGAGCAAGTAGCATAGGTACAAGTTCATCCACAGAGAACTCAAGTCACAAAACATGTAACATGCATACTTCTACCATACTACCAAGGAAATAAATATGTATAAAATTTTATTCCTGAAAACATAAGGCTCATTTGTATTCCAAATCACACTCTTGTGAAGATACAGAGTAAAGAGAACCACCAACAACCTTACGTTAGCAAAGTCAAAGATTAATTTCGGCTAACATACCACACATGGCCCTCCACATTCGATAGGGTTAGGGGCACAGGACCCCCGCAAAAGTGAAAAATTTTCAAATATCAAAATCCATGTGTCTGTGGAACGGGGGCTGATGCATGGGTGGGGAGAATGGGTACCCAGCATCTAAGCCATGTCAGGGAAAAGAGATGATTGGGAGGGTGGTCTTGCACTCCCTCTCTCTCACTCATCTCTGTCCTTGGGTATATGGAGAGCTTTGGGAGAGGGCTTGTGGTCCTGAAAAATCAGGCTTTGGGCTGTCCTTGGCTGGCTAGGCAGTGGCTGGTGGTGGCAGAAGAGGACTGGAGGGAGGTTTTTAAAGAGCTGTGCAGCCTGATTGCAGCCACCAAGAGGAAAAATCCCCCCCCCAAAGTAGTACCTGAGGTGGAGGTACAGGGGTTGGAGAAACTAGCAAATAATCCAATCTGTGAATGTCAAACCCGTAAATGTGGAGGGCTGACTGGAAGTTAAAAAAAAGTTAACTGAAACCAAATTGTGTTGCATTATTGAATGGCTGCAGGAAATTGAATCCTTAAAATGCAAACGCTACATTCACAAAGAACAAGTGATCCTGAAATCCATTTGTTAACATGCTGGTTTAAACTGCTCAAAAGCATCCTCTTGGACCCTCTTGACAACAAGAGTGAATTTAATAGGAGTAATTTTCCACCAACTTCTAGGACACTAGGTTCTTTGCTCGCCTGGCAAACCAGAGTCTAAACCCAGGATCAATTCCTGGTTTGTTTAGGAGCAGCAAAGCAGGACTCAGATTTCGACATAATGCTAATCACTTTCTTGCTGGGTGGCCATGATTACTGAAGCTGCTCATGAAAGAAAAGCAAGGATTTTATGGCATTCTAGCTGGTTGTTTTGCAACAACACAACCCCTATCTTCAGAAAATTGCCAAAAATATTAACACTACATCTGGCACCTACATCCTAAATTTTGTTGCCAGGCTTAATTTTGTGTAGAATTTACTGGACAGAATTAACTGAGAGGTGTCGCAGAGCTCTTACACCCAAGTTTATTTTTTGTTGTTGCTATAAACTCCACAGTTTTGCTTCTGTTTCCCTCTGATCTTACAAACAATGGCATTTTAAGATATTTTTGACTGTCTCTTCTGCACATCACATTGCCTGAAAAACAATTGTGTGTCTTTGAATGATCAGAGTTAAAAGAAACAACAGAATTCATCTCTCTCTCTTCCTCCCTTTCTTTCTTGGCTTGTCCATATTAATCAGAATTCCTGACAGGAGAGACAATTTGCTCTTCTTGAGTAAGAACAACATGTAAAAGTTAGCTCAGTTTTCTTTGGATCAATATGTGCTGAATCAAACAAATTATTCTCAAACTGTACTCAAAAATTTTAAAGAGATACGAGACATCGAGGGGGCTTTGCAGTACCAGACTTGAATCTATATCATGAGGCGGCATGCTTAGCCTGGATGAAACCTTGGATTCTCCTGGATGACAGGAAAATATTGGCCTTGGAAAGACACAATCTTCATTTCGGCTGGCACACATACTTGTGGTATGGGAAAGCCAAAGTCCAAAAGACCTTTAAAAAGCATGTGATACAGAAAGCCCTCCTAAAGGTATGGGAGAAGTATAAGTTTTATTTCTGCCCCAAAAAACCATCATGGAATTCACTGATGGAAGCCCTCTCGATTAAAGGTTTGAGGAGACAGGGTAGTTGGTGGATCTATAAAGATCTACTGAAACAAAGCGGAAAGGAAATTCTAATGAAAGACCAAAGACAACTAAAAGAAGAAGGATTTGACATACAATGGTTCCCCTTTATGCAGATAAAAGAAAGATTTAAAAAGGATATACAAGAAGAAGGAATGGATTTAAGACAAAACAAATTAGAAGAATTGAAGTGAAGAGTGAAAAAAAGTTACTTTTAAAATTGTATAAAAAATTATCTTTTAAATTAGAGGAAGAGACAGTTAAAGATTGTATTAAGAGGGGACATGATAGCCATGTTTAAATATTTGAAGGGATGCCACGTAGAGGAAGGAGGGGACTTGTTTTCTGCTGCTCCAGAGACCAGGACAAGGAGCAACGGATTCAAGCTGCAGGAAAGGAGATTCCACCTGAACCTCAGGAAGAACTTCCTGACAGTCAGGGCTGTCCGGCAGTGGAATCTGTTGCCTCGGAGTGTAGTGGAGTCTCCTTCCTTGGAGGTTTTTAAGCAGAGGCTCGATGGTCATCTGTCGGGATTGATTTGAGGGTGTTCCTGCACGGCAGGGGGTTGGACTGGATGGCCTGTGTGGTCTCTTCCAACTCTGAATTTCTATGATTCTATGATTCTATGATAAAATGGGCAAGAGACCTCAACCATAATATTCTTCTAGAAGAATTGGAAAATATTTGGAAAAACAATATGTTATATACCAGATCCTATACCTTACAAGAAAATGTGTTGAAAATGGTATATCGTTGGTACTTAACACCCAGCAAACTAGCGAAAATGAATAAGAATATGAATAATCAATGCTGGAAATGTAAAGAACAAGTGGGATCCTTCTACCATATGTGGTGGGGATGCGATAGAGCAAAGAGATTCTGGTATGCTATACGAGTAAATACGCAAAAAATTTTGAAGAGGAAAATTGACTTAATCCCAGAATTTTTTTTACTAGGACTTTTTGGTGCAGATAGCTTGATAGATTTTTGTACTAAAAGATTAGCGTGGCACTTAATTGTGGTGGCCAGACTCATCTATGCTAAACATTGGAAATCAACTTGCACCCCGACTGTGGAAGAACGGATAGAAAAAAACATTGAAATAGTACAAATGGATAAATTGACCTACAGATTAGATAATAAAATGGACAGTAAGTTTTATAAAGTGTGGGAACCATTTACAGAATTTCTGGGAAATAAGAGAATCTTAACGGAAGGTTTCCAATCGTGAAGAGAAGTTGGAAAGTGATAATTGTTGAAATAATGAGGGATAAGCCCTAGATATCAATGTGGAGGGAGGTAAAGCAAGAGAAGAAATGTTGATACAACAGGTTTACTTGTTTTAGAAAGAAAAGAAATGTTGAAATAGCTAATAATGTAATGAGGATAAAATTTGTAAATAGAGTTGAAAATAATGAGTGAAAAAATGAATAATGGACTTTATCCTTTCAGATATACAGAGGGAGTTTTTTTTAAATGACATAAGGCTGTATCTCATGAAAAGGGGGAAGTGCTCTATGTTTGTCAGAATATGTCAACAAGATACGTAGTTTGCAGTTTGTTATATGCGTGTAATTGTTTCGTGTGTTAGATGTTAATAAGTTTGTTATGTTACGAATGTGATGTAATGTCTGATGTTCTCTTTTTTCTTTTTCTTTTTTACTGTTTTTTAATAAAAAAATGTAAATTTTTTTTAAAAAAGAGACAAATGTTAAATTTAAAACAAGAGATAACCCAGACGAGTTGTGTTAATTAGATATTTTAAGAAAAGGTATGAGTCATTTTTCAATCTTAAGTTAATCTTTTTAAACACAGTTAATATGTCAAGCAAAAAATTAGAATCTCAAAGTAAAGTTTAAGGAGCCTTAAATTTCAGCTGTGGGAGAAAGGCATGATATAAGTAAATAATAATAACAATAACAACAACAACAACCAAAAAAGAGTAGAAAAACAGATAAAACTCACTGTTCATTTTTTATAAACTAAAACTTCAGACAATTATAAATAAAACTGTCCTCTTTAAATGTAAAAAAATAATCATAAATAGAGTGCCATCTCATTAACTGGAGATTTGTTGTCGTTATTTGCTTGGGGTCATGGCTTCTTTGATTGAATCAATCCACCTGTAATGTAGTCTTGAGAGCCATCCTGGTGTAGTGGTTTGAGTCCTGAACTATGACCCTGGAGACCAGGGTTCAATTCACTACCTGGCCATGGAAACCCACCAGGTAACACACTCTCAACTCCAGAAAACTGCATGACAGGGCTGCTTTAGGGTCGCCATAAGTTGGAAACAACTTCAATGCATGCAACGACAGCAACAACAATATGGTCTTCCTCTTTTCCTATTGCCTTCCACTTTATGGAACACTATCATCTTTTTTAATGATTCACGGTGTCTTATGATAACGGTTAAAATACGATAGCCTCCAATTTTGGCTTCTAGCAATGGCTCATACTCAGTTTGCTCTGGGCCCCGTCCATTTGGCTTTTTTGGCAGTCCAAACTCACCTTCACCACATTTCAAATGAGTTATCTTGCTATCAGCTTTCCTCCAGCTTTCACAACCAGGCATAGAAAAATGCTGACCTGGATGATTCCAATGTTGATGTATGACTTTACATTTGAGAATCTTATCTAGTTCCTGCATAGTTCCCTTTTCAAACCTAATTATTTTTCTGATATCTTGTCTACAGTCTCCCCTTTGATTAATGATGGAACCAAGATACAGAAAATATTTTAACTATTTTGAGGTCTTCATCATGTGCTTTAAGTTATGAAAAGAATATGTTGCCATTATTTCTGTTTTCTTAATATTCAGTAGCAACCCCACTTTTGCACTTTCTTCCTTACTTTCATCAGTAGTCATTCCAGCTTTTTGCTGTCTTCTACTAGTAATCTGGGCTCCTCTGTGTATCTTATTGATGTTCTTTGCCCCAATTTTCATGCCTCCTTCCTCTGAATCTAATTCTGCTTTACTTATATGTTCTGTGCATAAATTAATCAGATAGGGTGACAAAATGTAGCCACGTCTTTCCCTCTTGTCAGCTGGACACTATTTTGTTTCTCTCTTACTGTGGCCTCTTATCCAGACAACAGGTGATGATATTAAGGATTAAATCTAGGACTCCCAGATTATAAAACATATGTTATTTTAGTAGATTATAATATGTACTTTCTATTTACAAGAGATGTTTTTCACAAAACCACTGACATACAGTAAGGATTCCCATCAGCTTCCATTTGACCTTATATGCAGCCATTAGTACCTACCTGGTCAGTTAGTTCCAGATTCTCCTCTCTGGTGCATCTGGCTGTGTCTGTTCACTTGTGGCAACATCATGAATTCTTTATTGTGTTTTGTTTTTTTGTTTTTTATTGGCAAGGAATACTCAGCACTGGTTTTGCCAATTCCTTCCTCTGAAATATAGCCTACAGCACCTAATATTCACTGGCAGTTTTCCATCCTAGTACTAACCAGGGCTGACCCTGCTTAGCTTCCACAGTCAGACCAAATTTTATACATGTATCTACACTATTTTTTAATTGATCTTCTATAAATTAGCTAAGGAGGGTCAGCCTTATTTAGTACTTGGATGGAAGACTACCAATGAATACCAGTTGCTGTAGGCCTATTTCAGGGGAAGGTACTGGCAAAATCACTTCTGAGCATTCCCTGCCTACTACTATGAAAAATTCATGGGGTTCCTGTGAGTAGACATGCGCACATACATACACCATTCCCCCTCTGCTTTTCCTCATCCTGATTTTCTTGCCCCATCTACTGTTTCCTCTTGTCATGAGGTCAGAGGTAAGAATATTGACTGAATGCATGAAAGCCTCTTCAGAATGTGAAGTTTTTATTTGGGAACAAATTTTATGAGGACTCACAATGGCAGTGGTTATGTTAAAAGTAGACTGCAAAATTAAATATGGATAAGGAAAAGTGTAAATTGTTTAAAACAAAATTTTACTGGTTGACAAGTTAATAATGCAAAATTTAGAAAGAACCATTTGCAATACATAACAAGCTAACTTTGAGCTGTTCTTCATAATCTACTTAAAAGCTGCCAATCTTACTTCAAAGTCCACAAGAGCCAGCACAAAATGTACCCCCGTGAATAAAAAAGAAAGAAAGGCACCAGATTTTAGTGACATGAAAAGCCACCCAACTAGTAGTCATTTACTTTAATTATTGTTGGGATGAGTGGAGGCACTTGTGGAATTTTCTGCTTTGCGTGACAAAGTAACTTCCCCAGCTTTGGATATTATATAACATGGATAGGTGTGTGGGTTGAATGGTGGTGCCATTTGACATTTGGTCTCAAAACAAAATCTCTTAGTCCTGCCAAGTCAAGTTCCACAGCTGTTCAAAGTTACAATAATCAACCATTTAATAGCAATAAAAATGAACAGAAAAAAAGATAATCCAAGGAAAAATAACAAGAAAAATGGCTGTCAAAGTAATACAGGTTTTCAATACTCTTTAGAAAGAATGGGAGTGGATTTCAAAATCTGGATTTGAAATAGGAAAAGGCCCTTTCCTAATGCCTACCAAGCAAACTTTTGTCCAGGAGAGGTATGAGGACAAGAAGAAAGGCTCATATGGGCAGGACATTGTTCTCCTATCTCACAATGATGCTTTTTTCAAAGAAAAGGGGGACAGGGAAATTTTTACCTAGTCCAGTTGCATGCACCAAAATCCAGCTCAGACGCACACACAAATATATCTGAAATTCAAAATCAGAACAACAGCATTGCTACATTTCAATTATGAGATATATTTCTGGGAGGTTTTTGCAAAATTTATTTTAATGCCCAACTGCTTCCACGGACTATGGTTTACCACTTTCACTCCATTCCTCTTCCTCTGCTACCTCCCTTGTGATATTTTTTAGACTGTAAGCTCCTCAAGGCAGAAACCTGTAAACCTTTTTTTCTGAGGGTTCTGTTTAGACAATACACAATGAGATCAAGCAAATCTTGTCATGCACTGAAACCCTGAGTCCTCTAACGACAATGCTGAAATTTGATGACAGCACAACTAATTACAACAGATTTTATCACAGACTGCACAGCAAGCTACAGAAGAACAGATTGCTTACCTGTAACAGTGGTTCTTCGAGTGGTCATCTGTGCCCTCACACATTAGGAGCTTTCGCGCCTGCGCGATAGCGTTCGGAAACTTCTAGAGCTTGTTTGCTTGGCGGGAACCCCTCCCCCACGCCGGTACTGCGCATGATCCTCCCGCTGAGCAACGGTCTCTCCTCAGTTCTGTCGTCCGCCATAGAACCTACAGGGACCTGAGAAAGAGGGGGTGGAAGGGTGGGTATGTGTGAGGGCACAGATGACCACTCGAAGAACCACAGTTACAGGTAAGCAACCTGTTCTTCTTCTTCGTGGTCTCTGTGCCTCACACATTAGGAGACTGTGTAGCTTACCGGTTGGATGGCGGGTCAGGTCCTAGAGCACGGAAGCCAGAACCTCACGTCCAAACCGAGCATCTCTGCGAGACCGGCAATCGAGCCTGTAGTGGCGGACGAAGGTCGATGGCTGGGACCACGTCGCCACACGGCAGAGTTCGTGCAGGTCTACTCCTCGCAGGAGAGCCGCAGAAGTTGCCACAGCTCTGGTGGAGTGGGCTCGAAGAAGGGCCGGCGGAGGCTTCCTCGCGAGGTCGTACGCCAGCTGTATAGTCTGTACCACCCACTTGGAGAAGCGCTGGGTGGACACGTTGTGGCCTCTCCGACGTCATCCGTAACACACGAAGAGATGCGGCGTCTGTCGGAAGGGAGCAGTCCTGTCCTTGTAAAAGGCGAGGGCCCGATGCACATCAAGAGAGTGAAGGGACCGTTCTAGCGGTGTCGTCGGGTCCGGGAAGAAGGCAGGCAGGATGATGTCCTGGTTGAGATGGAAGTTGGACACCACCTTAGGCAGGAACGAGATGTCAGGTCCGAGGACCACCTTGTCCCTGTGAAAGACAAGGAAGGGCTCGTCCACTCGAAGAGCTGTTATCTCACCTGCTCATCTTGCCGAGGTGACAGCCACCAGGAAGGCAGTCTTTAAGGTGAGCAGCCTGTCGTCAGAGGTCGCCATGGACTCAAAGGGCGGCTTCGTTAACTGCGATAGCACCAGCAACAGGGACCACGGTGGTAGCGGTGGCGATACCGGTGGGTAGAGGTGTTGTAATCCCTTCAGGAACCGTTTAACGGTATCATCCCTGAAGAAGGCTGCTGCCGAGGATCGTGGCGGTTGGTATGCCACAATCGCGGAGAGATACACCTTCAAGGATGGAAAGGCCAGTCCTTGCTGTCGTAGGTGAAGCAAGAAGTGGAGGACAGTGGGGAGCCCAGCTGGTGATACCGGTTCATTTCTCTCATCAGCGAAGGCCAAAAAACATTGCCACTTGTATTGATAGTTGCGACGGGTGGATTCCTTCCTGGCCACGGTCAGGACGTTACCGAGCACGGGATCATCTAGTGCAATATCCTCCAGGCATGGAGGGCCAGGCGTGGTAGGTCTGGATGGATGACGCGGCCGTTGGAGTGGGAGAGCAAGCCCGGCGTCGGTGGTAGCCAGAGTAGGTCTCCTCACGCAGCTCGGAGCAGGGGTGTGAACCAATGCTGCCTCGGCCAATACGGGGCCACCAGGATCGCGTCAGCTCGGTCTGCAAGGATCTTCGATATCATCCGGCCGAGCAGCGGGAATGGCGGGAACGCATATAGGAGTTCTCCGGTCCATGGAAACTGGAAGGCGTCCCCGACAGAGGCTTGATCGTGGCCTGCTCTCAAACAGAATCGGCTGCACGAAGAGGTCGATTGCTGGTTTGCCCCAGCGGTGTCGTATCAGGCTGAACGCTTCCCTGGAGAGGGACCATTCGTGATGCGATGAGGTGTCCCTGCTTAGGGCGTCTGCTGTAGTGTTCTCCTGCCCGGCCAGGTGAACCGCTACAGGATGTATGTTTAGTTGGACGCACCAGTTCCACAGATCGAGGGCAATGTTCAGCAGGGTTGTGGAATGAGTCCCACCTTGTCTGTTGATGTAACAGACAGCTGTCGTGTTGTCTGTCAGGACTAGGACTGTGTGACCGGCGATGACGTGGCGGAACGCCCGCAGTGCTTTCGAGATGATGAGCAGCTCGAGGGCGTTGATGTGGAGAGCCGTCTCGTCGCCGCACCATCTGTCGCGGACTTTGAGATCGCCGCAGTGAGCCCCCCATCTGTAGAGAGAGGCGTCGGTCATTATCGTCACCTTCGGTGTTGGCTGTCGGAAAGGGATCCCGGACAGCAGGTTGTCGCGTGAGTGCCACCATCGTAGGGACGAGCGGACCTCTTCCGGCATCTGTAGTCGAATGCTTTGGTCGTCTCGCAGGGGATCGAATGTGCAGATGAACCAATGTTGAAGAGGCCTTGCTCTCAGTCTGGCGAGATAAGTGACCACAGTTGTCAACACCATGTAGCCCAACAGTTGTTGTATTCTTCTCACGGACAAGGTGGAGGCGGCGTATGCGTGAGCGGCGGCCTGAATTAAGGTATGTGCTCGGGTCTCCGGCAGGTATGCCCTGGTGGACATGGAGTCCAGGGTGGCACTGATGAAGTCCAGCGTCCTCGCTGGCTTGAGGTGAGACTTCTTTGGGTTGACCTGGATCCCGAGACGAGTAAGGAGCGTCAAAGTCATGTGAACATCATCGTAAAGTCTTTGTTTGCAGGACGCCACCAACAACCAATCGTCCAGGTAAGGGTAAATGGAGGCACCCTTCGTCCGTAGAAATGATACCACCGGGGCCATGCATTTGGTGAAGACCCTGGGGGCGGTCGAGAGCCCGAACGGCAGCACCTTGTACTGGTAGCAGGTGTTGTCGACAGTGAACCAGAGGTATCGTCTGTGCTGCGAGCGAATGGCGATGTGGAAGTAGGCGTCTCGGAGATCGATGGAGGCGAACCAGTCCCCTCGACGGAGAAAGGGCAAGATTGACGGTAGCGTGACCATATTGAACTTCTTGGGGCGGATGTACTTGTTCACCCCTCTGAGGTCGAGAATTGGTCGAAGAGAACCGTCGGGTTTCAGTACCGTGAAGTACCGGAAGAAGAAGCCGGTAGTGCTGGCTGTCAACGGGAGCTGTTCAATTTCTCCTTTCTGGAGCAGGGACTGGATTTCCTCCAAGAGGACCAAGCTGGTCGGAGTGGAGTAGTAGACGCCTCAAGGTGGAATATCTTGAAACTCGATGGCGTAGCCAAGACGGATGATGGAAAGTACCCAAGAGTCCGTAGTGACGAGTTGCCACTCCAACAGATGTCGAGCTAAGGTCGGTTGGTCTCTGAGGGCTGTAGGGAGGCTGAAGAGAGGTTGTTGTGGCGGCCTGTGAAACAGGTCAAAACCTCGATTTTGTGTCTGAAGAGGACTTTTTTGAGGAGGCTGGGTGCCGTCTAAAGGGACGTTTTGCTGATGATCCCGAGGAAGGTCTCGAATGGCCAGACTGAGCAGACCTCTGGAAAGAGGAGGTTGATGACCTCCTCCAGGACTGGCGATAGCTAGGACACCTGCGGCTCTGCATGGTCTGGTGTAGACCGATTTTCTTTGCCGTCAGTCTCGTTTTCACCAGATTATCCAAAGTCTCATCGGTGGAAGCGTTGAACAGGCCTTCCCCATTGAAGGGAAGGTCCTCGATCCTCCTTCGGCTGTCCTCTTGTATATCGCATGGCCGTAGCCATGCATGGCGGCGCAAGCCGACAGATCCAGCCATGACCCTGGACGCGATCTCTACAGCGTGCCGGGAAGACACGATCTGTTGTCTGGAAATTGCCATTGCCTCGTTGAAGATGAGAGCAGTGGCCTGGCAGATATCCTCCGGTACCGATTCTATGGCCGGGGCCAAATGATCGAGGACCTTACGCAGGTATGCCGCGAGGCATGCCTGCGTGTTGGACAGCCAGATGTGTAAAGAGGTGGCGGAGTAGAACCTCCTAGCATAGGCATCGAGCTTACGGCCTTCTTTGTCCGGTGGGGTGGTACGTGGTCTGCCGCTGCCCTTTGTTTGTGCAGACTCGACAACAACAGAGTTCAGTACCAGGTGGCTGAAAAGATACCCGGCGTTATCTTTCTGCACCTGGTAGAGATGTTCCAATCTCTGTGGTATCGGTTGAGTCGAAGCTGGTCTGTCCCATGCCGACCTCACGACCTTCGAGATTCGAGGAAGAAGCGGCAACGGGGCGGTAGCGGGTTGTCTTCCCTCTACCATGGAAAAAAACGGGTCATCATCCTCCGGCTCCACGTTGGCGATCTTAAGTCCCAGGGTCACGGCCATTCGGAGCAGCATCGCGGAGAATTGTTGTACATCCTCTGGTGCTGAGTCAGGTACCGGTTCTCCGAAGCCGAGTGGAGGTGACTCCTGTGAAGCCGCAGCCGAAGCCTCCGATTCTGCGCTCGAGTCATAGGAGTCGGATGACGGTGACTCGTCTCGTTGCTCCCGCTCCTGCTGCTTGCGCGAGGTCGCAGGCTGAGATGTTTTAGCCATGTCCATGGTAGTAGAGGTTGTAGCAGGAATTTCACGCTTTGGCAGGGCAACCACCGATTTCACCTTTTTTGTGGTGACAGGCGTGGTCTGGCAGGCTGTTGTAATCATTGCCTGCTTGGTTGTAACAGATTCCACAGGGCGCGTTGAGGTAGACGTGACCCTGGGTGGAGGCGATATCGCACGATACCGTGGTGAAGGTTCCCTCGCTCTGCGGTAACGGGGAGAGGGGGAACGGCTGAAGGACCGATCAGTTTGGCGACCATCAGCTGGTGAACGGTATCGACCTGCGGTATCGACGTTCCTCTCTCTCCGGTGAGCGAGACCGACGGTGTTCTCGATCTGGTGACCGGGACCTCTGGAAGGTCTCCCAGCGCCTCAGATCATGGTGATACTGATCCCGGTACGATGGAGAGTGTGATCTGTAAGACGCTGGGCGCTCTCTCCACTCCGATTCTCTGGCGTACCTAGCGACGTACGACACAGAGGTATACCGGGAGGCAGAAGAGCAGGGTTGTTCTTCCCGTGTCTCCTGCGGAGGTGGCGATCTCTGTAGCAGCTCCAAGGAGCGTGATCGAGACCTAGCCGAGAGGGAGCCCCGTCCAGGGGACGCCGAGGCACGCTCAGATGCCTTCTGCGGCAGGTCAGCCGATCTGCGACGGCTCGAAGGGCGGTGTTGTTGTTCCTCCACCAGGGTTGGAGGTTCTTCCACCGGCGAGTCCGGGCGCTCTTGGGGAACGTCCTCGATCTCGTCGTCCGAGAGATCGATGGGCTCGCCTCGCCCTTTCGATGGCTCCTCTAGGGTCGGAGGTGGAGTAGGAAGGCGAGCTTCCCCAGCCAGGAAGTGCCTCTTCTCCTTCCTTTTCTTCTTCTTCTCCTTGTCCTTCTCCTTTTCCTTGTCTCCGTCCGGAGCAGGGCGTTTCTTCTGAGAAGTCACCTTGGGGTGAGTCTCAGGCTTGGTAGTCATCGAGGATCCTTTCCCTGACTTGGCAGCCGCCGACAGTTTCGGGATCCTCGGTAGCGCAGAGATGGGCGTCCTCGACAGCCGATGAAGTAGACGGTATGGCAGCCGCCGATACCGTCGATGGTGTGGTCGCTCCCTTGTCGGCCATCTTGGAGTGCGTGGTCTCCTCTATTGCCCTCAGTGACTGCTCCCAACAAAAGGATTTGAGCCTGGAAGACCGATTTCGGAGAGATTGGGCAGTAAACTCTCTGCAACTTGGGCAAGTCCGGGTGTTGTGGGTCTCGCCCAAGCAGAAGAGGCACTCTTTATGGCCATTGGAAAGAGCGATCTTACGCCCACACGAAACGCACTTTTTAAACAACGCGGACATAAGACAACCGACGAAGCAGAAAAAAGCGGAGAAGGTCCGAATTTACCAAGTCTGAAGGAAAAGCCGAGAAGGAGGGTCGAAAAAACAGTCCGAAAGTCCAAGAAAACCAACCAAGCAGAAGAGAAGCGAGGAACAAGCCAAAGAACCTTCCGTACGTGATGGCGGACGAAAAAGAACTGAGGAGAGACCGTTGCTCGGCGGGAGGAGCATGCGCAGTACCGGCATGGGGGAGGGGTTCCCGCCAAGCGAACAAGCTCTAGAAGTTTCCGAACGCTATCGCGCAGGCACAAAAGCTCCTAATGTGTGAGGCACAGAGACCACGAAGAAGAATACACAAATACTTTTTCTAACATTCCTTGGTCCAGACATTTCACAGGCCTTGCCTCAGGTGCTCAGCACTGTGAACTTATCACATATTTATCAAAACCATATGGGTAACCACAGTGGGATGATTCTGAGGAAATTAGTCATACTTCATCAGTTCCACTGAAAATGCTCAGAAAACAACAGTTATGCACACTCTCTTTCTGGCTTCAAAAACTGAACTGATACTCAGCAGCCAAAATCCATTACCTCCTGTCATTCCAGCTATCTATGGGGAGACACACGTCACACACTCTGCTTTGCACAGTTACAGTAAGTCAGAGGGACTTTTTTTTTACTGTGATTGTGTCATGTACTGGTGTGGTTAAGACTAACAACTCACTATCCTGGGAGAGTGGCCAAGAGCCCCTAAAGCAGGCACAGGCTCAGGCTCAAGCTGGACATAAAGAAGTCCAGGACTGAGTGTCCCAGGAGGGTAAATGTACTCAGGATCTGTTCCAATGAGATGTTAAGTATGCAAAGGATGTGTCCCAGTGAAATGCTAACTATGGATAGGATCTGGTCTGTTGAGCTGGTAACTATGCATGGAATCTGGCTACAAGTTGGCACTGGCTCAGTTTCAAGGTATGGAAATGGCAGCCAGTACCAGGGACTATGAGTTGGCAAAAGCTCAGTCTTAAGGTATTGACAAGGAGGCACAAACTGGCTTAGGTGTGGCTGAGAAATGACACAGTCCCTCACCCATCCTTTTTCTGACACTGACAAGCAGGGTCCATGTCCAGTCTCCTGTTGCCCAAGATTGCCACGTCCACTGCCTCAATCTCCCTCTCCTCCCTCCTTCCCCAGCACTCACCCAAGTATCACAGTTCACTGGGACAGGAGAGAAGCCACATGGGTACTTAGCAGTCCAGACAGAGGTCAAGAAACTGATTCAATAGCTGAGAAATCAAGATAAGCTTGAGCAGTCAGGGTCTAATTCTAAGGGTCTAGAAAGCAGGGCAAAGTTTCTGAGCCGGCTTGGGTGTCTTTTCCACAGACGAAGTGACAGATGTTGCTTCCAGAAACTGATAGGTGTTTGCTGCCTGCCTTATGCAGGCAGACTGATTGTTCAGTGAAAACAGCTGAGACAGCACCACCTAAACTGCTGTCCTAGAGAGAGGTACAAAGAGAGCTTTTCCAGGGATTCCTCTGCCAGTGTGCCAAATCTTAACTTCCCTGTCACCACAGTCCTTGTTGGCTCAGGTTTCAATTTCATTCCTATCCCAAAGATAAGACTCCTACCTTTGCCTTTGCTCTTTTTGTTCTTACTCACCTCTTTTCTCAGCATCACCCAGCCTTATGAAGACCACTCCTCACCCACACTTACATGATGCCAGGCCTCCCATGGCTTTATATGGGCTGAGCCAGTAGCCATTTGTGTCATGCCTCTACACATTCCCAGCCACAACATGGCACACAGATAAGGACTCTCAGTAAATACCTCCTTTCCACATTTTCTGATCCAATTATCAATTCTATATAAACATTTTAATACAGGCTGAATACAGGTGAAAGTTGCTTCCCAAGTCACACTATTTATTACATGATTACAAAAGCATGTGAAAATAATTCAACAACCCTCACGTCCAAATGTGTCTCAGAAAGGACCTTATGGGTGTATTTGGATATTACCATAAGCCAAGGATCGATGGGTTACCATAGGCCAGGGTTCCATCACCAAACAAAATAAAATACAGTCTTCCCTCCACATTTGCAGGTTTGACCTTTGTGAATTTGATTAGTCACCAGGCGCATGCATGCCTTCCCCCCAATCTCCTCTTACCATTCCCTTGCCTTTTGCCTGGGTGTGGAGAATATGAGCTGAGGCAAAAGGCAAAGCAATGGAGGGGGAGGAAGTGTGCACCTTTATTCTCTACATGCAGTATTCTCCCTATTCCCTTGCTTTTTGCTCAGGTGCAGAAAAAGGAAGCAGGTGCACCCAGGCAAAAGGCAAGGGAATGGGAGGGGGGAGTCCCAGAAGAGAATGGGAGAAGGAGTATGGGGAGGAGTTATTCATGGCTTTTGCACTTTTGTGAGGGTTCTGCAACCCAAACTCTTGAGAATGCAGAGGGGCCACTGTATTGTTGAATACTGGCACCAGAAAGGTGCAAAGGCAAGAAACAGAACAACAGCAGCAGTGACAACAACAATCATTCGAAGCTGAAACTGAAACATCTGGCCATCTGGAACTTTTCAAGATTCTTCTTTCCTATTTATTTCATTCTAATATAACTACTAGAAAAACAAGGGGGGGGATTTCCAGAGGATGTAAGAATATGACAGAAGAATAATGGATTTTTATTTTTAAATATATGCCTGGCTCTTGAGAGACGTATTACATATCATTATTTTTCTTGCTCACCTAGATTTTACTTAATATTAAAGATGCGTGCCATTAACAAAAGCACATACAGAAGAAAGAAATAGGGGAAACTGAGACAATTTACAGAAGAGCTATCCAAATCAATGTTCAAATGATCAAAGCAACAGGAAGGAATTCAAGTGCAGCTGGACTTCCACTTTTTTGAGGGTTGGGACGCAGGATCCTTGCAAAAGTGAAAAAACTGCAAATAAGATTTTCAAAGACCATCTGCCTCCTAGGACTAAAAGCAGATGTTGGGTGCGGCAGTGATCAATCCAGCTCCTCATCCCAATTCTCCTCCTTTCTCTCCTCCTCCATCTCCCGTCCTCCCAACAGCATCATCCCTTATCTCCTCTCATTACACACTCTGCAATCCTGTAAAACAAGGTAGAGACTGGTGCTGCTGGGAGGATGGGAGATGGGCGAATGAGGAGAAAGTGGGGCAAGAAGCTGATTTGCAGCTGGCTGATTCTGAACCTGGGCTGAGTACGCTAGTTCTGAAAATCTGGGTGCAGCACGGTGGTATGAATTGGAGGGGGCAGAGGAGCTACAAACTCATGAATAAGCAAATTTGCAAAAGGGAAACTCATGAAAGTGGAGTATCAGCTACACTTGCTTTATTCAGATCTCTCTCTAATTTTATTACACACACACACAAATATAAATATATAAATATAAACACATATATATTAACCTTATATATAAGAATCTCTGAGCAACATACAATAAAATTAATTTTAACAGTTCAAAATAATTTTAACAGTAGGAGTAAATTAAATAGACTAAAAACATATTAAACAATCTGACATGTTAGAACAGTTTAAAGCAAGTTAAAACATTTAAGATAATTTAAAACCATGCAGATGTGCAGGATAAATATTTTTTTAAATAAAATATCTGTATTACAATGAGCTTCCCTACAATCTTAATGTGATGGATAGACTGCAACCCGTTCACTCAATGCATTTCATGTTTGCATTTGGGATTGCATGAGTAGCACCCAGTACACTTAAGACACACCTGCACAATCTGTACATTTGATTTTGCAGTACCAATAGTCGTTGTGCACCTTCAACTCATTTCTGACTTACGGTGACCCTATGGTGAATCTATCACGGGGTTTTCTTGGCAAGATTTGCTCAGAGGAGGTTTGCCTTCACCTTCCTCTGAGGCTATGAGAGTATAACTTGCCTAAAGTCAGTCAGTGGGTTTCTATGGCTGACTGGGGATTTGCACTCTGTTCTCCAGAGCCCTATTTCAACATCCAACCACTACGTGACACTGGCTTTTTTTCAGTTGCTATGTATTATGTTGATTATATTGTCATTCGCTAACAAATGGGAAAGACAGCAGAATAAGAATGTAACAGATAAATGAATTTAGGGAACAGCATGTTATGCTAAGAAACTGATAGGCTGATCTATGTTCCCACTGTACTGGGAACCATCTCAGTACCAACACTAATACTCTGCAATGTAACTGGAATCCTGTGCACTTAAAACACTAAAGAAAGCAAAACTGCAGTTACAGAAACAAAAGACAATTGGTAGTCTCACAGCTTCCTTGATAACTCTGCCACCACATACAACTTTTAGGTACCACCAACACACCTGTGTTAGCCAAGCAAAGAAGGCACCAGAGGCTTAGAGAAAAAGAAAACACAGTTGAAACACCTGTGGCTTTTATCAAATGGCATTTGTGGCAGAGCAAGTTCAAGTATGACCAAAGAGACTGCTAGCCCCTTTTTTTCTGACAGGCCTCGTGCATCCTTGAAAACTGCAAGCAAGAGAAGGATAACAGGAACACCAGGTGATACAAGTTTTCTATTTTCCAGAGTTTTTCTGTAGTTTCATTTTACAGTTCCAGCTAGCCATAGAGACCCAGGGTGGCATGGATGATTAATTGAAAACAAATTACTGTCAATTACTTTTGAACCAAATCATATTAAGACCAACTAATGTTCGTGGCACAAAGGCAATCTTCATTTTTTTTTAAATTAAGTTAGCTCTACTGTGAAAGTCATTTTTCTGTTTCTGAATGCTGGTCTTCACTCAGATTAATTATAATCAAGGGCACAGTTTTGACCTTTAATATAATCTATATTCAGTATGCAGAACCAGTGTTTTTTTGTATCTTTTGCCTCAAATATCCAAGAAACTTAAGTACTTTGCGGGAGGGGAGAGGCAGACAACATTTTCTATAGTGGTTCTAGGATGAACTTTTTCTCTTGAAATTGTCCTGCTCCCTTCACAGACAAAAGTGGTGATGATCCAAATGACATCTTCTATGTGAAACTCATCTATCTTTTCCCACAACTACTTCTCCCCCACTCAGACCACAAGAGAATATCAAACAAAAAAGACAGACTGAGGAAGAAAAAAATATGTTTGGGGCAGGGGAAATTGAAGATGTCCCCACCAATTATTCTCTCTTTTTTTAAAAAAATGTTTTGCAATTACTCATATCTGAGTAAAGGAAAACAGACTGGTAAACTGTGTGTAATTTTTAAGATGAAGCACCCCTGCTGCTCAGTTTGCCTATTAGTTAGTTACATGGGCTTCCAAGATGTGTATCTCCTTGCACTGTCCATCAAAAGACATGATCCTCCTTGGCCCCATAAAATTCCATAAAAAAGGCAAGAGTATCACACAATAAAAGATTAATCTAGGAGCACCTATGGTTACCTTCCAGACTTGTCATACTATCTAATGGTTGTGTGGTTTTGTGCGGTCAAGTCCTTTTCAATTTATGGTAACCCTAAAGCAAACCAATCAGATGGTTTTCTGGGACAAAGAGTGTGTGATGCACCCAAGGTCACCCCATGGGTAATCGAACCCTGGTCTTGAAAACTGACTTTTAAAAATGTGCTAGAAATTACACAGAATCATAGAGTTGGAAGAGACCACAGGGACCATCCAGTCCAACCCCCTGCTATGCAGGAACACCCATCAAAGCATTCCTAACAGATGGCCATCCAGCCTCTGCTTAAAAACCTCCAAAGGAGACTCCACCACACTCCGAGGCAGCAGATTCCACTGCCAGACAGCTCTGACCATCAGGAAGTTCTTCCAGAGGTTCAGGTGGAATCTCTTTTCCTGCAGCTTGAATCCACTGTCCTAGTTTCTGGAGCAGCAGAAAACAAGCCCGCTCCCTCCTCGACATGACATCTCTTCAAATATTTAAACATGGCTATCATATCCCCTCTTAACCTTCTCTTCTGCAGACTAAACATATCCAGGTCCCTAAGCCATTCCTCATAAAGCATGGCTTCCAGACTCTTCACCTTTTTGGTCACCCTCCTCTGGACACGTTCCAGCTTGTCGATATCCTTTTCAAACTGAGGTGCCCGGAACTGGACACAGTATTCCAGATGAGGTCTAACCAAAGCAGAATAGAGTAGTACTATTACCTCCCTTAATCTAGGCACCATACTCCTGTTGATGCAACCAAGAATCACACTGGCTTTCTTGGCTGCCACATCACACTGCTGATTTATGTTCAGCTTGTAATCTACCAAGACTCCTAGATTCCTTTCACAGGTACTGCTATCCAGCCACATGTGAAAGGGATCTAGGAGTCTTGGTAGATCACAAGCTGAACATGAGCTGAACATTCCTAATACTCTTCTGTGCAGAGCCTGGAAGCATTACTTTTTGGACAACAATTTCCAGAATCTCTGAATCCATTGGGAATGGTGGTCCATAAAGTAACTTTTCCAAGCTCTGTTAGCCTATTCATTTCTGCACTAAATGTAAAACACTGGCATTAATTTTTAAAGTCCTCAGTGTTTTAAGACAGTTACCTAGGAAACTGCCTACTCTCACATAAGCTGACTTGACTCTTCTGAATGGAGGTCCTGCTTTGTCCATTGTTATGGGAGCTCAGGTGTATAGGTATTACAGCTGGAGATGGTGCCCAGATTCCAGAACGTTCCTTCTTTCACAGCTCCAATCTATATTCTTGTATTGAAAGTATTTTGATGTCTTTTAGTCTCTTACTATTTTGATTGCTTTGAAATTTTAGTTATTTTATATCAGACTGGTGTCTTCTAGATTTTTAAAACTGTTATTAGGTTTTAGATAGACAATGGAGGTTAAGGGGAGGGGGTTTACTAGTTGACACTGATTCTAAAATTTTCCTTTTTCTGAATTAAGAGCAAGAGATTATCTTCTCTTAAGAATAAAGATCCTTCTGTGAAAAGAAAAGAACTTTGGATTCAACCAATTAAATAATGCAAGGGACATAAACAAGGGTATCCCAGTAAACCAATGTGTACAGCCTCTCAATCCTCATCTCCACTCCCTACCTCCTATATCTTTGGCCCTCTAAATGTTTTAGACTTATGGTTGTCATAATGAAAATTGTAGACATTTTTAATTGTCCCATGGAAAAGTGAATTTCAACAGATGTTGCTTGTTACTTGATTGTGTAACAAGCAACACCTGCTGAAATTTCCTCTTCTGCATAACTGTTAAAGGTGCAGGAGTCCCCTCCACTTTTCAATTTATCCAAACTTCCACTCCCAGACTCTCTCAACAGCAGCTATGCTGGCTGGGATGTATGAGAACTGAAGTCCAAAATATCTGGAGGTCCAAAGGTTGAGAACTATAGTTATATGTGACTGCACTGTTCCTCTCACTGCTGCTGACAGTTCTCATCTTCTTCTATGGCCTTCACTAGAACTGAGCTGGAAAAAAACTATAAAAACTGCAAAGTGTTCATCTCACAGAAGGTACATACATAAGTCCCTTATTTCATCTTCTCTGCAGGGTTGTTTATGGAGGGAAACAGATGTGGGCAAACAGTCGTGGCGACAAGGCGGGTCAGGCATTTTCATTATAGGCTTTTCTGTAAGTATTCAGAAATATGCTGATGTATCCTCTTCACTTCCAAGAGCAGTAATTAGGAATAATTTCTAGAGGCTTCCTGAACAGCAGCGGGTGGTTTGTCGCAAAAATTCCCATCAGAAAAATTACTGCTGGAAATTCTGATTTTTCCATGACTTCCTTTGCAAAATCTCTTGAGGGGAAAGTATCTTTTAATAGAGCAATACAATATTCAGAACAGTCTAAGCTCAGCTCTGCTATTACTATTCCTAAAGATGTTGGCATAATACATTAGCTCTATTTTCCACAGGGATCTGCCATGGAAAGACACTCAAGAGTTGTTTTGTGCTTTTTTTGTATCAAGTCTCTCTTTGGGTGACTGGAGAGGTTACCACAGAAATATTTAAAATTCACTTTCCTTAGAATTCAGTCCTCAAAATTCAGTCTGCTGTCCTTTCTCTTCTGGAAAGCTGTATCAGACAGCATGATATAATGGAATAAGTAATGAGCCATCCAATCTAAGGCTGCTGATGCCACACTAGTAAAAAACCACTGAACAGCCCTACAAGGTAAATATACAGCAGCAGGCAAAGGAAGATACGTTGAACTGAACTAGTTAAAGAGTGTTAAGGAGCATCAAGATTCACTAATCGATCTGGATCATGTTCTCTTAGGATAGACCTGCTGTTTCCTAACAGACTCATCATGTAAAAGGTTTCAAATGACCTCACAACTGGTAGAGGAGCAGTCTCACATAATCCAAATGTACACATCATGAAAAATGGGAGAAGATGTCTAGCTAACATGTACTCTTCTAACACCATGGTTAAATCTCTATGAGGGAGAAGATATACAAAGTCCACATGCCTATGTGTTATCAAAATGCAGGGGAACAAATGCTAAGATGTAGACATCTGATGATACCACACATTTATTTGGAAAGAAACTCATAAGCCTGAATCTGGTCACCCTCACCTTTAACCTTGTGAATCTGTCATCATCATTTCATAATGGGAATGGGAACATCTGTCATTTTTACTTTCACCTGCATTTAACAAGTGTGACAAGTAAACAAACAGCAAGCATTTTCTATTTGGAGCGCGCACACGCGCGCGCGCACACACACACATATGTACACACATACATATTTCCCCTGAAATTCATTTCAAACAGCTTCTCCTAACCTTAAAAGGATATTGTTTTCTGTGAAAAATGTTTAAGATATCCATCCATCATATAGTATAGCAATCACTTTCAAAATGGAGTTTTCTAGGACGAAGCTCTCAATATGACTTCTTCCATTATCCATTATCTCCTTTATACTTCCTTCCACAATAAAGGAAAGAAAGCTTCTTTAGACGCAGGTGGATTCATATCAGACCCATGTGAAACTGCTGACAGTAGGAATATCTCCACATGGGACACAATTCAATTCAGAGGCAAGACACCTCAGGCTCTCTTTCTAAAAGCATTGAGCTAAGGACATAACTGCTGCCTATCTCTTAGAAACACTGGTATAGCTCATTTGCCAATTCATTCAAATAATACATTTTGGAATTTCCACAATCCAAACAATGAAGATAATCTTGAAATACCATACCAGCCATTTTACCCTGTGATCTGTTGCGTGTGGATATATGGGGCTGGCATATTATAGAATAAGGATCTGTTCTTGCTATGTGCCTGAAAGACTTACGGTAACCATGTCATAGCATTTTTGTAGGGATTTATTCAGCAGTTTGTCACAGCCTTCTTGGTTTCTTTCCACGGCTGAGCAGTGATTCAAACCCTGGTCAGTCACCATCCCAATACAATACTCAAAACAACTACACGATCCTGGTTCTTAGAATAAGGGTAGAAAATGTCAGTTCTAACAGCAGAAGCAAAAGGAGAAAGGAGAAGGCAGTATGCACACTACAAATTCATCTTCTTTGTTGAAAGAAAGGGTAAGCAATTTATAGTGCTCTCTTTCTCTCTGGATGTAAGCCACACTGAGTTTAACAGCAGTTGACTTTCAGATAAGGGGGTACAGGATTATCCTCATGTACTTCAGCATCATCTGGACTAGAGGCGCATAACTGGTGGCCTTGTGGCTGCGTGCAGCCCTTTACTGTGTTCTGTGTGGCAGGCAGGAACCCCTTGCTTTTCTCTACAGCCCAGGTAAACAGCCATCATTCAAGATGGTAGGTTACACTTACTGGCAGAGAGTTTCTGACAGGAGTCTTTGGTAGTCCTACCTGGGCACTTCTGCATGCTAAACATGCTTCATCACTGAACTACAGTTCTTCCCACTCTGTACTGGTTGCAAAAAGCATAGTTCATCCACTATGAGGCATACAGGCAGTCAAAATCCTAAGATAAGTTGTTTCAGGTTCTATTTCAAAGTTGCTTAAAAATAAGCCTATGTTCTTTTGTTTTGATACTGTTCAAATACATGTTGAATTCACATTTTCAGTACTTTTGCCTATAGCTGGGTGGGATGGAGGCTTACCTTTCTTCGGAAAACAGACTTTCATCTCCAGTTTACAGATGCCTGTTCTAAAACTTTCAAAGATGAATATTTGTTTCTTAGTATCTCAAGAGAATTCTTCCAATTCTTTTGCTTCTGTATATTTAGATTGGATGTTGGTATCATTCCCTACTGGGAATTTCTTTTCCACATTAGATAAAACTATACCTCTGCCCAGCCTAGACTTTTGCCTACGCTGTTTTCCCCACTAAAAGCTTGTGTTGCTTCACAGCAACCTGGCACTAAGAGATTTCTATTAGAAGAGGCTGGTTTTTTCCAGGCTTATTGCTTAATCTAGAGACTGCATGGAAGAGATTTAATTTGCTGTGAAATTTATTATGCATTTCCTCTTCAAGAATTTGGATTGTTCATTTTAAATATTTAGGGGCAATAATAACGAATGGCCAGGTATTAAAAGCCCATTGGGTCACAATATTCTTACCATCTTACAAGGCAATCACATGGAGCATTCAATCTTTACAAGCAAAGGTAGCTGCTTTGTCCAGTGAATGGTGGGAATCTGGGGGATCTTTGCTCACAGGCAAATGTGCAATGTTGCTCTTGTGACCCGTTAGTGAGAAATGTTGCTACCACCAATGGAATAATGAAGAGTTCTTAAGCAAAGACATTTTTACCATACTTGGAAGAGGTGCACTCTGAGGCCATGGGTGTTCGAGTATTCTGTACTCCAGGAGGTGCAGATTATTGAAGGATATTACTAGGGCATTGACTCTCCCCCCAGGTGAGCCATCCCTTCTAGCTCTGCTCTCCAGGAACAGAGCCAAGACTTCCTTTTCACGTAAACATAACAGATTCAATCCCTGCCATCTCCACATAGGACAGGGAAAAGTTCCTAACTGAAACTATGGAGAGTTGCTACCAGTCACTGCACATGGACCAATGGAATAATATTGTTTAAGGCAATTTTTTATTTTCCTGGTACTGGATGCCCTGGAATCCTCAGGCAAAGTATCTGAAAAATGTCTGAGAAACTAAATTATAGTCCTGCCCAAATTAAGAGCTATTATTTTATACAAAGTTCTGTTTTGTTAAAGATCAAGATTTGAACCTCTATAAAAACATCTACAGTTTTACTGAGCAGAGACTATGGCTTAAACTGAATTGTCAGCCCCAACTGTAGTAGGTCTGCTGACTCAAAAATGACTCAACAGAAACGCTGAACAGAAAGTTCAGATTGAGTGGATCTACTCACTCAGAGCCTAATAAGTGGATTAAAATTCAAGTGATTAGTTTGGGGCAAATGGATGGTCAAATGGGGCTGCAATTAGTTAGTCAAAATCCCCCCCCCTCAGGAAATAGGAAAGGAGGAATTTTGGACCCTCTGTTACTTGCATTAGTATGCTTCCTGCTAGCTGCACTTGTATAATTACAACAGTGTAATATTTCTGCCTTAAATTTATGGCTTTACAATGTCATGAAGCTGTCATGGCATGATTCTTTAACAGTATAAGAGATTTAACAACAAGCTTTTCTTCATCATGGCAGCATAACTCCAAGGCAGGACTGCACTGTTGGAGGTATTAAGTATCTTAGCACTGGACTATGAAACCCTTATTGAAATATGGTGCTTAATATGGTGCTTTATCTATATTCTGTAAGAAATGCCTGTTACTTTGCCAAGAACATAAGGACAAACTGTTCTGCAAAACCTAATCAACTACACGGATCTTCGGGCCAGTAATTAAACAGAATTCCACTCAAGAAAATACCTGAGTATGAAAACAAGGTCCTGTGGGCTATATTTCAGAGGAAGGAACTGGCAAAACCACCTCTCAAGTATTCCTTGTCTAAGAAAATCCTAAGAAAATTCTGGTTGCCGTTAGTCTATAGACAACTTGAAGACACACACAAATGCACATTCTTACGGTTAAGCTAGTAAGTCTATTGACTATGAGTCTAAAGCTGACACAGCATATCCTATCCTCTTAAAATTCCAAGGAAAAATTATTTGTGTGAGATTCCACTCTTACACTAGCAATGTACATAATGGGACTTGAGCATCCACAAACTTTTGTATCCAAGGAGGGTCCTGGAAATAAATTCTAGTTGACATCAAGGGCCTACTGTACCTTTTACTTTACCAAAAATTATCCATCTTCAGTTGACTTATACATAATGCATTTCATGTTCTTAAAATAACGTAGTGATTTTCAATCTTAAAGGAGACTAATACAATCATCCTCCACATCCGCTAGGGTTAGGGACACAGGACCCCCATGAAAGTGGAAAAAACGTGAGTAACTCTAGGCCCACCCAAATCATATTTAACACACAAAAAAGGTATGATCACTATATTCAACCCACCATGGATTCCTCTGAAGCATCAGCGTTCCTTCCCAAGGCAGAAGTGGGCAGCTGGTGGGGCTTACTGCCACCTCCACTGCTGCCCCACCTCATTTTTAAGAGGGACCTACAAGCCTCGTTTGCAGTTTCTTTGTCTTACAAAGCTTGCAGTCCCTATTAAGAATGGCATAGGGAGGCAACAGAGGAGGTGACAGCAAATAATCCGTGAATAATCAAATCCGCAAAAGTGAAACCCACAAATGTGGAGGGCTGACCGTGCTACATTTTTTCCAATTTTAAAAAAAATGAGGCGAGAAAAAAGCTTTTTCCATGGCTTCCAGAAATTCTACATTTCTAGAGACAACAATTAAAGGCTAAAAAAGATGCAAGCACAGAATTTGCTGCTTGAAAGAAAAAGCCTCCATAAATGCTTGCTTTAAAAGATATAATAATGAAAGGAAATCATTGCTTAATACAAAAATTTAGAGCAAAAGTCTTAAAAGACAAAAGACATCCTAAGAATATAATTCACAATATATACTTAAATATTATCCCTATAACCAGTATCTAGGACTTGCTGGTTATTTATGACTTCCCTTTCTGGTGATGATGATGACACCTCCCAAACACATGTACCATAGTTTACTATTAAGAAAAGAATGTACTGTACAAATTCTACCAATAAATTAATAGGCCACAACTACCTATCAGGCAGAAAAATTATATCCTTCTCAGCTACACAATTCAGTTCATTGCAATCCCCCGCCACTGTTAATTCATGTTACAAATATCCTACAGCTATCACACTTTTCATTCCACACACTGGAAAAATCAAGCAGATGCTTCCTACTATTGAAATAAAACTGATGAATTACAGACATATCAGGGGAAAACAAACACTAAGTCTGCAAAAACTCAAGGCTGCAATTAGAAGAAAGAAAAAAGAATTGCCTAATAGGCTACACAATTGTACTAACACAGTAGAGACTAAGCACTACTGAACCCTATGGACTAAAGCCAGTCTCATGTTAGCACCTGAGTGTCAGTGTGACACAACTCTCCCTTCTCTTTGCATCCTTTCCACGTCAATGTGTTCCTTCTCATCCCACATCCCCAAAATCAGCCCTTTGGCACAGTTTGCTAGGGTGTAGGGGACATCACTTCTTCTTGTTTCTGCTCACAAAATCACACCAATTAATGGAACTGGGGCAGGTTACTGGGACTGTACTACTCCCCTGTTAAAACAGTTTCACTGGCTCCCAGTTAGTTTCCCGGCGCAATTCAAAGTGTTGATTATGATCTACAGAGCCCTATATGGCTCAAATCCAGACTATATGACAAACTGTGTTTCCCTGCATATGCCTACTCAGGTCCTAAGATCATCCAGAGAGCCCTTCTCTCAGTTCCACCACCTTCACAACCATGGCTGGTAGAGATGTGAGAGGGGGCCTTTTTGGTGGCTGCCCCTAGACTCTGGAACTCCCTTCCCAGGGAAGGCCAGAGTGGTCCCCTCCCTGCTGCCCTTCCATTAGCAAGCAAAAATGTTTTTATTCCAACAGACTCTTAATACAAAGAGATTTCAAGAACGAGCTGCAGGATGCTATATTATTTTAAACTGTACTGTTTTAAATAGCATTACATCCTATTAACTAGAAATTTGAAGTTTTTTGTGACTAGTTTTAGTTCCAGTTTAATATTTGTATGTTTTTAACTGTACTAATCTTTTAACTCCCAATTCTGTGAGGATGACGTGATACAAATTAATACAATAATAACCATGCAACTGGACTCTGGTCTGTGTGATAAACGTCTAAGTAAGCATACAGAGAATATGGCCGCAAATGTTTACCAACCACTGACATATCACGTATAACTAAAATAGCCTTGGTTAAGTATGATAGTTTGTTAAAAAGTAACATTTACAGACCTATTTGCAAAGATGATTTAATGAAGAAGAAAAGTATAACTTCTTTCTGAATAGATTAACTTTAAACTCACGTATAACACATTCATTTGCTGTGCAAGCAGAAGAAATGTAAAATACAGTTGGCCCTCTGCATTTGCTAGAGTATGGGTGCAGTACCCCTGCAAAAATGGGATAAAATCACAAATACCAAAATGTGAGTGTGTGCGCGTGCGCGTGTGTGTGTGTCTCTGTGGGAAGAGTGGGTACCCAGGGTCCAAATCAGGTCAGGGAAAAGAGAGGGAAAGGGGGTTCTAACCCATGACTGATGATCCCATTCTCTGACAGCTGGAGGGAAACATTTATTGATCAACAGCAGACCCTATCTTGGGGAAGAGAATCTTTTGATGTCCATTAAGCCGGAGGTTAGCTGGATGGAAACGTAGATATTCAGGTCTAAAAGAATGAAAAACCCCCTTGGTGTAGGTCAGACCAAGTAGCCCCAGTCATGTATCCAGAGGAAGACCTTGGAAAAGGCATGTATACATTTCAAACAAGCAGACTGCAACTTTGACACCTTGAGAAACTGTCTCTTGACTGAAGTTAGCGATCACAAATAGCTGGAACTACAAAGTTGAGGTCCATCTGCATAACCTAGTTTCTGTCCTTTCCCAGGAAAAGGGTCTGCCTCCCCCGCCCCCCACCGGGACGTTTTACCCTGTAATTGGGTTCCGTTTTTGAGGTACGGTGGACTTTTCCTCACTCCCTCCATCTCTTGGGCCCATCTATTTGTTCTCTCGCTCTGTCTCTTTGTTTGATGAGCTGTCCTGTGTCTTCCCAAAACAGCAGCCTTCAGGATCAGATGCAATATATTCTCTTTGTCCTCTCAATCTTTCTCTTTCTTAAGATTCTCAAACTTGATAGCCCTTCTGTATTTGTGTGAGTGAATGCTTTGTGTGCATGAATGAGGAATTTTGCCAATTCTGCCAAATAAAAGACCATTTGAAAGGACACTTGACTTCTCTCTTTCTCATGCAGTCTGACCCCGTAAACATAGGATAAAAGATCTCGCTGTGTTGCCCTGCCCTCCGTTTTGCCAAGTTGTGCTCTGCTAATTTCCCCAATCTTAGTAAAATCCAGGTGTCCCGCAGGGACCCCAGCATCCAGGGTAACAGCGTACATTAGCAGTTAGCTTTATATTCCCTCTCTTTCACCTGTCTCCTTCCTTTAGGCATGGGGGGCAACGAGAGAGGGTATGTTACGATGAAAAATAGTGCTCTGAGCTGTCTTTAGCTGGCCAGGCAACATCTGCTAAAGGAGGAAGAGGAAAAGGACCAGAAACAGGTATTTAAAGGGCTCCATGGCCTGATCAGAGCTTCTGAGAAGAGAAGGAAGGTTCCCCAGAAAAGAAGCACTTGAGGTGGTGAGGAACTGGAGCTGGAGAAATTTGCAAATAAGCAAATTCATGAAAGTCAAACCCACAAATATAGAGGGCCAATTGTACATTTGAAGTATCTGAGATACTTAAACAAATTCAATCAGATAGCCCTATGAAAGGGTTGCCATAAGTCAGAGTCAACATGAAGGCACATAACAATAACAGTAACAGAAAAAAAAACAGTATGTTGCTGAGTGGCTTCAACCGGGGGCCTGCCTGGTACCACTAAGAAAGGAAATCCACAGGCAGTGGGAAATTTTTTCGTTTCTACCAAGTGTCTCTTCACAGCCTTCTCAGAAGTAAGCCTCATTGAGTTAAAAGTGGGATTTATGTCAAGGTGTTTAGAACTGCAGTGCTAAATCTTCTAATCACAGTAAGCTGTATAATGATCACCAAGAAAATGAAAGCATTTGGGTACCTATTCCTTATAGAATCTGAGTTTTTTGTTTTTGGCATAATATCAAAGCTTTTAGGAATGCCTTTACATCCTCTTGATTTATTAGCTACATTTGAGAATCTCTGCTCTCCCTTCTTACCAAATCTTTTTTCATTTTGGAATGTAATTGAATTTGAGCTTGTTTTTGTTTTTTTGTTTTAATTCAAAGAGCACCCTTTACTGAAAGACACTTTTTCTTCATACCATCAGCATTTTTAAAAAGTGGAAGCTTAGGGAGAAAAATGAGATTTGTCAAACAAGTCACTGCAATGTAACCATTTTCTGAAAGAGAGCAACTGGGAATGACCTGGCTTGGCATAGTGGTTTGAGTACTGGACTATGACTCTGGAGACCAGAGTTCAAATCCCCACTCAGCCATGGAAAGCCACTAGGTGACCTTGGACAAATCACACTCCTTCAGATGAGAGCAAAGGCAAACCCACTCTGAACACATTTTGCCAAGAAAACTCTGTGACAGGTTTGCATTAGAGATGGCATTAAGTCAGAGATGACTTGAACAACCACAACAGCCACCTAATACCCTTCCTTCCTTTGAGAATAAACTTCTTTGTCCTCTCTGTTCCTGGTCACTTTTCCCAGATACCACTCAAAGCCAGAGATGGGACTTACAGCTGTCAAACACACAGCTGCCTTACGATAAATAAATACATAGGTAGTGAAATGTCCTTTGACTGCACGTCTGTACCTTCATTAGATGCAATTCTATACATATATTCTTAAAGTGAGTTCTTACATCAGTAGAAATTGTTGGAAATTACATAATAGCATTGGGCTGATTCCTACTTACACATCAGTAAAACTGTCAAAATGAAACTCTCTTCCCCATAATAACTCTATCATTACTTAATAACTATTGAGCAATAAACAGCATCACCACTGCCAATAAGGTGCAATGTGACAGAAAACAAAGATTATATCGCAAGGTTTCTCTCTCAGTTTATAACCTGGTCAAACAAATGAGGAAAAAATAGGGGGAGGGTACCTGAAAATTTAGGCAGAAGAGACCCACAAAATCATGATACCTTAATACACAGCACTATAAAAACGTATCTGTCTGTCTGTCTAGTGATTGAAACATTTTGTAAAGGCAGCACAGCTTATTCTAATTTAATGACCACAGCCTAACTCTCATCACATTTGCAGAATAACATACAAAAAGAAAAGTTGACTCATTGACTGAATGTTTGCCAGTATAGAGATTTGCTTTAAAGCCTCTACATGGGGGTTTTCTTTAATCCATAATCCTATTTGTCCTTTAAAGTTCATCTCAAATGTCCTCCTTGCACTATCAGCATTTTTAAAAAGTGGAAGCTCAGAAAAAAAATTGGATTTGTCAAGCAAACCACTGCAGTGCAACAGATTTCTGAAAGAGAATAACTGGAAATAACTACTAATCCCTCGTTTCATGTCAAATAATGGGTAAAATTGTGGCACTGTTGCCATACATCATCTTGTTTAGTAATCTATCCTACACGTATACAGTTACCTATGCACTTTTCTGGTTTTGACTGCTCAAGACAAACAAAATAAGAAATGTATACTTACAAAACACTATACTTTTAGCTTTGGCAGATGAAGAGTAAATTATTTCTTTTAGGACGAGTTTAAAACAGTGCTTCTCATGCAATCTGAAGCATGGGAGGAGCAATTATTTTTTGCCAATGTGCCAGGGGCCAGCACTAAATGTGTGTCCACTGGGTAAAATTATTTCTTTCTTTCCTGGAAACTTTCCAGGGACTTGTAGCCAATGGCTCAGGCACTAGCCCTGGTCTAGAGACTACTATTTTGGGTAGCACTGGATTAAAATATCAAAGCTTGATCATCTTAATTTCCAATAAAACAGCAGATGCTGATGGTTGCAGGTGAACAGAAGTTGGGAATTCTAGAATTAGGTCCTTGCTGAGCTGTGAAACTCACTAGATGGCACTGGAGCTGTCACTCTCTCTCAGCCTGAAGCCCGTCACAGGGTGGCTACAGGAATAACCTAAGAGTGAAGTCAATGACACAGAGGAGGGGGAAGCATATTCACTGCCTTGAATACACTGGAATAAAGGCAGGCTATAAATGCAACTAAAAAACAAAAACATACAACATTTATGTCAAGTGGGGTGGGCACCTAATGGTTCTCCAGCTGTTGTACAAAAATCTACCATCAGACTTAGCACACACAACCAGGAATCATGAAGTTGCAAACCAACAATATTTGGAGGGCTCTGTGGTAACCATGATGTAAAGAGCCTCATATCAGAAACCTGAAGAGTTACTTTGAGGGACTGCAACAATCAGGGTGGATTCTGGGAGTTGTAGTCCAAACACAACTTTTTCAAACTCTGCTCAGAACATACTCTGGCATATTCTCAGCATACCCAAGATCCACAAATCACACACTGCCCAGCTGCCCTCTGTTCTGATCTTCATAGGATTATACTCCATACTTACAGAAGCTCACATTGTACACTATTGCCACAACCGACACTTAGGAAGATGGAATCATGACCCATTAAATTCATACCATGTTCTGCCATGTTCTCTTACAGTAGTTACAGCTGCACACTTGTACATTTGCATTACAATAAAGTTGACCTGCAATCACCATTGATTTCAGCAGTGTTTGTAAAACAGCAGTTTTCTAGGAGACCTGGGCTAAACAAGGGTGGGCAATGACTGAAGGTTGCAGGGCCACCCAGATGCTTTGAATTATAGTCCCAATATTCCTGAGTATTGGCCATGTTGGCTGGGATGATGAGAGAGAGGCTTTGGAAGATAGCTAGTTGCCTACCTCTGTTATGTAACTTGCTATAAAGAGGCAGAAAGGGCAAAATCTGGATTCTGGAGCATTCATGAAAAAGGAATTTAAGTATACTGTTCCTTGCCCACATAAAAGATGCAAACATGCCACTCCAGGAGGGGCACTTGCATATGAATGGCATACATAGAAGAGCAGCTTTCACTTTATATGCTTTGCTAGTTTTGTGGATAGAGGGTGACATTTCAGCCTATATACAGCTTGGACATAACCCAAGGTGTAGAACAACAATGTGTTTAAATTGTTGTGCAATTTAAATATACAGTGTATTTGGGAGCTAACTTTTAAATTATACTGACGATTCCTCCCATCGCAAAAAAAAAATAGTAGGGAAAAAAAGAAATTAACATTACATTATTACTAAGCTTTTGTTCCATTTTATTTTGTAATTTTGTTAAAAGAAAATGGATTTCTTAAGCGTAAAAGCTCAAACTACTCAGAACTGAATATGAACTGTGCAATTAACCCCATTTCGTTTCTAAGGATGCTGCTTCTCTATAACTCTTGCTACAATCAAAATAATGTTATCTAAAAATGAAGTGCAAAACTAGAGCTTTCCTCTTGCTGCAAACTGCTGGCAAAATGGAAGTTCTGACTGGGACCAGAGCTTAGAACAATTACTTTTCAAAGCTCTATCAAGGACCATGGTGGGGTGAAGTATTTAAGCCCCTGTCTCTTCAGGCCATGGCCCTGACCTCCACCCCATGTAACGAAAGAAAACAAAATCTCACAAAGGCAATGTTTTCTTTAAAACTAATGGCATGCACATGTGAAATGAAATAACCATGTCAGGTAAGCCTTCCATAAGTAAACAAAACAATTGTGAACCTTCTAAAGACTACTTGAAGACTTTTTCCAAAATGCATCCAGTGATGACTCTTTCTTTCATAAGCCTCCACTTCTGTTATGATTTCCACTTTGGACCCCAAACTTACTGATACAGTTAAACCTCGACTTTTGTGGCTTTAACATTTGATTATTCACAAGTTTGCCAAATCTCACCCCCTGACACATACACAAGCTCTTCTTTCCCAAGGGAACCTTCACTCTCAGGCTGTGCTGTTTTTTTAAAAATCCACCCGGTCTTCCTCCTCCTCTATCAGCTGCTGCCTGGCCAGCTAAGAACAGTGACACTGGTTCACATCTGACTGTGTTTTCAGGTCACCTTTCTAACCTTGCCCAGGGAAATCCCCCAGTGCATCCTCATGCCTCTACTTCTAAGTACCATGAACTCTCTCCTGATGCCCCTGCCCTGCACCCAAGGAAGGACACAGATGAAAGAGAAGCAGTACAGGGCCACTGTGCCAACCCACCCCTTTCCCCTCTCCTTTCCCTGACCCAGTTTGGACCCTGAGTGCCCATTCTCTCCACCATGCCTTGGCCCTCCCCCCCCACATTTTGATTGATGCAGGGTGCAGGCGTGGGAGGCCAAGAGATATTCACAGATTTTTCACTTGCAGGGGTCCTGCAGCCCAACCTCTGAGAATGTGGAGGAGCAACTTTATATATATTTTAACATGCTCTCCTCTCTTGCTATTCATGCATGCTCAGTAAGGGATTCTGAAGGCTGCTGCTGTTTATCTTGCCTGCTGTCAGCAGGAATACACGGCTACAGTGGGATTGGCTACAGCAGAATCTCATTCCTTCCTTGCTCAGGCTTTACCACATTGTTTACTGCAGACATAGTGCTGCAACCTGATACTGAAAATCTGCTTTTTCCAGCTCCGCCTTCATCATTCCTCTAGTGCTGCTGCTGCTGAAAAGTTTCCAGCTAGACAGAGGATAAGGGGGGAAAGGGGACTGAGCAGCTGTAAAAAGGCTTTGGGGAAAAAAAGGTTCATTGTCAGAGGTATGTCCAAATCTGCATCTGTCACATCATACTCCAGCCTTGAACTACAATATCCCAATCAAGTCCCATTCAGAAACTGCTATTGCTAAATTTCTGACCTTAAATGTGCCTATTAAATTAAATATAAGGATTAAGATGCTCTCTTTTCTTACCAGTTGGTTTGTTCACTCCAAGAAACCCAGCTTTTCCCAAAGATTTAAAAACTTGATGCGCTGGAAACTGTCCCTCTTCTTCCCATTTGTCCACAAAGGGGTTGATTTCTTTGTCAATAATCTGGGGAAGAAAGGGAAAGGGTTTGAAAGTTAAGAAGGTCTCATTGCAATACTACAACAGTGTTCAAGTAAATCTATTAATTTAAACTGGGGCTAGCATCATGTGGCTCTCCAGATGTTGTTGATCTGGAACTCCCAGCATTCCGCACCATTCGCTACCAAGCAGTATGTTTTTGGTATTGAAATACAGCACATACCAGTATAAATATGGAGATAACTGTCTGAGACATAGCAAGTACAGGCTTCCCCCACTTATCTGACAGGTTAGGAACAGGAGCACTGTCAGAAAACAGAATTGGTTGAAAAGTGGAACCCATGTACTGTAGGTAGCATGAAGGACTTACAGAAGCTCACTGGAGGACTAGATTGCACGTGTGCTGCTTGCAAAGTCTCTCAGCCAACTTAGTGACTTTTTTGCTCCTTCTCAGCTTGCTTTGCAAGCAGTGCATCCATGAGAGTGGTTCCAAGTGAGCCTCTGTAGGCAAGAAGAACTGATGAAAGAGTGGGACCCCTTTCAAATCAGTAGAACTCGTCCTTAATTTGGAAGTGGTAAATGAGCAAATTGTCAGATAACAGAGCATCAAATGGTGGCACTTCCTGCAGTCAGGTTTCAAACAATCATTTAAGATTCTGTCTGACTCATGCCCAATTTAACGCAACCCAGGTTTGTTGTTGTGGTGTGCCTTCAAGTCATTTCCAATTATGGCAACACAGCTCTAAATTTCTAAAGGACTGATTGACCCTTTTAACATAGATTGTATTCTTATGGGACAACTTCACATCAGCATTCTAATTTTTTTTCAAGGCTAAAAGGTATAAACATTAGGCTCTGCTTCTCAGAACTCTCTCTTGTCTTCATGAAATTCAACTTTGTTGTTGTGTGCCTTTAAGTCATTTCTGACTTATGGTGACTCTAAGGTGAACCCATCACTGAGTTCTCCGGAGCTGAGAGTGTGAGAGGTACCCAAGGTCATGGCCAAGCAGAGAATTGAACCCTAACTCCAGGTGACAGTCCAACATTCAAACCACTATACCATGCTAGCTCTCAAAAATCAGCTATGTAACCCCCACCTCTCAAGAAAAGAAAAAGAAAAATCACTGTAACAAATTAGTGTTTGTAGTTTTTATCCTTCCCTTCACTGGTAAGCTTCTCCCATGCTGCTAAACCTGTAGTGATAACTACTATATAATCTGGAAGTAAGCACACAGCTACTTTCCAAACTGCCTAGTGTTGAATGAGCCATGCAGAGTTTGTCTGGAGGTGCTCTGAAAAAGCAAGAAAACACTTTATATCAGACAGAATCCATCAATATCCCCTACACTGTTCCTACAACATTACGTCCTGTGAAATGATTTAACTGGATTGTTAATTACTGTCTCCTGTGCTATGGGTTTACTTTGTAATCAGTGCAGAAAAAAAGCAAATAAAAAGCAATAGTGTCATCTTCCAGACTTCCACAAGGAATATATAGTTGGCCCTCCACATTTGATTATTCGCAACTTTCTCCAACTTCTGCACCCTGCAACTCAAGCACTTCTTTTCTGGGTGAACCTTCCCTCTTAGTGACTTTAATCAAGCTGTGCAGCCCTTTAAAAACCCACATCTGGCAGTCCCCCCACTCCTCCTCCTCCTCCGCCACCACTGCCACCGCCTGGCCAGCAAATGACTCCTTGCAGCCTAGTTCTCAGCATCACAACCCCTCTCCCGATGCCCCCCATACACATCCAAGAAAGGAGATGGGCAAGAGAGAGGAAGTACAAGGCCACCATACTGACCCACCCTCTTTCCCTCTCCTTTTCCTGACCTGGTTTGGACTTTGGGTGTCCATTCTCCCTATCATGCCTTGCCTCCCTTCCCACAGACATACACATGCACATTTTGCTATCTGCAGTTCTTTCACTTTTGTGAGGGTCCTACATTTCTAACCCTAGCAAGTATGGGATATGAACATATTTATCCCTTAATTTTTATGCTGGGTAAACAAAACTGTAGAAAGTACCAAGACAAATTATATCATTCTTTATATATCCTACAAAACTGAAATGACTCTCACCAGGAAAAAAAAATCTTTTATGTAAGCCATTTGCCTACTGCCTTTCAATCTCACAAGGTCCCAGAGATGAACAGTCAACAGTCAGGGTATTGATACAGAAAAACCTCTTTCATCTGACCCTGTATAGGCTTGCAAGATGATGGGACATATAACAGGGCCTTCTCTGAGGGTCTTAGCTTTTGAGCAGGCTCACATGAGAAGAGGCAGTCTTTTAGGTATCCTGGCCCAACCATTTAAGACTTTATATATCAAAACCAATATAATGAACTGAGCTTAGGAGCAAATTAGAAAATGGGTCTGAGCATCCTGTGTTGAGCTTGGAAAGTACCTTTTATGGACTGCAACTCCAGAATTCTCCAGCCAACATGTTCACTGCAAACCTGGGAGTTGCAGTCCAAACCAACCATCTTTTCCAAGCTCTCATTCTATTGTCTACTTCATCAGTCCACAATATTTTTCACTAGTTATTGGGATGAATTCAGCATTAGTCATTAACTGGCTGAAGTGGACATCTTCACACATTCCTCTCCACAGCAGTCCCTACACACTGCTCAAAACGCTGCACGGAGGGCTGAAGGGAGAAAACTGTAGTACAAGGAGGGATCCTAACCATCAGCTGTGATGAGAGATTGCCACAACTGCAGTAAAAGTTTTAAAACAATTGCAATAAGCACAGTGTCTTACCAATAATTACTCGTAGCTGCACACAGTATTTATGTCTGCATACAAACCTGTTTGAATTGAACAATGAATTTGGGGAAGTGACTTGGCGTATTAAAAAAAACTGATTGCACAAGCACTCCTGCACATTTTTGGAAGCCTAATTAAAGAATCACTCAAGTACTATTTATATCTGAGAATTCCACTTGGGTACCTGTATAATAAGAGCCAAAGAGAATAGGGGTGGGAATTAGATTTAGTATGAGCAAGATGATTAATTCAATTCTGAGACCAAAATAAATAGAGCACATTTGAGTTAAAATATTAACTCTGTCCTGCTGTGTCAGGAAAAATCCTTTTTGGATACACAGTCAGCCGTCCACATTAGTGAGTTTCACTTTTGCAGATTTTCTTATTCATGGATTATTTGCTGTCACCTCAGCTGCCTGTCTATGCCATTTTTAATAGGGACTACAAACCTCACGAGACTGAGAAACTGCAAATGAGGCTTGTAAGTCCCTATTAAAAATGGTGTGGGGCAGCAGTGGAGGTGGCCATAAGCCCCACCAGCCAGCCACTTCTGCCTTGTGAAGGAACCCTGATGTATCAAAGGAATCCACAGTGGGTTGAATAATGGTGATCATACTTTTCTTGTGCGTTTCTCTAGGACCTAGAGTTATTCACAATTTTTCCACTTTCACAGGCATCCTGTGTTCCTAACCCTAGTGAATGTGGAGGGAGGACTAGTGACAAGGAGAGAAAGCACCTGGGAGGGAGAACAACACCATCACCTCTACCACCCCAGGAAAGAGGTCTCCTGCCTGGCCACTTGCTGCTCCACATCCATTCTGGTGGAGTGCTGCCTGCTCCAGACACCTGCACTCCCTGCAGAACCAGGCCCCTGGTACTCAGCCAGCTACTGGCTCATAACCGAGAGGACCACCTGACCCCTTTACAAGGGGACAAAAGCTGGGTGTGTACAACTGTGGCCCCACTGCTGAAGGGAGTGCCACCAAAGGGAGCACTGCTTTGGGGTGTATCCTAGCCCCTTTGGGGGAGCAGCTTTAGGGATAGGGCAGGGGACCACTTCCTTTGTTTAGGAGGGGGAGGAGTACATGGATAACTTTTCTTTAAAAAAAATAATCTGCCCACTGAGCAAAAAAAAATGTGGTTCTGTTCAAGCAAGCTTTTGATGTCTAAACATGGGAACTTCTTAATGGGATGGTTTATTTACCTTTTTTAACTTTTCAGTGTCTCTTGAACGATTCTATACTGTCTTGTGTCATTTTATTATTTAATAGTTTTAAATTTTATTGTGAAGGTTTTTTTAATTGACCTTCTCTGGGAGCTGGTTTGGATTCCACTCTGGGAGAAAGGAGACATGCCAGTAAATAAATAAAATTTAATTAATGAAGATGCATATAATAAGAGTAAAAAAATACACATATAGCCAAACTCAGTTCTTTGACAATAATATTAATAATATAAACAATAATGTAAAGACTTCATAGGATATTATTCCAATAATTCTGAAGTTTCAGAATGATTCTAATAGCAGATACCATAAATTGCTTACTGTTATGTCAATATTCATATTCAACAATGAAAAATTCAAGGGGGAACAGTGTCAGACAAGGGTGCATTTTATTATTCTCTCTCTTTTAATTTATACATAGAATGCATAATATGGAAAGTGGAATTAGATTCAGAGAAAGAAGGGATGAAAATTGGAAGAAACATCAGTAACTTAAGATATGGACACATTTAACTTCCAGAGAATAGCAAAACTTGGAATGATTATTCCAAAAAATTAAGGAATAAAGTGCTAAAGCAGGATTATAGCCAAAGATTAAGAAAATAAAAGTAACAGCCACAGAAGATTCATATAAGTTAAAAGAGAGTGATAAAGACAATGAAATAATTAAAAGTTTTTTGTACCTTGGCTGAGCCATTCATCAAAATGGAAATTAAAATCAAGAAATCTGGAGATTGGGACCATTTCCACACTAGCCTGTTATAGTGCTATGATTCCACTTTCAACATCCCATGGAATACTGGGGTTTGAGGTTTAGGGAGGGGCCCATAGGATGTCGAAAGTGGAATCATAGCACTATAACAGGCTAGTGCAGAAATGGCCTGACTTAGAAGAGCAGCTATAAACGAACTATGTAAGGTCTTCAAGTGAAAAGACTTACCATTAAATACTAAAATCAGGATCATCATGTGTGGAGGAAAGCTGACAAAAATATCAGTTCATTTGAAACATGATCCTGGAGACGACTCTTTGAGGTCGGTCATTCATGATGGATAGGAAAACAAGGGCTGCAGTGGGATTTGTTGTTAACTGTGTCATGCCAAATTCATCTTAATGGCAACTCTACAAATGAGAGATCTCCAGATCACCCTATCATCAAAAGCCCTGCTCAAGTCTTGCAGACTCAGGGTCATAGATTACTTAATTGAATTTATCAACTAGCGTATTTACTCAGCATTGCCTGGGGTTTTTATTTTCCTCTTAAGAATTCACCAAACTGTCTTCTCCATTTCCTGCAACTTTGCCCCATATTTTCCAATGCAATCTGTATTCAGAGTTATTTACATATACAGTTTGGGTTTCTGAGGGAATACACTGTCCTCATCCTTGCTGCTAGGTCTCATGTCCATAGCAATCAGCCTATTCCTGTACCTGTAAATTTTCCCCATATTCCCAATCCAATCTTTATTCAGAGTTGTTAACATTCAGAGGTTAGGATCCTGAGGGAATATACTATTTTCCTCCTTGTTGCTAGGCATTGTCTCCATATCAACCGGCCTATTCCAGTAACTGTAACTTTTCCCCATAGTCCCCAATCCAATCTGTGTTCTCTGGCAACACTGATGTACTGGCTTTTTATTTTTTTGCTTTCTGTGGAATTTGTGCAATGGCTTTATATTTTTCTGGAAGCATTTTTTGTTTCGAATTTCAACTTTTAAGACTCCTCACATATGGAACCCATACAATCTACTGTGTGAGGCAAAAAGACCTTGTAACTACATTGTGTATGTCACTTTAATTTTTCTCACATATGTCTCCCACATGTTCTTTGGCATCCTTACTGATGGTAGGCCCCATCTCCATAGCAACCGGCTTGAGGCCCAAGAGCTCTCTGGCTGAGAATTCTAAAGGCCCCTTCCTAAACTGCCAACCCCAGGATTCCACAGAATCTTCACAGCCAGCCAATCACATGAGGTCTTCTCACCTCACACAGCCAATCATATGAGGTCTTCGCCCGCCAGACACAGACAAGTGCAGAGACAAACACTGACTTTTAGATAGTAGACAATGCAGTCTTTCTCTTTTCCTACTGCCTTCTACCATACTAAGCATTCATGTCTTTTTAGTGACTCATATCTTCTCCTGATATGGCCAAAGTACAACAGTCTCAGTTTAATCAGGCCTTCTAGGGAGAGTTCAGGCTTGATTTACTCTAAGACCCATTCATTTGCCTTCTCAGCAGTCCATGGAATCCACAGAACTCTTCTCCAGCATTAAATTTCAAATAGGTTGATTTTCTTCCCATCAGTTTCCTTCACAGTCCAGCTTTCACAATCATTCATTGAAACTGGAAGTATGATGGCATGGGTCATCCTAATTTAGTATTCAACTATGTATCTTTACATTTAAGAATGCTGTCTAGTTCCTTCATAGCTACCCTTCCAAATCCTGGAGTTCTTCTGATTTCTTAACCGCAGTCTCCATTCTCATTTGTGACTTAGCCAAGATGTGGAAAATCTTGAATTATTTCAGTGTCTTCACTATCTGCTTAAATCATCTGTAAATCATCTGTGCTTATTCTTCTTCTTCAAATGTTCAAGTGTAAACTACCTTTGCACTTTCTTTCTTCCTTGACTTCTTCAGTAATTGTTCCAAGTCTTTGCTATTTTCTGATAGTAGTATGGTATATCATCTGCATATCTTAAAATGCTGATGTCCCTTCCTCCAATTTTCATGCCTCTGTCCTCTGATATTAATCCTGGTTTACATATGATATGCTCAGCATACACCAGATAAAGTAATAAAATTCAGCCTTGCCAATTGGAAATCATTCTGTTTCTCTGTATTCTGTCCTAATGGTAGCCTCTTGTCCTGAGTACAGCTAACGCATCGGGACAATCAAATGCTGTAGAACACCAATTTCTTTAAAAGCAATCCACAGTTTTTCACAATGCATAGTTTTTTATGATAATCAAATGCTTTGCTATCATCTATAAAGCACAGGCCTATTTTCTTCTGAATTTCTTCAGTGCACTCCATTATGGTAAAAGTGTTTGTTGTAAAATTTGAGAATCTGTTTGCATGGGAGATTAATGCAACTGTCCTGCGGTTACTGCAATCCCTGGTGTCCCCTTTCTTGGGAACCGGTTTTGAGCATTTCCAATCTGTGGACCATTGTTTTCTTTTCCATATTAGTTGACAGATTTTCGTTAAAACTGGAGAAGATTCTATCTATTCTAATGGGGTAGTTGTATTCAAACCTGTATTATTTCCTATTTCAAAAGTCTATAGTTAACCCTACTGCCTAGCTGTATAATGACCTAGGCTGAAGGACCTAACTTGATTTCAGCATGAGATCTAGATGTCAAGCGATGATGTCTTAAGATAATAAGAAAAGAACTGTGGTACCTAAAAGCATAAATTTAAAGCTTTTTTGTTTCTGTAATTTGGTGAATATGTAAGGATCCTGTGTGGTAGAGGGGTTAGATTAGAATTTTGGACCAGGCCTTGGAAAATGTAGGTTCAATTATATATACCCAGCAACGAAGCTTACTGCAACACTTTGGAGCAGTCCCCATCTCTCAAGCTTAACTTAAGGTACCTCACAGAGTTATTGTGAGGATAAAAGAAGGGTATAAAAAGCCATCCCACATTCCACACATTAGGGTTGGGGTTTTTTTAACCAAATAATTGTTTGCACAAAAAAGATTTTATGCAATATCTCACATTCTTGTGCAAAAACTCAATGTATTTTTCCACAAAAATATCCCAAGGTTTCTTTCACAAAACCCAAGCTTTTTGTGCAAACGATTTTTTTCTCCAAAAAAAGTCCTGAAAATGAGAACATCTCGCTGTGACTGACCATTTCCTTAATGTGTGTGGAGCCACACTTTCTTGTCAAAAATGAGAACATTTGCAAGAATTCTCCTGCTCCCTTTAAACTAGCATTTATCTCCTTAGGGAGATCCTGAAAAATCTGGCAGACCATTTCATTTAGCAGAAATAGCAGGAGAGCCTGAAAAAAGGAAGGCAAGAGTCAAAGTTAAGACTGTAATGTAATTGCCCGTCTCATTTTATGATACAAAGAAAAACAAGACTGCTGCCTCTATGCACAAAGAAGATAACACAAGAAGACAATTGCCTTGACCAATGGCTGTGATGAACTTCCTCTGCTCTTTACTGCTGTCTACAGAGTGTATCTAAGATACAAGCCAAAAAAACTATTTATCATGGCAAAGTAAGAGTTCAAAGGAAAAAGGTGATGTGAAGTTCAGGCATGTTTTCTTTGACCTGCATTTAGCTCAATCAGTTTTGTACTTCACACCCTCAGCTACTAGGTACGTTCATAAGGCTGGACAGCGGGTTAGAAAACACGTAGAAGAAGATAACTAAAACTCACAAGGTCTCGGAGCAGCTTCCCAGAGACCAAAGAATTAGGGGCTTTTTACATTAGCACCCCGCAAAGGGGACCAATCAGAGACATGATAGAACTGGTCAACAAATCTCATCTGGGGGGATTCTCCATGCCACAGCCCTCCACAGGCTGCACGACATTACAGGGAGTGGCCCCATGCCCCTGACATTATCAAGTCATCAGCCAAAAGTGCCAAGTGGAACTTCTCAATACAGGCCTTCACACTGGAAACTGGATTCACCTTTCCTACTCCTCCATCTTCTCCAGACTGGGCCCATCTTTACTAACCAGTCCAATCCACTAGGCATCAGGCAACTATGTTTAAGAGTGGTAGTTTTAAAATTCTCCCAGCATTATATGCTAGTCTTTCCCAACAAGGCATCCAACAGATACACTTCACTACAGCTACAATCACAACTAGCCATCACAGTGGCAAAGACAACAGAAATTGCAATGCAGTGCATCTGGAGGGCACAGGGCTGGGCAAGGCTGGCCTACAGTGCATCTAGACTATACAGCTACAGCAGTAGGATGCCACCTTAACTGTCAGAGTTTCGACTTATGGAATCCTAGGAGTGTTAAGTTTGCACCAGGTCACTGGAAGCAGCAGCATATAAACTTCAGTTTGACCAAAGCCTAGTACTGAGAACAACAGTCCAATGTTGTGCGAGCTTTTAGGCAGCTGCTTACATGAATTATTGCTTCTAGTGACTGCTATGAGTTTGGTTTTTTGGGGTTGTTTTGTTCTGTGTGTTTATCCTTGTTGGCTCTTACCTGCTGGTTTTGTATTGTTTGATCTTGGCTTTGGAATTCCCCCTTTGGAAAAGACTTCTTGTTGCACCAATGTATTTCCAACATTATTACAAAATCATAGAAGTTAGAATAGTTGCATGTTAAAAGTCATACACATGACACAGTTTCCAAAAACAGTCACAGTATTGAAAACAAACCAGATTATCTTTGGCACAAGGGATGAAAATCCTACAAGAATCTTTTCACGAGTAAAAACAAATAACAATCTGCTGCCTAATATGGCCACTTCACTTTGTGGTTTCCTTCAACTCTATGATTTTGGAACCTAAGGTAGAAGACTCCACGTATGGTTTTCCTCTTTGCCAGCAGTAAAAATGCAAACATTAAAAATAATTAACAATTTGCTACATTTTCTCAGCACACCAAAATCTGCTACCTAATGGTGAAACCACCTGTGGTCTAACCATTTTTGAAAATGTGAGTGGGGAGCATGTGATGTCCAGCAAATGATGCTGGACAATTGCTGGCACTGTTCCTGTGTATCAACTATTCTGTATAGGGGTATTGGGAGTAAGTAACCTAGCAGTTTCTACTAGGCTATTGAAGAACTGTTAACTTCCATGGCTGACGTTTCCCAGAGGTACCTTGCTGGTGACACATGATGGAAAGGGTTTAAAAAAAAAAAACTACAGCTCTTACAATCTTCCTTATGTCATGTACAATAGCCTTAATGGCTTCTGAAATGTGGGAGCCCAAAAAGGAATCCCTAATGCTGTATTTTTCAGCACATAACTACATCCCACATGTTCTGTCTGGTTTAGCACCACAAAAGCCAACACAAAGGCACCAGATCCTGTCTAATCTTGGAAGCAAAGCAAGGACAGCCCTGGTTAATACTTGGATGGGAGACCACCACACTACCTGTCAACTTATGGCAATTCTATGAATTTAATACTGATTTCTTAGGCAAGGAACACTCAAGAGGTGGTTTTAACAGCTCCTCCTCTGAAATATTTCCTACAGCACCTCTTATTGGTTGACGGTCTCCCATTCGCAAACTAAGCAAGGCTAACCCTACTTAGCTTTTGAGATCAGACAAGATATGGTGCCTTTAGGAGGCAGGCTAGGGTCCCCATAAGCTGGAAAAGCACACAACAAGCCAACCTAAGCACTATAACCCAGCAGGGTGTTTATGTAACATTTGTAAACAATGAGTCTCTACTCTTGTTTGGTAAAGTTTTCTCCAAACTACGACGGTGTAAAGCGGGAGTAGATTCCTACGTCAGCCCTACCGATATGAGGCATTAACATGAAGATCTGGAATAGCCTGTCATTGTAAATAGATCCACTTTTACCGAAGTTGGAAGTACTGTATGTGACCCACTCTCAGCAACTGTCGCGACACTGTGGGAGTGCCTTTGTCCCAAAACAACCCCGAGGGGACTGGTCAGCATCGGACGGCCCTAAAGCAAGGACGGCCACCTCCTGGGCACCGCAGCGTGCAACTGGGGCGCAAAAAGACAAGGGCGCAACTACGCCGCGCCTTTCGGCCCCTCAATAAGGCTGACCGCTCGGTTCCTTCCGATACCTTTCTCAGGGAGTCCCTCAAGGCGAAATGCTCCTCTGTGTATACTGGGTGGTTTCTGGAGGGGGAGCCTTCGGCAGCACTAGTGGTACCGGTCCACCTGCGCAAAGAGCGCCAGAACGCGCCGTCACCGCGCACAAGCGGCGCCCACAGTATCGACTTAGCTTGCTCTCCACCTCTGAAAAGTAATGAGAAGCGCAGAGCCATGTTGTCGGCGAGTGAGCCCGTGGCGCATGCGCAGCCTGGAGTGGGTTCTTGGCCGAGGAAAGGGGCGGGAACCAGAGTGGAGAATTTTGGAACGCCCCTAGAACTTTGCCCTGGACACCCCGGTTGCTTTGCCTTGAGCTTGGCAGCGAGAGGAGTTTGTCCGCTTGCCAGTGGGAGTTTTCTCTTCAGGAAGTTTTGCATGCTTTGGGGACCAGGGTCTCAGGCCATTTCCGCACTAGCCTGTTATAGCGCGATGATTCCACTTTCAACCTCCTCTGGAATCCTGGGGTTTGCAGTTTCGGGAGGGGCCGAAACTGCAAACCCCAGGATTCCAGAGGAGGTTGAAAGTGGAATCATCGCGCTATAACAGGCTAGTGCGGAAATGGCCTCAGTTCCCCTGATTCGCTCGTCTTACATTCCACGTCGCTTTAATATGTGTTGTGCAGCTTAGGACTTTGCTTCCACTTGTGAGCATATCAACAGCTGAACGACCTTTGGTGCCATGTCCTCGCTAGACGGTTACAGCGCTATTATTCCACTTTCAACATCCTACGGAATGCTGAGGTTTGCAGTTTAGAGGCCCCTCCCTAAACTGCAAGCCTCAGCATTCCGTAGGATGTTGAAAGTGGAATAATAGCGCTGTAACCGTCTAGTGCGGAAATGGCCTTGGTTTGCCTCCATTTGCGTCATTAGCCACAGAGCTACTCCTAATTGTTCTCTGCTGTATCCCAGTAGCTTGTTGAGTGCCTTCCCATCTGGGAGTGTCAGTTTCTGGCCCTAATTTTTTATTTTATTTTTGGATTGTCTCATTGGTTTTTCATAGCGAAAGACATTCAGAGGTTTGCTGTGCCTCCTTCTGCATTGTACTAATAAATGTTAGCTATGATGCCATTGCCTTTGTCTCTGAGAGATCCTCTAATAGTGTCAATTCCAGCACCAACATACACACAGGTGCGCACACTATTGCTGCCCAGTAGCTAGCACATTTTGTCTGGCTCCTCGGCAAAAGTTTGTCTAACATGGGAGACCACACAACTGCACTGCTGCCGTCAGCATTGTCTCTTGCCTCACAGGAGAACGCAATCCTGCCACCACTGGAGGTTTTTTTGTTTGGTTGGTTGTGGCCTTCCCCCCCCCCCGCCATTAAAGCTCCCAGAATCCTCCAGCCATCTGCAATATCTCAATAGCTAGTGAGTCATTGTTATGTGCCTTCAAGTTGACTCTGATTTTTTGGCAACTCTATCACGGGGTTTTCTTAGTAAGACTTATTCAGAGGAGGTTTGCCATTGTTTTCCTCTAACTCTGGGCCTTTCCACACTATACTGTTATAGTGCTACTATTCCACTTTCAACATCCTGTGGAATTCTGGGCTTTGTAGTTTACTGAGGCCAAAGAGCTCTCTGGCTGAGAATTCTAAAAGCCCCTCCCTAAACCACAAACCCCAGGATTCCATAGGATGTTGAAAGTGGAATAATAGCACTACAGTGTAGTGCAGAAAGGCCTTGTATATAACTTGGTCAAGTTCACCCAACCAGTCTCCATGGTCTCTCAGAGTCTTAGTCCAACACTCAAACCTACTACAGTCCACTTGTTCTCTGTCTGGTTGCATGAAGAATTCCAAGGCATGCCTGAAAGGATCCTTCTCAGTATTTCTTACGGAAAAAAATCATGCTGTCTTTGCATTTTGTCCTGAGCATACAAGGAAGGGATAGTCTTTCTAACAATACTGGCAGTGTGCAATTGCTTATATGCATGAATATTTAAAATAACATTTTAATAAGCTGTCCACTTGTCTAAATGCAGCAGCCCTCATTTTAATTTTATTTATGACTTTTAACTTTATTCAGAGCTCTTCAAGATAGTAGTTCTATGCACAGTTAAGAACAGAGGTACTATAATTCCCAGAATTTCTCACCCAGCATAACTACTAGCTTTCCAGGTTGTATAGTAGGGGGATTTCAGCAGGTGCTGCTTGTTATCTGATTGTGTGAAAAACAACACCTGCTGAAATTCCCACTTCTGCACAACCATTAAAGGTACAGGAACCCACTGTGGTTTACCAAGGTGTAAAGAGATCAAAAATACAGTAATAAGTCATTTTAATAAATTGTACTTATTTAGTTCAGTGAAACTGTTTCAGAAATAGACACCAAGGACCTAACATTTACCTCACTAAGTACAAATATGAGAATTAAGCTTCACTATTCTCTTTATTTGCAGGTATATGCATTTTAGGAGACAGTATGGTATTGTGGTTTGGGCACTGAACTATGACCATTTCTGCACTACACTCTTATAGCGCGATTATTCCATTTTCAACATCCTATGGAATCTAGGGTTTGCAGTTTTGGGAGGGGCCAGCTCACCCCTCCCTAAACTGCAAACCCCAGGATTCCATAGGATGTTGAAAGTGGAATAATCACGCTATAAGAGTGTAGTGCGGAAATGGTCTATGACTTTAGTGACCAGGGTTCAAATCCCTGCTCAGCTATGGAAACCCACTGGGAAACCTTGAGCAAGTCACACTGTCTGACTCAGAGAAAGGCAAAGGCAAACCCCTCTGGACAAATATTGCCCAGAAAACCCCATGACGTGCTCGCCATAAGTTGAATAACTTGAAGGCACACAACAACATATGCATTTGGGCGGTACTATTCCTTGCCATTACAGCCCATCTAGGGTTAACCTGAAGTAAATGGTTTGAAACCAAATTTTTAAAAACATTCACATAATCATATCGTGTTTCATCAAGTATTAAGGAACTCCTGTTTTTATGTGACAGTATAACACCACCGTGCTCTTAAGGTTAAGATTCTATATTCTGCCCCCACATGCTCAGGCATTCAAATGAAGCGTTTCACCGTGCACTTTGAATATTCTTTACTAAAATTACACTGTAGTTAGGTATACAAATAGATTTTTATTATTATTCAAACCAGCGAGCAGCACAGGAAATTAAAAGAGCAGGAAACAGCCTCTAGGAATGTATTTAGTGATACATTAAGCAAGAATCTGCTTACATTTCCATTCTTGTAAAAAAAAAAAACAATTTCTTTGTATTGGTTCAGTAAGAACTCTAGGAACTTAAATTGAGCTACTTATTCAAGGATTTTTGTTATTATTCCATTTTCAAAAATTGCCTATATCTTGTTCCTCTAAGCAATAATGCAGCCTCCTTTCTCTTTAAAAGGATTTCTGTCTTCAGGAATGCCTTTCACCAGAGGGTCTTCTCCAGACCTTTCTTCGATATAATTTTTAATTTCTTCTGAACATTTAGAAACCTAAAGAAGGGAAAAAAGAGAGAGAGAAATGTGGTTTGAATATTCAAAGCTAGCAGTGCAATCCTAGCTTAAAGGTGTGCTTACTATCTCTTCTGCCACCTTATTTTGAGAGATTTGCCGACAGAACAATGTGTTGGCAAAACTGCTCTGCTGATTAAGATTAACAGAACAACCAAAAGAAAGGTAGAGAAAGAGGGGAGCAAGTAAGAGATCAAATGAAATCAAATCAAGATTGCCTTAAGTTCAGGGACATAGTCACAATGCCAGGACAAAGTTAAGTTGGGATGAGGGTTTTCCTAAGTAACTTCATGTAGCCCTAGACCGGTATGGATCCCGCACAACTTCAGCTAGCCCATGGCCATATTCAGCAGTTAGGACTATGTTGGAAAAGGACAAAACAGAATTTCACTATATGTTTTGTTTATATTTATTTATATTTATTCAGCATATAATTCAGTATATATTTATACACATTGGCTGTACCCATATTATTTTGATTTCTCATACTCATGGAGAGAGGAGAAGCAAAAAACTATAACTCTTGCCCTTTATAAATATGCATCTTGATAGTTATGAAACAATGTTCACCAAAGTAAATTACATTAGAAAACTGACATCACATACCACATCAATAAAGCCACGACTACAAAGGCCCTGTGTCATATATCCATCTAGTAATAGTGCAAATATAGTCAAGTTCATCCAGAAGTAAGCCCCACAGAGTATATGCAAGCTTTCTTATGTTATTTTGTGTCCTCCAGTAATTTTTGACTTATGGCAAACAAAGGTGAACCTATCAAGGAATTTTCGTGGCAAAATCTGTTCAGAGGGAGTTTGCCTTTGCCTTCTTCTGAGGCTGAGAATATGTGATCTGCCCAAGGTCAGCTTTAAAGGAAAGAACCAGAACCTTGAAATTAGTCTAGGAAACCAATTGGCAACAAAGACGATGTACAGTGCCCAGATAATAGATTCCACACAAGCATCCTCAGAATTTTGAAAGAATCCTGGAAGTTTTAAAACAATTTATCTTTTCAAAGACAGATTGCATTTGTCTGACCTGCAGTTTACTGAATCATGGATGATCACACCCAGCTCTGTCTAATTTTCTGAGTTCAAAGTAAAATATTTAATATTGGAGGAAGAAAAATCTCCCACTGTCAGGAACTGAACCTGGGACTTTCTATATATGCTTTGCCACCAAATGATGACCCCCTCCCTAAGCAGCATCTTCCAGATGTAATTAGTGAAAAATCACAGTATATCCCGCCATGATGATGATGATGACGATGATGACAGTGAAAAAAGGCACACAGATCAACAGTGTAAGACAAAACACCAGTCAGAAGTTATGAAATTAATTGAACGTGAGTAGCAGAGTGGATTTCCTTCATTATTGAACTGTAAGAAAGGCCGTTCCCTCACTTTGATATTTTGGCAAATGGTGAGTGTCCCTCCTCTTTAATTATAAACATTTTGGTAATATGAAGGGTATAATTTATGGAAATGGGCTGCCAAGGGGTACACAAGTGAAAAAAAAAAGATTAGGAACCACTGTTTCAGAGGAAGGATCCCAGTTTAATCTGCATATATTCTCTGGTCATCTCTTTTTATTCCTTAAGCCCAGCTTTGACAGAAAGGAGATTGGGTGGGGGGGGGATGGAGATGGGGTCAAAACCAGGGGCTTCCACAGCTGGGAATACCAGCAAAGATATTTTTAAGGAATAGCATTTTTTGGCCCAAATGGATACCCAGTAAAGACACATGGACACGTGTACTGTAATCAGTCAGCCAAGAACTCAAGCAACTGCAATGTAATGAAGATATGAAATTCTAGAGATATAAAATTTGCTCCAGGGCAGAATCCTCTCATAAATAAAGCCCAGACACCAGGAGTGGGCAAAGTGCAGCCCATGGACCTCATGCAACCCTGAACCTGCCTGAAGCAGGGGAATTTGGGGGATTTTTGCCCCCAAACTGTCTTAAATCTACCCAAACCACAGTGGTTTGCTTCCTCTAACCCTCAAAAGCTCCCCCCTTACCTCCTAAAAACACAGGGGAAAAAATTAAAAATAAGTTGAAAATTGGACAGAATGGCAGCTGGAAATGACGTTGTATCACTTTGGGGACACTGAAATGTGCTGGTGTGACCTACTGGGCATGGAAAGGGAGGAAAATTGGCCCTCTCCCCCTTAACAGTTGCCCACCGCTGTCATAAATGTCCTGAGAAAAGCGGGATGTGCAATATCTGTTTGTGAATGTGTGTGTGTGAGAGAGAGGGGGGAGAGAGAACACAGGGGAGGGGAGTTCATCTTCAATGGCAATATCATTGCTTTTGCAAAAATAAGTAGTCCATAATCCAGTAGTCAAAAGAATGTATTATATTATTTGCATATTAGTAATTACAGCCATCATGATATAGTGGTTTGAGCATTGGACTACAACCCCTAGGCAAGGGTTCTGTTCCTTACTTGGCCATGGAAACCCAATGACGACGACAACAAGCAGCTTGTAATTAATATAGCAGAAGTATATATGAATCTTATAATGTTGAAGACGTAGATCTAATATTATATTACATAACCATCAAAAGGGGTGCTGGAAGTCATCCCTATTTTCTGTTAGTTTAGTTTTGTCTTATGTCCTTTTAAATTAGGTTATTTTGTTGTCATTGTTATTGTTGTTAATGGTGTCTTCTAGTGCTATTATCTCCCTATGTGTTGTTTTATGTATTTAAATTTGGTGTTTTAATAAAAATATTACAGAAAAGAAAATACATGATATTGTTTATCTCATGAAAATATTTTTATGACACCATTCATGATTCTGACTGCTGCAGAATTTACATTCCCCCCCCATCATCCACAGTCATCAGATTATTTGTTCCTTGCAAATTATGCTACATCTCAGCTCCTTGTTGTCTTGTGCTTAGGCAGTAAAAAAAAAAAGTCTCAGATTTAGCCCTTTGCTCACATACCCCATAATTAGTCTGTTCACACTCCTCCCCTTTCCCTGTAATTATAGCTTGTCTTTTTGTTTTGGCTGTGTCATCAGCTCTCTGGCTGATGTCAATAGCTGTTCCTTAGTGTCAGTAATTCCAAAATTGTGGTTCTGCAGGAGCCTAAGCCATCTCGATATTTGAGACAGAAAATCCAGATAGTCCTGCAACCTTCTAGTAAAAATGTAATGATAAATCTAAGACACAGTGAAAGTAGGTGAACGGACATAATCCAGTAAACAACCGAGGTACTGTAATCCTTAGGGGTAATACTCTATTGACCTGGGTTTAGGCATAACGCACATTCTAATCCCTCCAGATTCATAGTCCATGGGTTCCCTATGAATGTCAAGGTAGCCACAGTCGCCAGGACTACATTTTTTTTGGCTTAGGCTCATTCACCAGCTAGGGCCTTTCATGGAGGAAACAGACCTGGTCTAGCAACATTCAGACTAGACTAGTGTCATCACAGCTTCAGTAACTTCTCTTCCCTCCATCAGCACCTGCAAGTGGCCGTACTGACTGGAGGGAATTGTAGCCTGAAAAAACAAATTTATTTAAAACTCTGGCTAATATATGCTGTACACGAGGGCTGCCTTTGAAGAATCAGAAACTTCAGCAGGCCTAAAATGCTGCTACTGGCCAAATGGAGCACAGAACTCCAATCCTGTTCCAAATTGTTTTGTTTCTAATTTGCTTCTCAGACTAATTCAAAATTCATGCCCAAGCTGGCTGGGGGATGCTGAGAAGTGCAGTCCAAAAAACTAACTTTTCCAAGCTCTGCCAAACTGAAGCCAAGTGCATGAGAACACAGAACATAAGACCAATGCTGGATGAGTCCAAAGACTTATCTAGTGCAGCTTTCTAGTCACACTATGGTCAGTCAAGTGCTCAGTGAAAAGCCACTCAAATAGGACATGATGAATGCAATACCACTTTCTCTCAAGCAATTTTGAGCAATGAGCGTTCAGAGGTTTACTGTCTCTGATACTGAAAATAATATAGAGTCATCATGAATAAACACTATGGATTGCCTTTGTGGATGCATCCAGTTGTCTTTATCCAGTTTCCATTGGATGCCTTCCAAGTTGCCAGTCATTCCTACACGATGTGTTACCCAATTCCACTGTTTAACTATATGCTGTGTGAAGATGTGCTTCCTTTTATCTGTCCTGAAGCTACCACCATTACTCTTTAGTAGATGAACCTGGGTTCTACTCAGTGGCCTATGGGAATCTCCCAAGAAAGTCACAAGTGCAAAAGTGCTTTCCTACTTGAGTTTGCCAGCAATTGGCATACAGGACAGGGCAGTTTGGGTTATAGTACCCATGGGTGTGGAATGCCCTTTTGCCTAGGATTCACCTGGCTCTGCCACCACCTGTCATTTGGAAGTACTTCAGAGACAATGCTGACTGACTGGTTTTATTGCTGCCATATTTTTGTTATTGGGCCTTTACATTCCTCTTATATTATTCATTACAATATGAGAAGGCCTTCTTAAGGCTGTTCCCCGTCTCTGGAATGCCATGCCAAGGAAGGATAGATAAGCTCCCTTTTTGTTTGTCATCATTCCACCAACAGAAAAACGCTTTTTAGTTAGATAGGCCTCTGACATTTAAGCAGGTTTGTGGATGAAAACGTTGCTGTTTATTTCTTCTTTATTGTTGAATTTGTAACAGGTTTGCTTTCGTGCTTTAATTGAGAGTCTGTTTTTAACAGTATTAATTATTATTTATGTTTCCATTCCATCTCAAGATAGCACACCTGGCTTTATTCCTCCCCTCACAAAGACAACCCTATAGGGTAGGTTAGGCTGGGAGACTGAGTGACCCAAGCCACCCAGTGAGCTTATTTTATTACTATGAGCCACTTGAATGCCATATTTGATGGAAAGGCAAGATATAAATGAATAAATAAGCAGTGTTTTATTCAGTTATCACTGCAGTATTTTATTCAGTTATCTGTCAAACACCAAAGCTGGACACTTTGGTGTTTGACAGAAAAGTGCATAGGAGCCTAGGGAATTGTGTTATACTGAGTCAGATCACTGGTCCATTTCGCTTAGGCCATTTCTGCACAATGATGCTCTCCCACGTCATCCCATCACAATCCTGGCAGTGGCTCTGCTGGGATGAAAGCATGTCCCCAATGCTCCCCTCCACACCCGACCAGCTACCTGCGGAAGAGAGCACGAGGGACATGCTCCTTCCTTCTGCACTGCAGTCGGCCTTCTTCCTGTGCTGCAGTGGGGAAGGAAGTGCATGACCATGCTTCCAGCCCTTCTGCATGGCCGACAGCAATGGAAGCCTTTTGTGATTGGGGGCCATTGACAGAATTTTCCGTCAATGATATACCCCATGATCACGCAAGCTGAGGACTTGAGAAGGTCGGGACCACAACAACATCATGCGAAAGCATCATCGTGGTCCCACTCCTCTCATGACTCCATGCCAAGAAGGTGCTATCCTGCAGAAATGGCCTTAGTATTCTCAGCTCTGTCTGTCAATGTCTCTCCTGAGTTTTAGGCAGAATCTTTTCCTAACCTAACCTTGACTAGATATCCTTGGCATTCCCTGGTCCTATTCCATCAAAGTGTTAACCAGGCCGGTGTTCTGGGTGGTATAATAATCCATTAATAAGTATAAATATGAGTTTGTGTAACTGTTATTGTTCTTGTTATATGCCTTCAAGCTGTTTCCAACTTATGGCATCTCTAACATGAACCTATCTTGGGTTTTTCTTGACAAGATTGGTTCAGAGGGGGCTTGCCTTTGCCTTCCTCTGAGGCTGAGAGAGTGTAACTTGCCAAAGTCAGCCAGTGGGTTTTCATGGCCAAGCAGGGATTCAAACTGGTCAAATGGTCTAACACTCAAAGTACTACATCACTCTGGCTCTCACTGTTGTTATTATCACCACCAAAATTGTCAGTAAGAAAAACAACAGATATTCCATTGCCTATGAGGGAATGCCCTGACTATAAACTGATGTGAGCAAAAAGCAGCCCTCCAAATGTTGGACTGCAGCTTCCAGCATTCTCCCAGCCAATGGACACATTGGCTGTACTGGCTAGGGCTGACAGCAATTGCAATCCAGTAGCACCTAGTGGGGGCCTTGCACCTTGCCCACTCATGGATTAAATGCTAGGACCATCCTATGAGAGGGGGTGTTTGATTGGATGTATTGTTTAGTCCCCAAAACAGAGCAACTGGGAAAGAATCAGGAGTGGATTACCTGGTAGTAATCAGAGGAGGAGGAAGAGAGGACTGGGTGAGGTTGTTGCTGAGGGACTGTCTCTTAACTGAGCTTCATAGCAAAATGTATGGGGCATCTTCTTTTCCTTCCAATATATAATGTTGCCCTAGTAGTACTGTCCTATTTTATTAATCACCCTGTAACCTTATGTAGTCCAAATGGCACAATCCATGTAAAAGCAGGTGTTGGAAGACCTGGTTTGCAGAAGTTGTAGGTGTGGGAGTGGACCTAAAAAACTGGAGTACAACCCCATGAGTATGTTTTGCATGCATGGAATGCTGACTGGCTGTTCTGGGAGGGAAGGAATACCAGCAGGAAGACTGGAATGCAATGGAGTATTCCATACCCCTCAACATTTGAAAACTGGGACATGTGTGTGGTCAAGCAACATCATAGTGTGTTCACAATAACAAAAGTTATAGATGAGGAAGAAAACACAAGCTTAGAAAAGCTGCAACAGTTTGCTTTTGCCTGAGCCTACAGAGGAGGACAACATTCTGCCTCCCTCTTCTCTCCAAACTATCTTTGCACTTTGAACTCAGTTTGCAGCAACAGAAGTAAGCTGAAAACAGAGGGGAAAAGTGGGAGGAACAGACATTCTAAAAGCCACTGAGAAAGTGGAATGGCAGATAATTAATCATGACTATCCCTGCCCAGCCAAGACAGCTGGAGGGTATGGTATGCTGGGGAAAAACGTGACTGGCTCAAATCCTGAAGAGAACCACTCTGCACTGCAACATTTTGTTGCAAGTTCCAATAGGTACATAACTATGAGACAGTAGTGATGATCAGTGGTAATAATATTATGATCAGAAAGGTATTCAGTCAAAATTAATATGAAGGCAACAAAAAGGAAGAAAATAACTCAGGAATGAAAAATTTTAAGTGGCTAAACTTCTGAGGTTTTGGGTTTTTTTTTTTAAATTAAAGCTAGACAAGAGAAATCTATCCCACTGCTACCTAATTCCCATCTACAGTTTTGCACATGTCCTATTTTAGAACTGTCTGGTGGATCTGTGTTCCTGAAGATATATAACTCACATTTTTAATCTCTACTTGATTGGCTCATGTATTTGAACAGCTGAGGTCAAGTTTATCGCCCCCCCTTTTTCCCCTCCTAAATCTAGAAAAATCTGGTTATTTCTTTAGCTTTACAGAGAGCATTGCTGGTGATGATTTTTCCCCCTAAATTAAAATAATGACTTGGGCCACATTTCTCAGCCCCTTTCACGATGCAAGGCAGTCATTTGCCAAATTGCTTTGTTTACAATAACTCCAACTAACCTGTTGCAAATACACCTCTTCCCACTCCACCCCTCAAATCTCCATGGCAGAGGTTTGATATCCCACTAAAAAGAGGAGCTCTTCCAAAAAGCCTCTCTTCCTAAATCAAGAGAGTAAAACCACAAGGGAAGTACTCACAGGTTGCCTTTCCAACTTGACTTCTTTCCGGAGCTGTTCAACTTCCATTTTCAGTTTCTCCTTCTCGCTCAAATCCTCTATGTTAATTGCTGGCATCGTTGCTATATAGCAGGAAGAAAAAGAGAAGGGGCATGAGAGATGGCATTCAAACAGATTGAGAAATGCTCTTTAGTGACTAAATGTCAAACTCCTTTTTCTCTCAATCTCTCTCAAAAAAAAATCTTACTTTTAAACATAACTTTATCCCCTTTTCCTGAAGTAGCAACATCTTACCAGCCAACTCCCCTGCCAGTTTCTTGAGCTCCTAGTAACTACTTTCCAGGATTTTAATTCATCAGCAGAAATCCGTCCTAATCTGATTAAGCAGTACAGTTTGATTCCCCCTCCTCCACGCTTTCTAGTTTTCACTGCTCCCAAACCAAAAATAAGGCATTAAAAACATGCATGGAAAACCAACCATCCTGTCCTTTGCCTTCATGCCATGCCCAAACTACCCAAACCACACAACGAGACAGACAGAGGAAACCAGACCTCGCTATGCAGAATCTTGGATTGTCCAGAAACAAATTCCTGGAGAATCTGCTCTACCTCGAAGTATTTCATGTGGGATGCACACACCTGTACTGTGGGTAAAGGCACCGCAATGGATAGTTCCCAGTGTCCATGAAGAGAGTGTGGAGTGGGCCAGGGGGCTGGGGGGGGAGCCGTGGGAGGAGGAAGGCCATTAGAGACAGGATGTGTGTTTCTACTTTCTCCACAATGGAAACATGAAGCATGCTGAGAGTTCCACAGGAAATGGGTTTGCTGAGGAAACGTCTGGTCCTTTGTGTGTTCTATGCTGCAGAGGCAAAACAATAGAGGGGCTTGGATTATAACATGGGAAACACCGGGGAAAGACAAGCAAACTAAGCATATAGAAAAACTATCAGTGGAACTTACTTCTGAGAAAAAATGCATAGGATTGTTCCATGTAGTTTTAAAACCAGAGTAGCCAGTTTGTGGGGCCTTCCAAAATGTTGTTGGACTCTAGCTCTAGCCAGCATTAATCCATGGTGGGGGATGGTGATGGTTGCAGTCCAATGATGTGTGGAAGGGATAACAATGCTCACCTCTGCTGTAAACATTTTCCCTTTTTAAATGTGTGTGTGTGTGTGTGTGTTTTAGATTACTTCTTTTGGACTTTTAAAATCTCCTCTGGTGACCAGTGGTAATAGGTTTGTGAAATAATCCATTTAAATGGTCTGAAAATTCCTTTTGGACAACAGTGCCAAGATGATATTCAGTCACAAGATTTGTCTCCAAAAATTCTCAGTTGGTATGAACATATAAAATTAGCCCTATGGCTGCAGTGGCATATCTAGTGTAATAGCACCTAGGGCAAGCGTGGAAGTTATGCCCCTACATTCTTACTCCTACCCCCACCCCCACCCCTACAACTATGGTTTTTTTGCACGCACACCCGGCATTGGTGCTCAGGGCATGTGTCCTACTTGCCCCACCCTAAATATGCCTTTGTGGCAATAAGACTACTGGACCATTTAGGTCACTACTAGGGATGGAAAGAATATTCAAAAAGATCAAAAATGATCAAAAACAGATTTTTCCAGTGTCAGGAAAAGGAGAAGAAGAATTGTACATGAGAATTGGAACATATTCCAAAAAAAAAAAAAAATGGACATGGGGCTTTTGGGGACTGAAAACAGTATTTTCTGTACAGAAAACAAGTTTCGTGCACATAAAACACATTTCCTACACAGAAAGAAGTTGTGTTTTTTTGTTTTTGTTTTTGCTTTTTGTCTGTTGAACGAAGAAAATGTTGTTTTCTCTGAGGGGTGTGCCATTTCTCTATGCAGTAATGCACTCTATTTCAACACATAGGATCTGAGAAGAACAAACTGAAAAACCATGTGCATTTCTATGCATATAAGTCCTGAACAGCAACGTTAGAAACCTGCAGAGTTTCCAGCCACAAGGATTAAAACAGTAAAATTATTTTTTATTGCCTGAGCAAAATTTATAAAGATTTACATACCTAGCACTAGCTAAGAATGCCTCTTCCAAGGTCCACCTAGTTCTGCTCACCTTAGATGAATGCTTCTGTTCTACTAGAAGATGACTTACTAGTGGGCTAAATGTGAGAACTTATGCTGCCAAATCATGTGCCAAAGAACTACTGAATAATTTCCTTACTTCTTCATCATTAAGAAGAGATGGCACTTAAATTAATACTGTGTTCTAGTGCACTTTTGTAAGTGGTTTCAATGGTAATTCCCCAGGCAATTTCCATATGTTGTCATCAAACATACATTACGCTTTACATGTAACCCTAGCATTTCTTGTAGTGCTCTATAGATTCTTGTAGGGTCCTAAATCAGACCTGCATTGATTTTCAAAAAACATATAGCATGGAAGCAAACTAATCTAAAGTATATGCAGTGACAAGTTAAGTAGATATGAATTTATGAGAAGATTGGGAGCATCACAAGTTGTTCTCAGCTTTCCAAGGAAGAATCAAAAGGTATATACCATTCCCTTCAAGAGTATCCAAGTTTTGTTTTGTCAAAACAAAGTTAAAAACTACTGTTTATAAAAAAACAGAGGGAAATGCAGACATTGCAGGGAAAGAAAGAAGTAACTTATGCTGAAAGAGAAGTGACATTAAGGTAAGACGAGCAGAAGGCCAAAACTTTTTGCTTCTTGTCAGGGACAACCCAAATAGAAATTGCAAAAAGGTTAGAAGACTGCCACAGGGTCAGCAATAAATGGCTGGTTTTCATTAATTTGGCAACTCACACTTTCAGATGAGTTGACACAACAGGACAGAGTATCTTCAGGGGTGTCCAAACACAATTTATTCACAGAAAGCAGTTTCCTTTTTTGGCATATCATCATGACTCAAAGGGGCTCACAAGCAATTAAAATGACATAGTTAAACTCATAGAATACAAAAGTTAAAACATAATTAAACAATCAAATAGAATTAAAACAATGTTAAAATACATAATTAAAATTCAAACATTCATCAGCAACCAAAATATCCAGCACATTCTATCAGACAGGCCATATGTAATCTCATATTGCACACCTGTCTGAATAAAAATATCTTTACCTGATTGCAGAAAGATAGTAGGGACCTTAACAATGACCTTGAGTCGCTAACTCCTCATTTTGGAAACCTGTTCTTGCAAACTGTTGTTGTTGTTGTTGTGTTGCTTCAAGTAATTTCTGACTTATGGTGACCCTGAAGCAAATCCATCATCAGGTTTTCTTGGCAGAATTTGTTCAGCCCTTCCCTTCTTCTGCGGCTGAAAGAGTGTGACATGACCAGGCCAAGCAAGGATTTAAACCCTGGTCGCCCAGTGTCCTAGTCAAACACTCAAACAACTACAGCATGCTGGCTCTTAGTCTTAAAAATGTCTTCCAGAAATACCCTCAGAAGAGGATGCACAGAAAAATACACTGTTTCTTCCTATGGTTATCAGTATCTCCAATCATAAGGTATGAATTTATATTCCTTTCTCCAACGGCAACAAAAACAAGGCAACGCTTGTGTGTGACACTTGTTGATTGTTGTTTTTATTCTGATTCTTGTGTTTTATATATTTCATGAAATTAAAATTATTATTAAGAAAGTAAATATGAAGTCAGAGAGGTGTTACATTGTTATCTCAATCAGGATGTGAAATCAGAAAATTGACGATCACTGCATAAAGAACCAGACAAAGTATCCTCTTAAAAATGATATTTTGAACAGTACTGTTTTTTTCTTACTTGAATGAGTACAGAACTTGCAAATGTTATTATTATAATTTTATTTATTCCAGACTCCAAACTAGAAAAGCCACTGAATTCTGGGATTTGTAGTGCAAAAAAGCAAGGTTTCCAAATTCTGATATATCCTCCTTTCTTTTTTTCTGACTTTCACTGGGCCACAACCAGTTCCTATAAAAAAGTTTTTAAAAAATAGAAACTGTTTTGCAGATGTATTGTATAACCCTTAATCATATCCTACCACCAGGTTTTGTTTTGTTTTTTATCGTTGAACTGGGAACAGATTCTTGGAGTTTTATTTTTAGGTAATGGTTCTATTCATGAAATAATGCCTCCTCCTGCAATATTAAATGAGTTATAACTGAGAACTGCAGACAACTTCAGTTGTCATCCTTATTTCTCACTCAGACCTGGCATATTATATCAGCTCACAGTGAGGAAACGAGAGGAATTGTTCTTGTTTCCTTATATAGGACATACTGGATTTAGAATTTTCCTGGAAGTCTAAGAATAAATGTTTCCAGATTTTCCAAAAGAGAGGAAGAAGCTGATCATCAATGTAGCCCCAACATTTTAGCTAATTCAGTCTCCTGTCTCCAGCAGTGGCGAGAAGATTATACAAAACTGGTAATGGAGTACAGGAATATGCCAGGAAAAAGAAACTGCTGATGAGTCTCTTCCTTCTTGTTAATTTCCTCGTACCACATTCAAATGTTTTAAGTGTATTTAAACATGGTATTGCATCTCTTGCATACCGGCACTGTGCATAAGAGGTTATAACACAGATTAACTACAAAACAAACTCTCAAAGAAAAATAATAGGGTTACATGCTTGACTTCCAGTTCCTTAAAGAACAGTTATTAGTTAAGGCTTACTCTACTGTTTCAAAGGTCTATCAAAATACCCTTACTAGTATATGTTTAGATATTTGGTGTGGGGGGTTTTTTTTCCTTATCTGTTGTTTTCTGGCAATTAAATGAACAGAAATTTAATGAAAATTTTTTAATGAAAAGAAATTTCAAGCTGAAAATGGGCATGAAAGAGTTATTTTACATGGAGAAGAGACTCTGAGCATTTCCACACTACACTGTTATAGTGCTATTATTCCACTTTAAACATCCTATGGAATCCTGGGAATTGCAGTTTAGGGAGGGGCATTTAGAATTCTCAGCCAGAGAGCTCTTTGGCCTCAGTAAACTGCTAACCCCAGAATTCCATAGGATGTTGAAAGTGGAATAATAGCACTAGAACAGTGTAGTGTGGAAATGGCTTCTACTGTAAATGGCCCTATAATAAGTAAATATGAAAAAAAAGGGGCATACATCACCACAAACAAGAACAGAGAACTGGTATGGCAACACCTATGAAGTCCTAGGGTTTGCAGTTTAGGGAGGGGTTCCCATCAATGACACTTACTTTCTGCAGTGGTGGGACTGAGTGCTCCTGTGCCGCAGTGCTGCTGGTAGGATTTCCCATGCCAGACAGGCTTTTGTTGAGTAGCCAGAGTACATGTGCCAAATAGCTACCGGGCAGCAGCTGACCGGGGATCTTTCAGAGACAATGGCAACAACACCATAGCTAACTCCTATTAGAAATATGCAGAAAGAGAGAGGATGAACTTCCTTTTGAATATCATTTACCATGAAACCTTGTGATGAGATAATCCAAGGGATGAATCTCCTGGGTTAGATGACACTCAATGAGCTAATGGAGTACAGTAGAGGATCACTATGAGTAGCATTGTAGCTAATGACATAACTGGACTCAAGTGGAAAGGACATTTAGGTGTTGATGTGCTCAGAGGTGAAAAGAAAGTCTAATGTTGTACAACACATATACTGGAAAGGAAGAAGCATGAATCAGAAGCTAGACAGAGTAAAACAAGAAATGAAATGTATTAAGATTGCAAGATTTGGGGTGGGCAAGCTAAAGTGGACAGGAATGGAACACTTTGAGTCACTCAGGAAATGAAAATTTAAGAAGAAATGGGTGGCATTAATAGTGTGGAAAGATATAGCAAAAGCAGTCAAAAATATAATGCAAAGTTTGTTCATTGTAAACACATTCTTTGAGCAACCAAGAGGTGACTGTATGCATGGACATCACCTGATGGCCAATGTAGATATCAAAGTGAGTACAAAATTGGAAGGAGAAGATGGAGGAGTTCCTTTCTCCCAAATTTCAGCCAGTGGTCACATACAAGTTTTGGGTTTCTTATAAATAAATTTTTTAAAAGTCTCAACAAATTTATTGATTTTTGCCACTGGTCCCAATAAAGGGAACAGAAAAATGTTCTAGGTCATTTTTCAGTGAATATGGTAAAGCAGAAGTGATATGCTCTGTTTGTCAATAGGTTGGTCATATTTTAAAGAAAAAATTTCTTCCATGGAGAAGAAATTTTGTCTGATTTCTTTGTACATTTTATTTTGTCTGATTTCTCTTTACATTTATTCTACCTTGTGTTTTACAGTTCTGGGTATCTGTCTGGAATACTCATGATTCCAGAGACGAGTGATTGCTCCCATGTTAGTAGGTGAGTGACTCTGCTCCAGGCTTTAACACAGACTTTAAAGGAGCTCTCCAAGGTGCTGAATCTTGGTCCTAAATACATTCAGAACCTTGGATGGCTTCTTTAAGGCTAACCCACTCTTGGAATGGATTCATTGTTCCACTGTCTTGGGAGCCACCAGCTGCTACTGCTCAGTTCCGCACACACAAACATCTATTTGGACATGAAATACAGATGAAAAGAATATTTGAATCCATGAAGGAAAAAAAAATGAGAAAGGAGCTTTTGGGGTGTTTGAAAACTTGGCAAGGAGAATTCTCCTCAAGCCCCTTTCTTCTTGCTTTTCCACAATCCTCAATAGACTTGAGGACCAATCCTGCCCAGCCAAACCCACCTATTTTCTGTTTTTACCCCAAGGCTGAGAGGGTTGAGGGAAGCCTAGCAAGGAGGCTCATCACTGTGGACTGTGTTCTGACAGTTAGCATGCAACAACTATGTCTATGTCTTCATGAACCAGCTATCAGAATATATGTGGTGGGTCTACAGCCCCCTTCCTGTTTGTCTGGCTCAACCCCCACCTTCCTGATGTCACATAAGGGGCAGATAATCAAGAGAATAGGCTTCCAAGATCTTCTCTTGACTGCCACCTGCCCACCTTTTGCACAACATCAGGGAGTGGGAGGAGAGCCAGGCTAGGAAGCATCTTTATTCATTTCCCCCTGCCACTCTTCCAGTGTCATGTAAAGGTGGGAAGGGAAGCTGCTGCTGGAAACTATCTTCCATCTGCAAGATCTCACAGAAAACTGGTGGGGAGAATTGATTAACCAATTAATTCTCTCTTGTGGGAATCAATAATTTAACACATCACATCCCTAACATGCAGCATTTTATGCCCACAGGAAATTCAAATTTTCACTGAGGCCAGCAAATAGCTCCATAATACATGTAATGCAGCTTAGTTTATCCTCATGGGTGTGCACTGAACTGGTCTCAGACTAGACAGCCCTTCAAAGAGAGGATTGTCCTCTGTATTGCAAAGTACATGGCCACTCTAATGTAGATTTGCATTCTAAGACTTTGCTAAGATCAGATTAATGAAAGGCCATAAAACCTAGACATGACTTGACAATTCCATGTTCCTTTTTTTCCTGGCCATTCCCTGCCAAGTCTAAACCTATCAGCATATATGTAAAATCGGGGTTTATTAAATATGATGATGCTAATAAGCCAAATAATATGAACAAAAATCACAGACTTTGACTCCAGTAGCCTCAGTAACAGTTATGGATGGTTTCTTTGAGGAAGAACTAGATTGCATTTCATTGCTTGGGGGTCACAGTCCCTGAGGGTGATGTCAGTGGATGGAAAGGTCACAAAGCCACTGAAGACTTCCATATAATGATTCTCAGGCTGCTTCTCTTTCTAAAGCTGAAACTTTAAAAAATGCAACTGGTGTAACACAAGCAGTTCATAAATTCTAGAGCTTGGAAAAATGACTTTTTTGTATGGTTAGACAACATCCAAAAGTCACTTTCCAAACTCTGAACATAAACACACAACACTTGAGAGAAGAACATAGAAGCATATGCTTTATGTTCATAAAAGAGCAATATCTTTATTGGCCAACCAAAATGCACAAAGTACATCATGCAAGCTTTTGAAGCTTCACTGGCTTCTTCCTTGGGCAAAGATGTTACAAATCACACAGGAGAAGAAAGGTGACAATATTAGAATCACAGGCCTACATTTTGTGACAGGTGTTACTCTGTTGTCAGTTAAGATGGTGTTAAGAGATCTCAGTGCAGGCAGAGGTCACTCCCTTTCTTGTAGAGATCAGGGCCAAATGACAATAAAAGACAGGTAATGATTTTTTTGCTCCATTAACAACAGAAAAGTAATGTCCCTTAAGATCCGGGTTGCCCGTGTCAATGCTTTGTGTTGTAAACAATCCCAAATTAATCTCTTGAGCCTGCCTTTTAAAGGGATCTGCTGATCTATGAAATACATAATGATCTTTCTCTGGTTGAAACTCTGGACAGCACCTACCAGTCAAGGTAGACAATTGCTGTTGTCATGTGCCTTCCAATTGTTTCTGGTGTATAGTGGCCCTGAGGTGAACCTATCACAGGTTTTTCAAGGCTGTGTGTGATGCACCCAAGAGTTTCCATGACTGCATAGGGAATTGAACCCTGGTCTCCGGAGTCATAGTCCAATGCTCAAACCACCACGCTATCAGAAAATTCCAGACAATACTAGAGCCAAAATCCAATTATTAGTCTCAACTAAAGTACAGCTATTAAAACAATGGGAACTTGGTAAATCAACCCTTACATAAATTTCACTAATTCAATCAGGCTGCTGTAGTTGTGGCAAGGAATGGAGTTGAGGCAAATAACGGGCTAGATGAACAAACAGTTTGACTTGGAATGAGGCGCACTCCAATGTTCCTAAAGGACTCTTCTTTGATTACTGATAATTATTTTATTTATACAAACCATAGCGGCACACCGTGCACGGTTAACAATATCAGCAAGCATACAGGCAAACAGCTGTAACTTGTAACCACAGCAAAATCCCAATAACTCAGTTAAACTGATTCAGTACCTGAAGCAGAGTTTAGAAGCACCTATTCTGGTTTGGGGCAGGGGCTCTGGGAGTTGTATTCCCAAAAAGTATGTCTCCCCGCACCCCGCCTCTGACTTCTCAGGAAAGAATACTTGTGATTGAGTCCCTGACAGTGGAATATTCCATGGCTTCCCTAAGGATGGGGTCTTAATGCTCAGGGCCTTTCCACACTACACTGTTATACTACACTTCACTTTCAACATCCTATGGACTTCTGGAGTTTGTCGCTTACTGAGACCAAAGAGCTCTCTGGCTGAGAATTCTAAACTGCAATCCCCAGGATTCCCCAGGATTCCATAGGAGGTTGAAAGTGGAATAATAGCACCATAACAGTGTAGTGCGGAAATAGCCTATGTCTCCTAGCCACCCTATATCTGATTGATCAGGAAAGGCTTCTTGACTTGGGATTAAGTCCCAAATAGGACTTAAGCCCTGGTGGCACAGTGGTTAAATGCCAGTACTACAAGCCACAAGGTTGTGAGTTTGATCCTACCCGGCTCCAAGCTTGACTCAGCCTTCCATCCTTTCGCGGGTTGGTAAAATGAGTACCCAGCTTGTTGGGGGCATCTATAGAAATGTTTCAAAATACATGCTATTTGTAAGTTGTTAGCCACCTCGATCCATATGGAGAGGCGGGATACAAATAAATAAAAATATTCCGTGGCTCATCTAATCGCGGGATCCTAACACTTTTTATTCAATAGTGGGGCCCATTTACTCAAACCATCAAAACTCTTTTCTGGGCCTGCCCTTCCCCTTCTTCCCTCACACATGTTGACTCTGTGCAAGCGACAAGAGCGTCTCTCAGCCCTCTGATATTCTCTGGTTATTAGCCTTTCGGTGACCGGCTACCGGGGCAACTTCTTCTTTGGAGGTTTGGTGCGTCATGACGCGCGGAGTGAATCGCGCAAGGCGCTGATGCGCGGCATCCCTTCCTCCGGGACTGGCCCGGCCTTTCTGGAGAGAGGCGTGAGTCATCCGACCGTGGCCCTCCCTTCGGCCTCCGGGGAAACACGCGCCGAGAAGTGGAGCCAAAAAGGAGGCGGAGGAAGGGGAGAGTGCAGCGTATAAAGGGAACCGCGATGGGCCGAGGGAGAGAGCGCTTGGCCTCGTTTCGCCGAGGAGCCCCAGAGAAAGGAGGAGGTCAGACGCGACGCCTACATCGCTTTCGATCTGGTGCTTGTTCGAGTCCAGCCCTGCGCCATGGAGCCGACGACGCTCTCTCCAAACCTGCGGAACTTCATGCTGGCTGGTTGGTTCTCGCTGCTTCTGGGACTTGTTGGTTCCCAGAAGACGCTGGAAGGTAATCGGGGCTTGGGGCAGCCTTAGCCGGGATCTTCCAGTGGGTGTCACCACTCAGGATGCTTTTGTGGTGGAAATGCTGGCCACTTCCACACTAGCCTCTTATAGCGCTATTATTCCGCTTTCGGTATTCCTTTGGCCCCTCCCGAAACTGCAAACCCCAGGATTCCAGAGGATGTTGAAAGTGGAATCATCGCGCTATAACAGGCTAGTGCGGAGATGGCCTGGGATTCCATAGGCTGTCGAAAGTGGAATCATCGCGCTATAACAGGCTACTGCAAAAGTGGCCGCTGTCTTGCTCAGCCTCTGATTGGTGCACGAGATAGCTTCTCTCTTTCGCGGACGGGAAAACCCTTTCCTCTTGGCCTCTCCTTTTCTTTTCTTCTTCTAAGTTCGTCTTGCGAAAGTTACCTATTCTGAATTGCAGCTCCCAGCCTCCTGCACTCCTGCGGGATTTTGGGAGTTGCTTTCCAGCTAAACCCAGCTGACTGCGGTGTTTGCGTTCTGGTTGTATTTGGCTTGCAAAAGTGGCTCGACATCATCACGTCTTTTAGGAGAGCGTTTATGCTCTTCTCCACCAGATTAAAGAAGAAATCTTAGGTAGTATTTCAATTCAAGACGGAATAAACAATGTCAAAAAATCGAAGATTCAGAAATACAAATGGGACCTGCAACAAAATGTTGCAGCATAGAAGGGGCTTCTTCGAAGTTCTCACTAGCCATGCCCTCTTTGAAGAGACTATATTGTAGCTTGCCCCAACCCAGGCATTTAGTATTCCATGCCACTGAACATCCTCAGTCCTGATCAGGCTGTTTTGTTTTTTGTTATTACGTCCTTTTTCTCTCCAAATTTTTCCCCAATACTTTTACAAGCTTGAGATTCCCCTGAGCCTGCTGCCATTTTCATCTTGCAGTAAATGGTGCCAGTTGTCCGGCGATGCACTTGGATGTTCCTTATAAAAAAGTTAGATTGGTAGTCCCTGATTTTTTTAAAAAAATAAAGTTCAGACTCAGGGCTTAACGGAAATAGTTTTAAGTGCTTGTAATGTATGTGACTCATTGAAATCAATGGGACTTATTTTCTTTGGGAGACGTTTCCGAGCAGGGTGCAAGAACCTGAATGGGAAGGTCAGAATTTTAGAGTTTAAAGGGCCATCTACTTCACCCCCTGCCACTGCAGAATCCACATTTAAATCTGGGGACCAAAATCTGGATGGGACACTGCTACTTGGTAGGATAGGAACAGAGCTTGAGAAAGTTAGTTTCGAACTACAGCTCCAAGAATCCTATTGGTTGGAAGATTCTGGCAGTTGTAGTCCAGAGCCATTTCCACATTAGACTGTTATAGCACTATTTTTCCACTTTCAACTCCTGAAATTGCAAACCCCAGGATTCCATAGGATGTTGAAAGTGGAATAATAGTGCTATAACAATCTAGTGCGGAAATAGCCTCGATGTTGAGTTAGAGTCAGAAACAATTTTGGATGGAATTTGAGTTCATGGAAAGGTACAGAGTGTGACTCTGGTTTTAAAATAAAAACTTAAAATATTAAATGTTTGGGTTTTTGGATATTTACTTTCACAGGAGTTTAGAAAAGTTTTCTTGTTCACAAATTTTAATCAAATAAATATGTTTTATGTTCTCTCAATTTAAGCAGCCTGATGATTTATGTGGTGGTGGTGAAATGCCTTGTGCTACTATTTTACTACAGTAAATGTGTTATTACTAATTAGTTTACATTTGTCATTAATGAAGGAGTCAAGTTGGATAGTAGAAAAAATAGAAGACTCAGGCTTGAAGATGTGGCCTGTCAGCTCTCCAGCCATGGTTGTAGTATGAAAAAAGTAATTTTTTCAAACTTTGGCTTAGGAGCTGGTGTTTCTGCTTTATCATGTGGTTATTCTTGGCTGATTTGGGGTAAAATTTCTGTTTCTTTGCAGCATCTGAAGTTGTCAAAGTTAGCTGTGTTTCCAGTATAGGAATTTCTTTTTTGCCCAAGCTCTCTTTGTCTCATTATCTCTGGAAGAGGTACCTGAACCATCTGTCTCTCTTTAACTTTTTTTTTTTTTTTTGCAGATTCCAGAAAGATCTGTCTGCAGCCACCTGTTGAAGGACCGTGCCGAGCCATGTTTTCCAGGTGGCACTATGACCGATACTCACAAACATGCAAGGAGTTCACATATGGAGGTTGTGAGGGGAATGACAACAACTTCTTAAGTTGGGAGGAATGTTCAAAACGTTGTGGCTCAATTAAGAGTAAGTCATTCTTGTGATGAAAATGTTACATCCTAACCTTAGTTGTGGCAGGAGGTGTAGATTCTTATCTCAATAAGCTCAGCATTTCATAAAGTGTACATTCACATTTCAGATGGGATACTCAGATTGTGTCATTCAGACCCGCAGAACTATTATTCTGACAGGAGGAAATAGTTTCCACTGCAACTTCTCACATTATTAGTTTGTTTTAACTATGTGTGGCATTTCCTAAACATTTTTAACCTACATACCAGGGTTGGTCAGCTGTGGCCATCCAGATGTTGTTAGACAGAAACTCCCTGAATTCTTTCCCATTAGTTGTGCTGGGTAGGGCTGATGGGAGTTACAGTTCAGCAATATCTGGATGGCCACGTTTACCCACTTATGCTGTATCAGCTTGGTGTACCCCAGCAGTGTGGTATGTTTGCCGTACGGAATAGCCACCTAAGAAAAGCAGAGAAATAACTCTCTGTTTTGGATTTGTGCTAGGGGACACAGCAGAATGCCTTATAGTATAGTTGAGAAAAATGTGGCAAGATATGATTGAACTACAAGTCCCATCATATCTGGCCAGCATAGCCAATGGTGAGGAATGTTGGGAATTATAGGCCAACTTCTGGAGGGCCACACTTTCCTCACCCATAGCTTATAGTCACCTTGACCCAGCCTCACTGACCAAGGCAACATCTACTTAATGTGTAAGCAGGATGTGGTGAGTAGAATCCTATAATAATGGATTCCATTGTTCTGATAGTATCATGTATGTCACACATTTAATGCCACCCTATGTAAATATTTCTTAGAAGGAAAAAACTAGTAGACCAGAAGAAGAGAAGTTCTAGATCAGCTGTCTCACTATAGTGCTAGTTTCTTATGTGCAGTTATTTCCCCCCCTCAGATGTGCGAAGATATAATTGGAGATCAACAAATTATGTGTCCTCAAGTTAACTTTGACTTGTGGCAACCCTGTTGTATTTAGATTTATTTAGAGGTGATTTGCATTGCCTTCCTCTGAGGCTGAGAGAGTGTGACTTGCCCCAAGGTCATCCAGTGGGTTTCCGTAGCTAGGTAGGGATTTGAACTCCAGAGCCCTAGTCCAACACTCACTGTACTTCACCATGTTCTTAGGTCCATTTTTGGGGGCAGAGAGTCCATCTCAATCTGTTGTAGGCTAAACCAAGGGAAAAGAAAACAATGCCATGGAGCAGTTCCAAATTTTAGGAGTTTCAGGTCAGGATAGGAAATGAAAGTAGGAAGGTAAATGGAGGGAAAAATTGATCAGAGGTGTCTGATGGTCCTTGTGTCAGTATGGCAGTGAAACCACTTTGGGTTTCTGTTTGAACTTTTGTTTTGGGAATAGGAATTGGATAGCTCCTTTCAAGTTCAAACTAAATCCCTGAGTATAATCACTGCTCCCAAATATGGAAGCTACCAGCTGTTCTTGGCTTTGGGAGCAGCAAAGAGTTACAGGTGAAATGACACATTAATACCACAAAAGCTGCTTCACAGTAACACATTCTTCTATGCTAGGATCCTTTACCTTGAGTTGTTGTAACTGGAACTATCAGAATGGTGCAGTGATGACTGATTGATCTGAACAGTTAGATAAGAACATGAATACGATTAGTCATGATGACCAAAACTCATTATCTTCATTTTTCAGAGACAAAATAGATCTGACAGATTTTTTAAAATACGACTGGCAGCTTCTTGTAGCTAGGTTACAGCAGGTGCTCTGTGCTTGTAAATTTGCAAGAGCACCTGTATGCTCATTCAAGATAGAAAGAGGGAGGAATATGTACAGTCATCCCTCCACATTTGCTGGGGTTAGGGGTGCAGGACCCTCATGAAAATGGAATAACGGTCAATAACTCTAGTCTCCCCAAACACAAAAATGTATGATCAGTGTATTTAAGCCCCCATGGATGCCTTTGAGGCATTGGGGTTCCAATACCTCAAATGCATCCGTGGGGGCAGAAGTGGGCAGCCGGAGGGACTTGTCGCTGCCTCCACTGCTGCCCTATGCCTTAGAAGCCTCCTTCACAGTCTTTCAGTCTCATGAGTCTTGCAGTCCCTATTAAAAATGGCATAGGGCAGCAGCAGAGGCAGCAGCAAATAATATGTGAATAATCAGATCCACTAAAGTGAAACCTGTAAATGTGGAGGGCTGGCTGTACTACTGTTCTAATCCAGCAAGTCCTATGAAAAGTGATTATAGAAATGGAGAAGCTGAATGACTGAAATCTAGGGTGAATTATGAGAGACAGAACAGAGACAGTAGTATGGAAATCTTATGAGAAAAAGTTGAAGGAAGAGGGTACAGGTAGGCTGGGAAAGCTTGAGTATGGCATGAGGGCAGCCATCAGATATGTAAAGGTTTGCCACACAGAAGAGGGCAAATGCATTCTCTCTGCTTTCCTGGGGACAGGACTAGATGTGATAGACTGAAAGTGCATTCAGATGAACAAACTTCTTCATGGATGATGATGGAACCAATTGTTTTTTAATTGTACTATTTTGGACCATACTTTTTTAATTATATGTTTTAATTTATTTTAAAAAGGACATTGAAAATTTAATTACTTTTTAATTCTAACCTTTTTTAAAGAAATGTAGCTACATTGTATTTGTTTTTTAATATATAAGCAACCTTGAATCCCAGTTTTGCGGGAAAGGTGAGATGTCAGTATTGTTGATAACAGTAACAGTAATCATCACAGAAGATGCAATGAGTTCTCTCTCCATGAAGGTTTTCTTGCAGAGATGCAAACCCCTCTTTCTTGCATTAAACAGAAGGCTGGGCTGGATGACATCCACAGACCTCTGCACATTTATATACTTACTTACTTATTTGGATATTTCTGTCCTAGCCTCTATCATGGGATCTCAGGGTGGCATACAACATAAACAACTTAAAACCATAAATAATTTAAACAAGGTTAAAACATATTAAACAAAACAACAGTTAAAAGAACTTTAAAAGCTACAACTATTTAAAAATGTGCATATACACTTTGAAGTAAATCAGTAACCAAAGGTTTTAAGGAAAAGCCGTATTTTGGCTCAGCACCAGAAAGAAGCCACTGGTGGTGTTAATTAAACCTCCCAGGGCAGGGCAGGACATTCCATAATTGTGGTGTCACAACCAAGAAGGCCCCCTTCCATGTTTTCTTGCTTGGTATTGTCCCCCATCGATGGGGCACAGAGGGGAGCCCCTCCTAGAGATCTCAGTTCTCAGATAGATATATATAGGGAGAGGTGCTCATTCAACTATCAAAGTGCTAGGCCATTTAGGGCTCGAAATGTCATCAACAGCACCTTAATTCAGGCCTGAAGGAACTGACAGCCAGTGAAAGTCTTTCAAAACAGGTACTAGATGTTATCTGTAGGATTCTTTGATTCTTAACGTTTATATGCATAGGTTTCTAGTAATCGGGGTAGAGATAGAAAGGTGAGAAAGAGACAAACTGCCATGAATTATGACTAATTGTCCATTAAAATCCTGTCAGTGATTAGCTGTGCAGAAGGAGAGGACATGATGGCTTTAGAACTTGGGAATGTTATTTTTCTGGACTATAACTAGCAGAATACCCCAATAGTGGCAAGGCTAATTAAGGAATTCTGCAAGTGATACTTGAGAAAAGCAGCTTTTCCAAACTCTGATCAGTATATTATTTACTGAGGAACATGAGTGCGAGAGTGTTCCACTCATGTTCTGCTTTTGGGTTTTCCATACACAACTGGTTAGCAATTCTGAGAAGAGGATAAGTGGATAAGATAGACCTTTAGTCTGATCCAGTGTGTCTCTTCTTCTGTCTTATGTCAGGATGAAATGGTTCATAGTAATGGTTTAACTTACATGCTTGCTTTGGTTGATGACGGTATTCTTGTTGCTTTCATTTCAGAAGTGCCTAAAATATGCCGACTGGAAGCTGACGAAGGACTCTGTAGAGGTTTAATAGGGAAATATTTTTTCAACCTCAAGTCAATGCGTTGTGAGAAATTTTACTATGGAGGATGTTATGGAAATGAAAACCGGTTTGATGATGAAGAATCCTGCTTGGACACTTGCATGCCGATAAAAAGTAATTAGAATCATAGAATCATAGAAATGTAGAGTTGGAAGAGACCACAGGGGCCATCCAGTCCAACCCCCTGCCATGCAGGAACACCCTCAAAGCACTCCCGACAGATGGCCATCCAGCCTCTGCTTAAAAACCTCCAAGGAAGGAGACTCCACTGCACTCCAAGGCAGCAGATTCCACTGCCGGACAGCCCTGACTGTCAGGAACTTCTTCCTGAGGTTCAGGTGGAATCTCCTTTCCTGCAGCTTGAATTCATTGCTCCTTGCCCTGGTCTCTGGAGCAGCAGAAGACAAGCCCTCTGCTTCCTCTACATGGCATCCCTTCAAATATTTAAACATGGCTATCATGTCCCCTCTTAGCCTTCTCTTCTGCAGACCAAATATACCCAGCTCTCTAAGTCTATCCTCATAGGGCATGGCTTCCAGGCCTCTCACCATTTTGGTCGCCCTCCTCTGGACTTGCTCCAGCTTGTCAATAATTACTGTTTTAGTGCTGGAAAAAGAGTGGTCATGTTTGATAGTTGCAGGAGAAATGGGAAGTCCCAGTTCTTTCTCACTACACTTGCTATTCCCATACCAGCTGTGTAGTAGCTTTAAAGTGTCAGCTTCCTTGCTGGGCAGTGGATTCAAAGGGAAGAGTAATTTTAATTTTTTTAATATCCTTCTCCACTCTCAGATCATTGCAACAGGCTGAGTATGGGGTAGAACCAAACCCACCTTTCCAAACATAGCTTTCCTTCCTGTTATCTCAGACTTACTTTTTTTGCACTACAGTTCCCAGAATCCCTGTAGCAGAACCTACAGCTGAGCTTGGCAGAGTTATTTTTTAGACTGTGAGTCTCAGAAAGCCCCAGATAAGTTTAAAGAAATAACCTTGCAAAGCTCTGCTGCAGGTTCTAGGAATGTGATTATTTCTCTTCTCTAAGCCAGAAGGTGCTTCCTTATCTCTGAACGTGTTTTTTTTTGGGGGGGGGAGAGGTTGATAGTGATAAATCTGCCCTTTGCAACTTAAGAATGCATTAGTATGGGGGAAAAGACATTTTCCTCTTCATTGGTGTCTGCTTTTGATGGGTGAAGTTGTAGACCATGCTTCCTGCTTTAAAATGTTAGATTCTATGGCCATTTCTGCATTATACTGTTCTAGTGGTATTATTCCACTTTCACCATCCTATGGAATCCTGGGGTTTGCAGTTAAGGGAGAAGCGTTTGGAATTCTCAGCCAGAGAGCTCTTTGGGTTCAGTAAACTACAAACCCCAGAATTCCACAGGATGTTGAAAGTGGAATAATAGCACTAGAACAGTATAGTGTGAAAATGCCCTGTGTTTTCTTAGGGAAATTAATATTTGGCATAAGACAAGGTAACAGGCTACACTGTTGAGGAAAGGTGCTAAATCTGCTACTGATGACCTATATCACTAATAAGTGAATCATCTCCTGGCTCCCTCTCAGGCTGATACCTTTGGCCAGGTTACAGTGTAGCATACCATACTGCCCAGGTTGGCATATGATGCAGTCTCAAAGCTGGCATTCTTCAAGAATAGATCTGTGCTGCTGACAGCTAGAAGTATCCTTCCACCAGATCTGAACTCAGAGACACAGTGAGATTCCAAGTCCAACATTTCATTCCACTTTTGTCAGGAGCTAAACATCATGTTCCAGGTCTTGATCACTGGAGATGTCTCCCCTGACATTTTCAGATATTTATGACAAATGGGATGTTTTTAGCAATGCATCATCCAAATTTCAGGTTTCTTGGCTGATTTGGAAATATCTCAACTCTTTGAGAGTACATCAAGTCCCACCTTCTGAGGATGATTATATGTCTTATTTTCAAGTTATCTGTAATACTTTGAAAATACTTGGGCTCTATGTATGGTATACCTGAGGCCTTGCTCATTGGGAAATACCGGAACAATTTTATGTGTGTAGAGAGATGGAGTCTCCTCAGAGGATTAAATGCATCTTGTGTGCTTTCTGTGTCACTTATAAGAGAAAGGTTGAGATTTCTGTTTTAATTATTGATTAGAAGGTAAATGATTAATCAGCTAATCAATCTGTAACTTGGTGACAATTCCAATTCATTGTGAGTTGCAGCAGGGTAGTATATCAACAGATTTATGTTTCAGAAAAAGCACCGTTATTCTGTACTTACTGTGAAGAAAATCTTTCTGTGTAAACTCTTAGAGTAGGAGGATTGCCTAACAAACACAGCCTTCTCCTTTGTTCTTGGAGGATGGAAAATGTAATTCTGTAAAAGCCTTGGAAGAGCAGGATTGGTATCTCTTTTCTTTCTTCTGATAGAAGCCTTATAGCAGAGGCAGACAATCTGCTGCCTTTCAGGGACCCGTTCACACTACAGAATTATAGCACTGTTACTGCACTTTAAATATTAGGGTTTCATCCTATGGAATACTGGGACAGGCAGTTTAGGGCTGTAATGCTTTACCAGACTACCAGTCCCAGAATTCCATAGGATAGAACCGTGTCAGTTAACGTGGAATAATTACACTATAATTCTCTAGTGAGGCTAGGATCCAGATATTTTCAAACACCGTCATAATTCCCATCCAGTATATAGCCAATGGTGAGAGAGTATAGGCATTGTAGTCCAGAATATCTGAAAGGCACCAGATTACCTAGTTTGGCCCTATGGCTTTGGCGATGAGAAATACAGTATATAACAGTATTTTCTACCTTGTTGTGAACAGGGGAGGAGATAATGGCATTAGACATTGCATAGACATTGCACATTGGATAGGAAGGAGCCAACATATAAATATTTATTAAAAACTCTTCAAAAATAAGATAAGGATATAAAAATTTAAGAACTGATTTAAAAAAAATCATAGCTTTCTTTTTTGAGTCATGCATTATTTAGCCAGAGTTCTTGACTTCATTCACAATTAAAAACTGACCCGTGCTAATTGTCTTTTTTCCCCCTCCTGTTTTAAAGTTGGCCCGTCCTTTTGCTACAGTCCAAAAGATGAAGGACAATGTTCAGCTTCAGTGCCTCGTTTTTACTATAATACAAAGACAAAAACCTGTGAGGAATTCACGTATACTGGATGTGGTGGAAACAATAACAACTTCCGTACTCAGAAAGCCTGTCTCAAGGTCTGCAAGAAAGGTAAACTTCTTTCTTTTCGCTATGCTGGATTGTCCTGGTGTAGGATGTTATTCATCTATGAAGGCTCATAAACAACCCCCCCCCATCCTGGGAGTCTGGATTATCAAAAGGATTGGTGCTAATGATGATTTCAGAGAGACTGTAAAATCAAAACTGGTCTAAGTGGGATAAAAAAAAATTACTAGCATTAGTCATTCATACAAGTTCAGGAAAACAAATGTTTTGCCTGAAATCTTGGTCCAGACTATCTATAATAACACATCTTAACGCTGCACTTTTTTATTTTGTTTTACAGTATAAGTTGTTCTGAAAACTGACTGTTAAAAAAAATGTTGTGTTTGAGGTGCCAAAAGTACTTGATATGCAGTGGTTCATTCCTACCTAGTGACCTCTTGGTGTTGAAGTCAGGGAGTTGTGAGTGTGATTTTGTCAATAAAGATAGTTGCTAGGTGGGATTTCACAAATTGGAGGGGGTTCATTTTTTAAAAAAGTTGTCGCTACCATTGTAATTGGATAAAGCAACCATGTTAACCTTTGATTTTGATTCAGTTTCTGTTCTTTTCTTAGCAGGGAGAAGGAAACCAAGTTTTATGAGACAAATAAAAGCCAGCACATAATGCTGTGAAGCTGCTGCAAATGAAGAAATCTGTAGACTAGAGGCACTTTTAATTTACTTGGAACATCTTTAATTTATTCTGATGTCACTGTTATCTGTAGCTGCAAAACAATATTTTCCTACTAGGAGAGCGGTTTTTGAACTATAGCAAATCAAAGTTGCCATGGTCTAGCAAGGTCAAATTGTACCTCACCAGTCTTTCTGGTCTGGGTACTACATGCAGCAGCTCTCCTAGAAGAAACAGACTCATAACCTTCACCTGGGTTTCTGGCTCTGATGAAGGGAATGTAAGATACAGAAATAGGCTCAACACATTTGTTGTACTCAAGGCTCTTTGATCATTGCACTTCTGTAATGACTGTTTATGTGGCCCTATTCCCCTGTCATATTGATAGTGGTGGACTCAGAGCTTGGAAGGATGATATTGGGACTGTAACTCCCAGAATTCTGCAGTCAGGGGATTCTGGAAGTTGTAATCCAAAGGTCACTCTTCCAAGCAATGTTAGGGATAGACCATAGCTCAGTGGAAGATTGCATGCTTTGTGCACAGAAAGTTCCATGTTCAGTTCCTGGCAATCTCCATTTAAAAGGAACAGGCAGAAAACAATGAAGAGCTCTTTCTGAGAACCATGCAGAGTTGTTGCTGAAGTATAGAAGATGGTAGATTGCAGGTTGCAGCCTTGGGCAGAAGAACTAGGAGGATGTTAGATGGAACAATATGCCGGCAGTTGTCTCCTGTTCCTGAAAGTTTCTTGATCTCTTTCATCTTAATTTTTTCTCAAGTTTGAAAAATATCAAAGTAAATGGATTTGTTTGCACTTTCTGCCTGCTGGGGTATATGGAAATTGTTCTGCCATTTTGGGAAGAAGGGCTTAACTATGCCAAACATAAGGGAGGACATATGCGCCTTGTCTTTTTTGTATGATAGAACATTGTCAGTTGTATTTGGCTGATCCTCATTTAAGAAAAAAAAAATGTGGGGCTGTTCACAAGAAAACTGTATTGGTGATATCAGTTCTCTTGCCATGATCTCATCTACACATCCGGAGAGCACTGAGCTGGAGAAGATGCCTTGAATAACAGATGTGACAGAAACTCTTAAATGGATTGGGAGTAAATGCAATTTATTAGGCTAAAAAGGGGAGGGGCCAAACCCCAATTTGATGTCCTCACAGGGTGTGCAAACCTTCGTAGGATATCAAATTTGAGTTGGTGAAGATGTTTTTTGTTAATACAGAATTGTAACATTTTGCTCATTTATTATCAACAAGGAGAAACTAGCAATGTACTTGACTGTGTTATTTCATTTAAAAAAATAGCTACTGAACTGCTGAAGGATTTTTTGTTTGTTTACTGATGGCATTATTTTTCAGTGTTACTAGCTGTAAAACCACAAGGTGATACATAGTCCTATTCCTATGTGACAGTTACAATGGAAGATGCTATTTGGAAGCTGGAAGCACTGCAAATTAGGGTTTATGAAATACCTGGGGTTCCTTTCCTTTCTTTTCCTTTTGTTGATGTATCCACTATTATCTCTTGCTGAATGCATCTCTGCTCTGTTTTATTCACTTAGTATTTACTGGGTTTTCTTTTCCTTCTTTGGTAAGGAACAATTACCTACATTTATCTCTTACTGTCTTTTCCCCAGGATTCCATGTCCTAATTATCTTTTCAGAATTATTGTATTATTATTGTAATCTTGTAGGGTATGTGAAATCACATCCTAACTTACTGTACTTAAGTGGACTTAAATGTGAATAAAATAATTTGGTCCTGTAAAGAGAATTGTGGTTCCCCCCCCCACTTAACATTATATACCACAGAGTATTGTATAGATCTGTGGTTCTCAGTTATTGCTTCTCAGGATGTTTTGGGCTCAGAATTGTTCTTTGGGGCTTCAGGGAGATGAAGTCCTGTGACTGAGTTGTTTTTGCAAGGAGTATGTGCGTCCATAGAATGTATATGCTGTCTCTTCACTCCACTTTATGTATCTGATGAATAAGCAATTCACAGAAAAGCAAATGACTGCAGGCTATCAATTTGAGATTAAAATTCTTTGTACAATCCCATGCACAATCAGATTCATAGCATTTATTTCAAGGTTAAATGAATGGCATGTGCAGAGCTGCCTCCTCTGTCTTGATTGAAGTGGAGAAAAGCAAGTGTTGTACAGTGATCATGAGACAGAACTAGAGATGGGAGATAGTTCCAATTCTATCTCAACCATGGGGATACTTAGGCCATTCAGAAATATCTCCTTATTCTCACAAGTCTATTGTCAAGTTATGACTCAAGGTTGGAGTTATATACATTGCCCTGAGCTTCTTGGATGGAAGTCTGGAATAAAAGCTATACTAAAATGAATCTGAAAGCCCCTATAGTTATCATGAGTTGCTGGATAAAGGCATTAGACTCTAAGGTGTAACAATACCTGTTGGGCCAGAACCCAAAGCCCAGTAAAGTCCCACAGGTAAACACCACCTGACACTTGCCAGTGCTACCTTAGCCTTTTCAGGGCAAGAAATGTTTTGAAACTCCCCAAGCATTCATATAACCTATGTTGGTCTGTGCAATGAAATCCAAATGTACAACATATTGGGAACAAATCCTCAATAGGCTGTTTTTCATTTCTTATTTGAATCTTCAGCTTACCAGAGATTTCAGTCTGAATTTGTTCAACAAATACAATTTAGCTTGTATAGCTTATCTGACATGGAGAAAGCATGTTTTACATGGAAAAGTCTGCCCCCTTTCTGATTTGCTTGAAAACCTAAATTTTGTGCTGGAGAGAGAAATTTCTCCGTATACTAGCAGTGCCCAATTCTTAACATACAAAACCATCTTCAATCGGATTACGGTGGAACATGGCTCAGATGAACTGAGAACAGTTTTATTACCTATTTTCAAAGGTTTGAGTGAAGAACTTTCATATTAAATAGAGATGATAGACATTTATCATTTTGGGGAACACAATCCAATTTTTGCAAATGGAAGAACTAAGAAAAGATGGCAAAAACTGCTGGGGAGGGTTCTCATTCCAGAAGAAATCAGGAATAGTGACATTGGGTGGGGACAAAACCATGCGGAATCAGAGACAATTCTTACTGATTTGGACATTTTTTGCACCCAATAAACAAATAAATGTTCAATTTCCTGCATTCCTAAGCATAGCGCCAAAGCAACAGCTTCCCGGAATGCAAAGAATAGCTCACTTTCATGCAGGAACTTGGTCAGATATAATAGAGCTTAGGTTTCTGGAAAGGCTTCCAGAGCTTTAGGTAGCCTCTTGTATTTTATCTCTAGTCACTGGGTGAAGACGATAGCAGAAGAATCTTGCAGGTCCGATGGAGAACCTTTGCAAGCCATATCAAGTCTACATGCTGAAACTGTTTCTCCCTGGTGTCAAGAAATGTTTATAGTTAAAATTTGGAAAATGAGCTGATCTCTTCTTTGGTGGCTAATACAATTATAAAATATTATGCTAGCAGGGAAAAAATGGACTAAGGCCATTTCCGCACTACAGTTTTAAACTGCTGCTATTCCACTTTCAATGCCCTGTGGAATTCTGGGGTTTGTAGTTTACGGAGACCAAAGAGCTCTTTGGCTGAGAATTTGAAGTGCCCTTCCCTAAACTACAAACCCCAGAATTCAATAGGAGGTTGATAGTGAAATAGCAGCACTTTAACACTGTAGTGCGGAAATGGCCTAAGTTACTGAGGCCATTTCTGCACTAGCCTGTTATAGTGCTAATACTCCACTTTCAACATCCTGTGGAATCCTGGGGTTTGCAGTTTAGGGAGGCGCCTTTAGAATTCTCAGCCAGAAAGCTCTTTGGGTTCAGTAAACTACAAATCCCAAAATTCCATAGGATGGTGAAAGTGGAATAATAGCAGTATAACAGGCTAGTGCAGAAATGGCCTAAGACTAGCAAGATTGCAAAAAGAGGCAGATTGCTCGATGGAGTCATGTTATTGTTACTAAGCTATGTAAAGAAGAACAGAAACAAAAGACCACCAGTGTAGTGTAGCAGTTTGAGTGCTGAGCTAGGACTCTTGAGAGAGTAGGGTTTGAATCCCCACTCAGCCATGGAAACATATTGGATCACTTCTTAGCCTATGAGGAAGGCTATGGTAAACCTCAAAATAAATCTTACCAAGAAAACTCTACTGATGCTCTAAGTCAGAATTGATTTGAAGGCACATAGGAAAAAGAAGAAATGATACAACATGTTGCTTGCAAGATCTGACCAGTTCTGAAGAAGAAGAAGGAGCTCTATGCAACAGCAGTAGGAAATGTATGTCCTTCCAAAATGTCTTGAGCTACAATATCCATAATAACTAGAGATAGGACAAGTCCAGAATTTTCCGGATCCGAATCCCTGGAAGGTTCTGGGAATCCACGAATCTCACAAATCTCAAATCTCTCAAATCCTTTTTTAAAAAGGGTTTAAAAAGCAAGGGAAAGAAGGATAATCTTGGGCAAGACGCACTCTCTCAGCCTTGGCAAAAGCCTAGGCAAAGGCAAACTTCTCCCTGAAGAAACCTGGCCAGGACAATTGTCATAGTTTTGTCTCAAGATTTCCCCAGATTGAAAATGACATGAAGGCTCTTTATACACAGGCAGGAAAATGTCGATTAATCCCACATTTTCCTGCCTGTGTAAACAAGGCCACATACTACAGTACAGAGATAATCCAGGTCAAAACTGGATTTTCTTTGCATAACTTCTTATGGTATCCTGAGGTTTGTAGTTTGATGATGCACCAGAACACTTTGGCAAAGAAGGCTGTGACCCCTTGTAAAACTACTAACCCCAGAATTGTGTCTGAAAGAGCTTTGCAAGGGAGCTAGGCAAAGGAATCTTTCAGCTGTCCTTGAAATCTCAAGAAGACTGTACCTTCCAGCTAATCAGGCCTTTGGTGGGCACTGGAGGCACCAATTTTTAAAAACAATTTTTCCTTTCTGCTACATGTGGTTCGCCATGTGGCTCGTGAGAAACCATGACAGACATTTCACTTTTCATCCTATTCTAGCTATAGGTTTACAACCAGACACTGGTCTTGTGGAAGGAGGTACACTGGCCTACATGTGGCAATCATTGGGTGAGATTGTGTGACCTTGCCCTCTGCCCCACTACTTCTGATAGGCGTCAGACCCACTGACCCCAGCATTTGTACATGCCATTGATTTTCAGCACAGAAAATAGTGCCGAACTCAAATATTAAATGTTCAATTTAAATATATTAGAATACAATCCCACATGTAATTTCTGAAATTGTTAGCAAAGGCCATTATTACTTCAGGGGAAAAATCACCTACTTGCCATTTTCCCTTGTGTGTCTGGTCTTCGAGGTTTTCAAGCGTTCTGGTCTCCAACAAACTATTGGGTTGGTGGATTCGAAAGATTCAGTTTGCCTATTTTAGCACAGGCATTTGGATTTGAGAATCTCAAATCTTTGCTGAGGATTCAAGGATTTCAGGATTTGGTTGGCCCATCCCTAATAATAATTTACCACTGCTTATGTTGGCTGGCACTTCAGGGAACTGAAGTCCAAAATACCTGAAGACCAAAGTTTCCCCACCCTTGCTGTATATTCAGTGATATCTCTTCTGCAAAAATTAAACAATTGCTGTTCCTTTTTAGGATGGATGATCAGAGATTTTGTGGGTTCTCATCAAGATAACCTTGCAGGTTTGTACCCACGCTCCAGAATGCTGAAATAAATTCAATGTCTCCCATCTAAATTATGGGTGTTTTACTGTATGACATATAGTGGATTATGTAGTAACAGCCCCGCCTGCTGCTGCCAATTGGAGTGCAGCTAGCTACATGGCCAGCAACTTAAAAGACTATATTGAACAGAATAAAAATATACAAATAATTACCTTGCCCCCTGAGGGTTGAGTGCATAATAATCATGCTGCAAAATGTCTCACCATAACCAGCAGTAGGCTAATGGACAATTTATTTTCATCAAACAGCTAGGAAAAAGTAGAGTAATAGTCATTTTGTATTCAAGACAAAGCAATAAATCCCAACAGTGTTAGAGCTGTTGCCATATTATGTATGCTGGATGTGATTTAAAGGTTCAGTGACTGCTGGACGGTCTTAGCAACTCTTGCTTTGTTTCACTCAATTGTGGCTCACCTCAAAATCAAATTATAAATACTGTTTATTATATCATTAAGGTTACACAAAAGCAAAGTTGCACATTATTAATAGACGATATCAACAGCTTTCAATCTTGCCTTCTGTTTTCAAGGATTTACAGTTATTAGGAAAAAAAATCCCCCAGAATTCAAAGCAACCTTCCATTCTTTATTCCCCTATAAATTTACATTTCAAACCAGCTTAGCTTCCTCATAACAGTCTTTTGTTTGATTGATTTTTATATTAGCTGTGCAGCCTCAGCATGCACTCCCGGAGAAAAATACAACCCCCATCCTTTACTATTAAAATATGTTTTGCAATAATCCACATTAGCAAATAGGGTTGAAGCATGTCTTCCTTCAGTATTTGAAGGGCTGTTGGAGCCAAGTCCATTGTAGAGATAAAGAACCATGCAAAGGGACAGTAGTGGTCTTGATATTCCCCATCAATAATTTGCATCTGGACAGCAGATCAAGCTAATAAACAGGTCACCAGCTCACAGTTTTCCCCACTGTGGTGAGCTGTATTATATTTCTGTTTAAATTACCATTATTATTTCTAAAGGAATTCTTTCACACATAACAGAAAACTAGCATCTTCAAATTTTATTAAAATCTTCCCTGGGTGATATGTAAATAGCCACCCTAATTAGCAGAAGGAACCAAAAGCTCCAGGGTTTACCCTAAAATAAAGAAAAGCAAATTAAACTGTAAGGCAGCTTATAAAAATGGATAAACCTGAAGAGAGCAGGCGTCTATTCACACTACATAATTATAGCCTTAGTATTACACTATAGCCATTTCTGCACTGCAGTGTTATAGTGCTATTATTCCACTTTGAACATCCTATGGAATCCTGGGGTTTGCAGTTTAGGGAGGGGCCTTTAGAATTCTCAGCCAGAGAGCTCATTGCCCTCAGGAAACTGCAAAGCCCAGGATTCCACGGGATGTTGAAAGTGGAATAATAGCACTATAACAGTGCAGTGTAGAAATGTCCTTTAACTACCATGGTTCCATCCTATGGAATTCTGGGCTTTGTAGTTTTGTGAGGCACCTAGAAGAGCCCTCCAGCTGATAATTCTTTGTACTCCTCCCACAACTGCCAATCCCAGGCTTCTATATGATAGAACCAGTTAAAGTGAATAGTGGCACTATAACTGTGTAATGTAAATGGGCCTTAGGTTACCCTTAACTGCAAGCACTTCAGCGTAGGGCGCTGGTGTTTTTTTACTCATATTGGTTCGTAAAGGTCATCTGCATTGAAATGTCCCTTTTTTCAATAAAACCAACATTTGTGTGATCTGGTAGCCTAAACTGAATTGACCCTATTTTTAAACAGCTCGGGGCAATTGGGACAGTGTGTGAAATTTGAAGAAATGTTCATAAAAGATTTTGGCACTTTATTTGAAGGATGCGCATACTAATAATGAAATATGAATGAGAAACAGAATAAGTAAAGATGTTTCTGATAACCTGGGGCAAGACATGGGGAATAATGTAGAAATATAAATTTAGGATTATATTTGGGAGGTAGAGAATATTTTGAGAACCAAGATGGTATAGTGGTTTGTGCATTGGACTCCAACCCTGGAGACCAGGTTTTAATTCCTGACTTGGTCATGGAAACCCACACACTCTCAGCCCCAGAAAACCCTGTAACAGGGTTGTCTTAGGTTTGCCAGAAGTTGGAAATGACTTGAAGGCACACAACAACAAAAGAACATCTCTAAGGATAAACTTCAGACGGATTTGTTATAAACTTATGACAAGATGCTGTGTTACTCCAGCAATATAATAAGCAAGGAGCATAGTTCAAATTGCTGGAGGTGTCAGGAAACTTGAGAGAACCTCAGGCATGTGTGGATTTGGTGGAAAGAATCCTGAGCCTAGACCCACTTTTATTTTTTATCATAGAAAGGATGCAATAAAAAGAGACTATGTGGAATTGGCAAGCTATATGGCAACAGCTGCTCACCCATTCTGGAAACAACTAAAAAATGCCCGTTAAATGAATGGAGGATTATTGAAATATGGTACTATGAAGTAATGGAAAAGCTGACAAATGAGAACCTAGAGGATGTTGTCACACATAAAATTTGTGTATAAAGATTTTTGTCTTTATAATTATGTATTTTCAAGTACACATTACAGTTATGACTTAATATAAGGCAATTAATTTGTGGATTTGAACTCTAAAGCTAGGAAGCATGATCACTGAACTGTAATAATAATAGCAAAAAGACTCTGCTATGAAAATTTTGGAAATTTTGGAACAGGCAGACTAGATGGGTAGACTGAGGAGGATGGAGAAAAAGAACACACAAGATAACAATAGCATTTAGAGTTATTAGCTTGGCAATCTGGAGATTTCATTTGCTGGAACACTTATTATTTGCCTTTCATGTAACATTCTCCAAGGGCTCTAACAAGACATAAAAGTCTCCACAGTGACTAATGCTAAAATACAAAAATCATATATTGAAGTCTCTGCTTGGGGGAAAAATCAGGTAAATACTAATTGGCAGCAACACTCCAACATTTCAGAAAGAAAAGAGGAAGGTAATCAGAGTAATCCAAAAGTCTTTGAGAAAAGAGCTACTGTAGCTCTACTATAGCGTGGCATTTAAAAGCTGATAAGGAGTAAAATCCAACAGTTGTACCTCAATGTCCTCCAAAACAGACACTCCGGCAACCTGTGGAACCACTCGGATCCACATGAAGGAATATCCATTTTCTACTGTAAGCAGGCTGATGCTCAAGATGGGCAACAAGGAAACCCCAAGGAAAAACACTGCCATTCATGACAACATTGTCCTTGAATTTTTTTATTTTTTAATTTTTTTTATTATTTATTTGTATCCCGCCTCTCCATATGGATCGAGGCGGCGAACAACTTACAAATAGCATGTATTTCGAAACATTTCTATATGTTTTGTATGAATGTTTTGTATGCTCCATTTTGGACTTGCACAAGAGAGAGGCCCGTTTCGCACGCAGTTTCTGTTGTGAGAGGGCCCCTTGAGCGTCACGTAAATGCGAGCGGCGGTCCATACGACGCACTCCCATTCATGTGACGCCCACAAGCCTAAAGCGGGCCGTGCATGCATTTTTTTATTTTCGGCTGGGAGCCAAAAATACTACGCAGTCGCACAATGCTCCTGGGGCCCTTGCACACTTACCTGCTCTGCAGTGCGTCGGGCGAGCCGGGCCGGTCGCGCTTCCTCCCCCAGTGCAGCCTACAGCTCCCAGGCTGCGCTGCGAAAGGAAGGGGGAGGGCACTCGCGCGATGGTTGCACGACCAGGAAGCCAGCTGTGGGAGAATGGAGGAGCGATGCGAGTGCCCTGCACAAGAGGCTGCTTGTGCGAATGGCACCCCCCACCTCCATGAGCAGGTAACATGTGGAAAGGGCCAGAGGTTCAGACAATCTTCCCACATGGAACACACAGGGAGGCTGCAGGCCATTTGATCAGACAGTGTCCCTTCTCCTGGAGACGATCTCTCTGTGCATGTGCTAAGATATGCATAAAGCCCCCTCTTTCCTTGCAGAAAGTGCAGGTTTCAGAGACATCATCATGGTCTTAGTCCCAGGGGGTTGTGACAGAGGACTCTGACAAAGATGTGGTACAGACTACTTCCTCACATGTAGGATAGTCAATATTTTATTTAGGGCCCACCCAATGAAAGGACAGAGCCCTATCACCATCCTATAGTTCAGAAGCTATATCATCAGAAGGACCTCCTTTCCCATTGCCTTGAAAAAGTGTTGCACTGCAAAACTTTGAGGGCCCTTTAATAGTCCAGCCCAATCCTCCAGGAGGGGTGGAGCTAACCATGGTAGGTCTATGTATGGCCTCAGTTGGTGTTTGCTTCCTGCTGAGATAAAATTGTCTTATCCAAACTGCAAGAACCTCTTGGAGCCAGCAAAGGTTCAGTTTTCTTCTGCCATCTTGTTTTCTTTTGTGCCTTGACGCTTTATCGGTATTGATCAATGTGCTCAACATGACCATCTGTGCTAGTTGGGCAGACTTTACCTGCTGCCATCTCATTGCTCTCAGGTGCTACTGGCTTCCTCTACAAGAGTCAGATGAAAATAGAAAGGGGCCATAATATATCTGTGTAGTACATTAGTGACAACAGGATCAGGACTAGCCTGCAGAGCCTAGTAATTCAGCCTGTGGAGTGTAGACTCCTCCAAACCTCAGTGTAAGCAGAACCATCTTGTGCAGCCCTAAAGACCACTTGATGCTCTTGTACTGATCCTTCTCTTTTCAAACAGGAACAAATTAAAGTGACATTCAAGATTTCAGGCTACTTGAAATCCTTGCAGCAGTTTTGGGACACATGGTTGATCATCATGCACATATATAGATAAAAATCAAAGCTCCAACCAATTCTTGCTGCCTCATTAAATTTCTCACAAGGGGAGTAAATAGTGGCAAATCTCAATTTTTCTGATTCCCAACAAATCATGAATCAGTTATATACAAATCACTTCTTCCTCTTGTAACTGTGGAGACACTCAGGACCTTTGGGAACCTGTGATGGGAAACTTCACAGGTTTCCTAAGAAAGATGTGTCGCTTGCCAGTGAATCATGCAGTTTTCTAGAAACCATGCAGTTTCTTCCGGAAACTGCACAGCTTTCAGCTCAGAACACAAGGGCAAGAATCTGGGGCAACAACAGATAGAAGATTCCTCTGACATACAAAAGTTTTCACAGCTTTGTTATTTTTCTGTCTAGTAGGCACTGAACAACTGTCAGTCATACACATGCTGAGGGTATTTATCAGTGTGAAGGTGCCCCTTGCTGCCCAGACTGGTTTCCACATAGGGTTTAATACTCAATACCTTTTCTGTTTTCCAATCTGCAATGCGCATTTGTGGCTTCCCTTCCCACCCCAGACCAGGAGTGGTTCACCTTTCCCCATTCTTTGCATAACATTTACGTTGTGCCACACCCCAGCTGATGTCACCATGGCTTACACCATCAATCACCCCTGGCCTAACCTATAGGGTTCTGTTACAATAAGATACATTCACCTTTTCTATTTTCACCCTTAAATGTGATCAGATACACAGCCTTTCTGACCCAGACTGAGGATCCACTTTCTCCATTAAACTGTGTGCAAGATTCAAAATGACAAGCTTGAATCAGTTACTAAGTTTCTTTTCTTGCTGCGTCCAATTTGGAGCAACATCCAAACTGGCAAAAGCTGTAGCTTCAGCCCGAGTTTATTTTCCTGCTGCATAATACTTCTTCCCTTCCCCCTGACAAATCCAAGTTCCAGCTCCAAGTATGTATGAAGTCACTCTCCCACTGTCTTTCTGGCTTTCCATCATTTTCCCATCACCCCAAATTTCCGCAATGTTGAACTCTTCGCCACACTGTTGGCATGCCTACAATGTGGGGTTTTTTTCCTCAGAAGACTGCACAGTTTTCTCTGCATTGTGAAAAGTGTAGCCAAATAGTTTCTCAAACTCATATGCAATTTCTAGAGTGTGCACAGTTTTATACTGAGCTAGGATCAATTAAAAAAAAAAGAGTTCCTGAAAATTTCTGGGAATTTTCATTGTGCTATTTTTCTTCCCACATACATTTTTCAAGATGTCAGACTCTCCAAATTAACAGCATTTTGTTTCATTCCTAGGGGAACGGTATCCTAAAGATGTTCCAATTAAATACTCTCATACCCTCAGCTTGTCTGAATCTCTCAGAACTGCCCCTGATCAACTGGAGGAGGGCAAATGACATCCCCATCTTCAAGAAGGGAAAAAAAGAGGACCCAAATAATTATCGCTCGGTCAGCCTGACATCAATACCAGGAAAGATCCTAGAGCGGATCATTAAACAAGTCAGTTTGTAATTACTTAGAAAGCAATGCTATAATCACTAAAAGTCAACATGGATTGCTCAGAAATAAGTCATGCCAACTAATCTTATCTCTTTTTATGATAGAGTTACAAGTTTGAAAGACGAAAGGAATGCTGTGGACGTAGCATATCTTGATTTCAGTAGAGCCTTTGACAAAGTTCCCCATGACATTCTTGCAGAAAAGCTGGTAAAGTGCAGGCTGGACAGGGCTGCTGTTAGGTGGATTTGTAATTGGTTGACTGACCGAACCCAAAGGATGCTCACCAATGGCTGCTTTTCATCCTGGAGAGAAGTGACTAGTGGGATGCCACAGGGTTCTGTCCTGGGCCCAGTGCTATTCAACATCTTCATCAATGACTTGGATGAAGGAGTGGAGGACATGCTGATCAAATTTGCAGATGATACCAAATTGGGAGGAGTTGCTAATACCTCAGAGGACAAGATCAAATTTCAAAATGACCTTGACAGATTGGAGATCTGAGCCAAAGCTAACAAAATGAATTTCAACAGAGAGAAATGTAAGGTCCTACACTTAGGCAGAAAAAATGGAATGCGCAAATATAGGATGGGGGACGCGTGACTGGATAGCAGTACGTATGAAAGGGATCTAGGAGTCTTGGTAGATCACTAGCTGAACATGAGTCAATAGTGTGATGCGGCAGCCAAGAAAGTCAACGTGATTCTTGGTTGCATCAATAGGAGTATGGTGTCTAGATCAAGAGAGGTAATGGTACCACTCTATTCTGCATTGGGTATATCTTGTTTGGAATACTGTGTCTAGTTCTGGGCACCTCAGTTCAAGAAGGATATTGACAAGCTGGGGCGTGTCCAGAGGAGGGAGACCAAAATGGTGAAGGGTCTAGAAGCCATGCCCTATGAGGAACGGCTTAGGGAGCTGGGTATGTTTAGTCTGCAGAAGAGAAGGTTAAGAGGGGACATGATAGTCATGTTTAAATATTTGAAGGGATGTCATGTTGAGGAGGGAGCAGGCTTGTTCTCTACCGCTCCAGAGACTAGGACAAGGAGCAATGGATTCAAGCTGTAGGAAAGGAAATTCCACTTGAACCTCAGGAAGAACTTCCTGACAGTCAGAGCTGTCCGGCAATGGAATATGCTGCCTCGAAGTGTGGTTGAGTCTCCTTCTTTGGAGGTTTTTAAGCAGAGGCTGGATGGCCATCTGTTGGGAATGCTTTGATGTGTGTTCCTGCATAGCAGGGGGTTGGACTGGATGGCCCCTGTGGTCTCTTCCAATTCTATGATTCTAGCAAAGCTGTTTGATTTGCATGGGCCCTCACTTAGCACTGAAGTAGGAGGAAAACCTTTGAGAAGAGACATCCTTTCAGATATTTGCTGGATAAATAGAACCATTGTGCTACTGTAAAGGGGATTCATATGCCAAGCTAAATTTGTTCAACTAGTTTTGGCCTTCCACTGATCCTGAATATCCTTGCAACCAGATTTCAATCCCTGAAGGTCATGCAGATGAACTCCAAAAGTTACAATGTGAACATGTACAATATAAGAATTTGTCATGAGCCCAAAGTGCCTATCTAGATTTCAGTCAAGAAATCAAACAGATCGTATGGTACACTGTAGCACTTCTGTGAAATTAGTGCTGATGAAACCATTGGGACTTCTGTTAAGCATCCTGCGAGATCAGATATCTTAGAGGACAGAGTTTCTTTATATGCAGCAGGATGCATCCAGACTGATTAAAAAGACCAAAATGTCTTAGATGTTGTTCCTGTTCTTTCTGATTTTATTTTGGAAACACAGGCAAATTTAGTTTACCCCAGAATATTTTCTGTCAGATTCTGGTATGATCAGAGACTTTTTATACCAGCTCCCTAGGTTGGTATAAATTCAGAAAGAATAAGAACAAAACCTGGGATTTTTCAACCTATCTTGATGCACCCATAGTTCTGTAGAAGAGGTTTAACAAGTACAACTTTTGTAGCTTTTATCAAAGCTTCTGTAGCTTTTATCGACAAGTTCCAATGATTTGTTACAGGTTATACTTTTATTGGTTGCCCACTTTGAGGCCTAGATATAGATCAGTAAAGTACAAAATGTAACCTGGTATAGCACTTCATTGTACATTGTGGGGTACAGTGTGTGTGTGTGTGTGTGTGTGCTTTCAAACCACCTATCAACTTATCATGACCTCATGAAATTCATAGGGTTTTCTTAGGAAGAAATACTCAGAGCTGGTTTGCCAGTTCCTTCCTCTGAAATGTAGCCCACAGCACCTGGTATTGGTTCACTGTTTCCCATCCAAGTACTAACTTAGTACTTGCTTAGCTTCCAAGATAGATGGTATTGGTACTTTAGGGTATTTTGAGTATAATATTTGATGCAGAAAACAATGTGGATTGGAATATGTGTGTGTATATCATTGAAAACCTGGTGGTAGCTTAAGTCTCAGTAACATACCTCCTCGAACATAAATAAGATAAGAGATGAGAATGACTTCTGACAGCACTGTGAGATGGGAGCAGATGTGACCTATAATACTCTCCTAGCAGGAGTAATGGCTGATGCAATTAGGATGGCAGGCAACCAAAGAATGTAGGTAGGGTTATGGCTAAGATCTCTATTTTAATTAGATACCATTAAGTCAGCACTTCTGGGAGAGAATAAAAGGAGCCAAGACAGAGCTCCAAATTAAACCGCTTTACACTCTGCATTTTAAAAAATATTATTCATGACAACTATGGTATTTCTGATACACTGATAAACTGCCCACACATGCTTGTAAAGCTAGACTGTGCTGGTAAGAGAAAGCTAGTACACATAAGACTAACATCTAGGCTCATGCTAACCTAGAGATACTGTGGCCCCTCTGTATATGTTGGCGTTCCATTCAAGGAACCCCTACAAATAATGAGATTCACAAATGCTCATGTCACATTACACTCAACGGTGGCGATGTGCTCACAGGCATCAGCGTGCCTGTAAATGTATCGCCCCCATTTTAAGTAGGATATAACACTTCAAGCAAACACAAATTCACAGATGAGGAGGATACACTATATGTCTCATTAATGGGCATTAGGGAGGCCCATTAAAATGTTTACAGATACGTAATGGATACTAAGTTAACAGCACTGGTCAAGGATCTCAAGATATCTCTGGATGTCTGTGTGTTCACCAGTGCTTGTTTAGAGATGCATAGTGCCTCAACAGATTAGATTTTATTCCTCAGTTGAATAGATAGTTAGTGATAAGATACAATGGATAGATCAGAATTTCAGTTCATTTTTATCTGAATTTGCCAATATTTGGGTTGGAAAGAACTTGGAAGAAAGAAGGAAAGAAAGAAAGAAAGAAAGAAAGAAAGAAAGAAAGAAAGAAAATCTGAAACTAACTGTTCCATCAAAACAGGCCTGGGAAATTGCTGAACTGTTAAACATCCCAAATCCTAATGTAATCATTGATGTTATGTAGCTAGATTAGGGTTACCACCTTCCTTTTATGAGGAACTCCATATAATATAATCCTTTCTCTGGTATTGAATTTGAGCAGTGCAATTGGAAGACAATTTGGTTTCAACTTGTTACAGTTTGAACTTAACACAATTTGTCAGTGACTTCATAGTTTGGATGAAAAAAAACTGAATGCGAAGAAAAGAAAACTGGCAGACTCCCCTGTCCCTTCCTTGAGACCAGTTTTATTCATAGTTAATGCAAAAGTCTCAAAATCACACAACGGTAAGGACCAGTTCTTCCTGCTGTCTTCACAACAGCTGCTGTTAATTAAGCAGTCTTATGATCTGATCTTTTTTTTTGTTTTTGTTTTTTATTTTATTTTTATTCCAAAATAACAAATTAGCAAATTAGCAAAAACAGTGCACTGTACTGATAAGTATAGCCAAATAGTATCTATATGTTTTCTTTTGTGTTTCTCCATTTGGCTATTATAGTTCTTTCTGCTTTACCTGTATTTAGAAAAATGTGTCAATGAGAATAGGTCAAAACGTTTTTTTCCAGAACTTCAAATGATCTTGCTATCAGCTCCATGGAGCTGTGTTCCAGCATATGCAATAGACTTATACCGAGTATTACCAAAATTTGTCATACTGATTTTCATCTTGTTGAGCTCATATTTTGTATGTCAATTTTTCAAATAAATTAGTTTCCATACTTCATCCAGCCAAGATCTTAAGGATACTTTATTAGTTGATTTCCAAATTTTGATGATCTCAGGTTTCAGAACTGTCAAAACAACAGATATCAAATTATAAAAGTTTGGTGCATTGAGAAAAATAGATTCTAAGAATGATCTCTCTGAATACTAGGGTAATAAAATAGCAGGAATACTGCATAACATAAAGAAGCGAGAGCTGGATAAGAATTCTGACCAGGATGGGGCAGCATGTAGAAACAGCTATATAGAATCATAGAATCATAGAGTTGGAAGAGACCACAGGGGCCATCCAGTCCAACCCTGGTATGCAGGAACCCACAACAAAGCACTCCCAACAGATGGTCATCCAGCCTCTGCTTAAAAACCTCTAAATAAGGAGATTCCACCACATTCCAAGGCAGCATATTAGTAATGTTCCAGTGAGGACCAATGCCCCTGGAGGACCCTGGGGGGCACAAAAATGGCCTTGGTGGCTGCATGAAGACATGGGTCACATTTTTCCCATTTCTGCTTTAAAAGACCAGATATTTTATTCAGCATATATCATTATGGACTCTATCATCCATCTCATGAAGTGAAGTAGAGTCCACAAAAATCTTATATTGAATAAAACTCACTAGTCTTCATACTCCCCTAAATCAGGAAGAAGCAAGCACCAGTCATTTTGATGCTGCAATGTATTTATCCAGTTAGATTTTCCATACAGTTGATGGGGAAATATGCGGAGTAGGTTGTGGCAACTCCACCAATGTGGCATTAACTGTCAACTGACAATGTCCAACCTCAGAAGTTTTTAACGGAAGCATTAAAATTCCCAAATACACAAAATACAGGAAGGGCACAAAACATTTCTAAGAAATAGTTGCTATTTGAGGAAGAAACAGGCATGACAAAGTTTGGGGTGACACCAAAGATTCCAAGCTAGGCTGAACAAAGTGTAATTAATATAGCAGGAAAGCCCTTCATCCATCACGAGCAGAAATTCAGTTCTCATAATAGAAGTTCTGCTTAGAGAACTAATATGGTTTCAAAAATCTATTTTTGAAGTAGATAGATGGTTGGTATAGCATGCCAATTTACATTTCTAGCTTCCCAGATGTAATGCAGCTCAGGCCTGTAATAATGGAAATTATTTCCATCTGAATAGAATATAATCAGTGTTATAGCGGTGTGTTCAACCTGCTTAGAGGCAAACAAATTTTCCTGTAGGGTGGGAAAACCAGTGAATCTCTTCGCTTCTGCCAACTGCAGGAAAGTGTCAAATAGGGCAGGATGGGGTTGTTGTACCTGGTCTGTGCCTTATCAGTCATCAGTCTGGTGCCTTCAGATATCACAAAAACATGCTTAAAGATAAAGTAGCTAAGATGGACAGATGGAGATAATAAACCTCTTACATCTGCCTCCCAGATGCCTGGCATCATGGCACAGTGACCCCAGTGTCATCAATGCTGGCCTTTCCTCCATCAGAGGCCAGCAAAAGCAAATCTTCCTCCATAGCACCTTACACCACATAGGTCTGGATTTGTAATATAACAGAAGAAAACAGACAATAACCAAGTCAATTTTAAGGCGCTTATGTAATAGCACATTTTTAAAGGAAACAATAGGATTGATTCTTAGTGGGATTTGATTTGCAATTTTAGATGCCTCTGCCACTGAGATGAAAGGAGAACTTGAAAGACAAATTGACATTTTACCTGCAACAATACTCTTCATTCCAGATGCTGTGAAAAGATGAAACTGGATGGAAGGGATGTTTTTAATTCCCTGCACCTTTACCCACACCTACTTTCTGATTTAAAGCTTCTTCTAGCCTTTGTATCAGATCTAGGCTGTCATCTTTGCTGCATCTCAGTTCACATTCAAGATAAATCTGTGGAGTCTTTGATAGCACACCAATGTTATAAATTCTTTTACTTAATTGAAAAAGGGCAAGAATAAATATTAATCAGGATGCCAGGCAGAGAGAGAAGAAAAGTTCTTTCACTGCTCATACTTTCTGAGTTTGAACTTATATTCTTTGGTACAAATAATTTTCTGAATGATGATTACTTCTCAAAGACCAACTAATTTAAATGGAATTGTTAGCCCCAACTAGAGTAGACCTAATGAATCAATGGGAACTCAGTAATTCAATGTTTATATAAATTCTACTAACTCAGTGGGTCTACTCCATTGGGACTAACCATTGGATTTAGGCCCATAATATTACATACAAATTGATCCACATCTTCATCAGGTGCTCATTTGGAGATGCTATTTCTTGTCTGATGAGCTCTTAGGAAAACAAACAGAAGAAAATGCTTTTTAGCATTTCTCTGTCCAGACTGGTATTATCTACTTTAATGGGTGGGAACTACTGAGAATCTCACTGGGTGTTTTAAGGGGTAAATCCGTGTTACACCAGGTGGTGATCCCTGGACCAGTGCCTGTTCTCAAACCACTGGCTGCTGGTTCACGGACAGTTTCCAAGAAAGCAAGAAACAGTTGTAGCCAGTGGTCCCAAATATGCTACCTGGGATATTAGGAAAAAACATGCCAGTCCTCTACATCAGATAGCCTGTGAAACACAGGGGTAAATGAAAATGTGTCTTTGTATTTTCTTCAGAAGTCACACAACATACAATGATCCAATGTGTCTTCCCATCACAACCAGCACTATTTTCATTCTGGAATAACTCTGGGAATTTAAACTTCCACAGATTGGTGTGCATCCTTTTCTCAGTATGTTTTCAAAGCCCACATGGATTCACTTCCATCATTGGAGTGATGTTTCTGGCATTCTGGTGAATGTAGAACAAACACATCATTCTTCAAATCCTTTCTCTCTCTTTTTCAGGCTTTTCCCAACTTTCACAAAATTGATTTCCAGCTAATGGGAACCATCTGACATGGTGCTGGGGCATCATTGCATCTAGAAAGGCACAATCAATTAGAAGAGTTTGAGGCTTCAAGATTGTTTTGTACTGTTTGCAATTGTTTTGGTCTTATGTGTTTGACGGCACAATACAATATGCAATATCTTAACACTGAGGAATAGAATGCATGCAACCACCTTAAGGGAGTATTGCTTAAGGAGGCAGATGGAGCTTGGGGATGATGATGACTGTAGTTCAAAAGGGTCTAACTACTTGATTATTTTGACTACAACTCCCCAGGTACCCCAAACCAACATTAAGCACATGGGCATGTTTTAGGGAAGAAACCATGATGTCCCTCAGTCCTGGGGGCTGGAAAGTTGGGAGAATGGGGGAGTGTGTAGATGAATTATTTGTTTCTATGTGTAGGAAGAAGAACTAATACAGCATGGAATATCAGAGTGCAGATGATGAGTGATTTGTATATAGGAATTGAGACTCCCAAAATCTACAATGAAATATGATTAGTTTTATACTCTTATCTGGTAAGTGTCTTCTCCTTTATAATGAAAAAAAGCAGTTAAACTGAACATGTTTATATATGTTAATATGTATACCTTGGATTAAACTCTGAAAACCACAGTACTTTTCAAGTGCACCCTTGTCTCATTAACAAACATGCAAGTTCATTGTTCATGTCGGTTTTTTCTCTGGCTACATACATGAAATACAAGGAAAATCTTACCTGTGATCTTCATTCATAATGAACTGAATATATACCTAGCTAGTATAGTAGATAGTATAGATAGTACCAGATTGAATGAACAGAGTTGGTAAATATTTCAGAAATGACCATCTCTCTCTAAGGTCAGTTCCAAAGAAGAGCATCCAAATAGCACTCCCTTAGTGACAACAGTTCTGTCTTAAAATTAATCTACCTTGACAAATGTCAAAGAGAACACCAAGGGATAAGTGAATCTGGTGGGCAGGGAGGCTGAACTGAGCTGGATTCCCAAAATGCAGTCACTTATGAAAATTGACAACTAAAAAGAAGAAGAAGAAGAAGAAGAAGAAGAAGAAAGCAGGGGCAGCACATCTGGTCTTTTCCTATTAGTAAATGTGTTTATTTCCATCAAGGTACATAATCAATAGTGGCGTATTAACTGACTACGTAATCTCTCTAACTAAATACCACTTGGATAACTCTGTTAACACTATGGATACATAGATGAAACATAACGCAATCCTGTACGTAAACGCACTGCATCACTTAGCTAATTTGCAAAGCCTAATGACTGAGAAATCCAAACATATAACCAGCAGATTAAATGAAAATGTAAATATTTTCAGAACCATGTCCATCTTAATTCACTTTGTTCTGCAGTTGTGCCAAGTGCTGTTAGCTGGGAAAGCAACAAAGGGACTGAGATTCTGGGAGAAAAGTACTTAAGTCAAGGAATGGACATTTCACTTCCATTAAGATCTATTGCACTAATTTGGGTCAGAATCCCCAAAGAGATGACCATCTGTTTGGGAACATTGCAGGGAAGGGTGTGGAAGGCTAAAGGCCCAAAAGAGTTGGATGAGACCAGATAAAACATGAACAAATATTTGGGGTGATTAAGTATGCCATTTTCAAAGATGTAGCCATTTTAATCTCTTGCAGCATAAAAAGAAGGAAAAGGTAGACAAAAAAGGAATGCAGTGACACTTTTAAGACTGTTTTTATCATTTTTATTTATTTATTGCTTGAGTTTTCACAGGTATAAACTCACTTCTTCAGATGCTGTTTGTTGTTAACTGCTGTCAAGTCAACTTCGCCTAGTGGTGACCTTATGGTCACCCTACCTTCAACCACCCTGCTCAGGCCTTGCAGAGTCACAAACGTGTCTTCCTTGATGAGGTCTATCCATATGTAATGCAGTCTTGTTATCCTGGCTGCTGGGGTCCCTGGGAGACACCTGGATTTTACTAAGGTTTGGAGAAATTAGCAGAGCACAACTTGGCAAAACAGAGGGCAGGGCAATGCAGTGAGATCTTTTATCCTATATCTACAGGGTCAGACTGCATGAGAAAGAGAAAAATCAAGTGTCCTTTTAAATGGTCTTTTCTTTGGTAGAATTGGCAAAGTTTCCTCACACTCACACAAAGCATTCACTAACACAAACACACAAGGACTACCAAGGTTGAAGCTCTTAAGAGAGGGAAGAGTTAAAGGGACAAAGCAAATATATTACACCTGATCCTGAAGGCTGCTGTTTCAGGAAAACAAAGGGACAAATCAACAGACAAAGGAAAAGACTGACAGGAGCCTTTAAGCTAGCAGATGCTAGTAAAAGGTAGAACTTCTCCCAAAAAACTGAGAGAGAGAGAGCTGGCCAGCCAGCGAGAGGAAGAGAGAGAGAAAAGCCAGACAGTCAGAGGGGGAGAGAAAAGCTAGCTAAACCCCCCAAAAGGAACACAAATATAAGCATGTCTGGAGGGGGAGGCAACCCTGTTCCTGGGAAAGGACATATAGCTGAATCAGGCAGATGGGGTAAAAGATTTTTATGGCAGTGTAATCAGGAATCAGAAAAAGGATACATGTGAGGATTTGTTTGAAATCTTCCTGTTTTCCTGAACCAGAGTTATCAACCAAAAACTCTTTCTTTGAAGTTTCCAACAACTGAGGCCCTTTCCACATGTGTGAAAATAAATGGGCAAAAACGGGACTCACCAGCTTTCTTCTCCACCCAGGTGAGTCGGTCGGGACGAGAAGCAGTGTGAGCTTGTCGCTCCGCACTGCTCAGGCATCCAAAATGGCAGCTTCCAGTTGGTGGAGGCTCTCCACCAACCGGAGAAGCTCGCCAGCCTAAAGCCCGCCCCCAGCAGATCTGCAGGCACACACTTGCGCGCACCTGCAAATCTGCACCGGAGCGCGGCAGAGCGACACGGAGTTGTATGCTCCGTGCTTTTTAAAACCCTCTAAAAAGAGGTTTTTAAAAAACACTGCGCGGCCAGTTCCGGTCGCTCCGGAGCAGACTGAGGTATGGAACTACAAAAAGTAGTCCTCCCCATTCCACTCTACAGTGCAGAAGACCTCCATTGGAGGTCGCTCTGCACTGTTTTAATAGCCCAGTGCAGAAAAGGCCTGAGAATCAATTAAGTTGGTGGCCAGTTTTTATGGCTTGGTTTTCCAGAGGATATGCAAATCACAGGGGGTTCTGTTCTTTCAGGAGATTCCTTTTGTTCTCCTTGCAAGTCATTAAGTTGAACTCAGCTATGCTATGAGATCATCTCTGACCTGCTTTTCCAGTCAGTTCCTCTTCCACATGGCTTTATCCAGTCATTCTATGTGATTTCTATTTTATGTCAATTAAATATATCTGCCTATATACATACATGCGTGCGTGCGCACACCTTCCTTTCTTCTTTCTTTCTTTCTTTCTTTCTTTCTTTCTTTCTTTCTTTCTTTCCTTTCCTTCCTTCCTTCCTTCTAATTAGACTGTCAGGAATGTGGGGTTACAGACTTCCTCATTTCCTACTGCCTTCTACCTTACCAAGCATTATTGTTTTTTCCAGTGAGTCATGTCTTCTCATAATATGGCCAAAGTACAACAGCCTCAGTTTAGTCATCTTGGGGCCTTTCCACACTACACTGTTTGCAGTTTAGGGAAGGGTATTTATAATTCCCAGCCAGAGAGTTCTTTGGCCTCTGTAAACTACAAACCTCAAAATTCCACAAGATGTTGAAAGTAGAATAATAGCAGTACAACAGTGTAGCATGGAAAGGCCCTTGGCTTCTGGGGAGAGCTCAGACTTGATTTGCTCTAGGACCCATTCATTTGCAATCCAGGGAATCCATAGAAGTCTTCTCCAGCACCACATTTCAAACATGTTGATTTTCTTCCTATCAGACATAGTACAGAGCAATAATATATGCTGAGGTATAAAACATATTTATACAGTTGTGGGAGTGGGCTAGAATGTAATAAGATCCAGAAGGATGAAAATCAGGACCTTTGTACTACATCCAAAGAAGTGGATTTGTGCCCACAAAGGCTCATGACAACATAAAAACCATTTAGTCTTAAAAAGTGCTGCTATATTCTTTTTTTTCCTCCTCCTCCTCTCATCTTCCTTTTTAAGTTTGTCATTACGTACCTGTCTATTAAGCCCTCCTTGGTGCCTTTGTAGCAGGATTATAATCAGAAGGGTAAAACATCTTCCTGAAAGAATGTATTTCTAGGGGGCTCATCAGCCAATTCCACTCCTTAGCAGGGGAATGCTGGTAAAATGATGGATGAAGATAAAAGTTTGGTGAGTCTGCTGCAGCATCACTAGAAGCTTCTTTAGACTTGCTCCTTAAGACCACAGTGCATGAGGAAGACTCCACTGTAGCCATTAATATGAAATGCTACTCTTTAAAGGTTAATGAGTATATTATAAAAACTGATAGCAGATGAGGGACAAAGGCCAGAGAATAAGAGACACAAGAAAGGAGCTGAGATAATATGTTATTAAGAAAGGCCAAGGAAACCATGTCATCTTCAGAAAGAAGAAGAAATACCTAGATTTATGGAAGTAAATGTCAGAAGAAACACCGAACAGTAGGTGACCTTCTGAGTCAGTGTTGTATATTGGTTTGAGCACTGGACTACAACTCTGGAGACCAGGGTTTGAAACCATGGGAACCCACTGAGTGACCCTGGGAATCACATTCTCTCAGCCTCAAAGGTAGACAAAGGCAAATCCCCTCTGAACAAATCTTGCCAAGAGAACCCCTTGATAGATTTACTTAGGGTTGCCACAAATTGAAAACAACTTAAAGGTACAAACAACAACAGCAATGGTAACCTGCTGCTGATCAAACCCTGAAAGGTATAACTAACCTATGAAACAGAAACATCTAGCCATTATAAGACAAGGGGAAAAAATTCTTGTGTTATGCTTCCTGTAATCTTGAAAGGGTTGTTAGGTGTTGGGAGCAAAGAATAAGAACATAAGTGAATCTGGGCAGAAAAACAACTTGGTGAGGAAACAGTTAAACAAATTGCCCCATTACTATCGTTTCAACCTCCATACCCCATCCCCACATCTTTTCGTTCTTCTTAGGAAGGAAATCCAGTGGACAGTTGCACACATGAACTCTAAAGTACATATTTTTAATTGTATGTGCAGTTTAGCCTTTTCTGGGAGAAACCAGAGGAGCTGGCAGCAGACTCTTGCACCGTTTGGGGACATGCCACTGAATCCTTATAAAGAGGGGTAGATGGGAGGAATTTCAAGTGCTAAAGGAAGCTAGTTCCTTAACCTGTAGTTTCTCCAGCTATGTTGTTTTGAGACAGGGAGGGGTGTGGGAAAGTACATTGGAGAGAAAGAGATGTGGAACTCTCGTACATTCATTGTGATTGATCAGGCATTGATAGATCTAGATATTGGTAACAGATTTTCCACACTGTAGTGTCACCTTCTACGCCCTAAGAGGGTGAGCTTTTACTGAGGAACAGGCAAATAATGAATAGATGTTGCTTGGCTCAAAAGGCTAGGCCAGGGGCCAGGTTTATTCAGTACAAAATACAAAAAATACCAAAAATACAGACAGCTGCAGCTGGGTGTCAATCAAGAGATTGCGACCAAGCATGGAGGCCTGACCAGGCCCTTTTATACAGGTAGAGATCATACACTCCCACTACAGCATCTTCAACCAATGAGGAAGTGCCACAGGTGAGGAAGGGGCTGGGACCCCTTGTGCCTATGTGTGGTATGTGACCTCCTGCCAGTGTGTAATGGCGGTTGGTTTCCTCCACCCACAGTTCAGGTGAGGTAGTCATCATGTGACATGGCAGACATGGGAGGGGGCTAGAATACATGGGAGGGGACTAGGACTTCCTGTGGCTATGTGAATCCTGCAGATCTGTGTTTGGTTTACTCCACTCACAGTTTCCCCCTCACACAGGAAGGACTAGCCCCACCCCATATCCCTGGAGCAGAATCTGAGTCTCTCTAGCAACATCGACCCTTCGAGGTAGATCAACAGGCTTATTACTGGGTAGTATATTACAAATGATTGGCATACATTGCGATAGACAACAGAAACTCAGAGTCATACATATAAACAAGACAAAAATACTTTTCACCCATCCAAGAGCTGACCAGGCCAGGCCCAACCCTGCTTAGCTTCAGTGCAATCAATCCTAATCTACTGTCGATGTATCCAGTGCTGAAAATACTACCAGTGGTTACTAGGCACAGTTCAAAATCCAATACTGAAGTCTCAGGTCAGCCTCCGGAGTGACCAATGAGAACCAATGTCCCTAAAAGATCAGATATCTGGCGCATTCTTTCTAAACAGCAGCTTGAGTCCGTTGCTGGCGTTCTTCCTGTAACAGTGCTTCTTCCATCTCAACCTCCCCCCTCAGGCTTCCCAGACAGAGTTGGCTAGGGAAAATTTGGTCAGGTGAGAACAAAGAAAATTTCAGTAAGGCGGGATGAAATTCGAAATTCAGCCAGTGAACTCTCAAAATCAGGGTTGATTTTATTTATAGCAAAAATTGTGCCTGAGGGCCAGACCATGAGACATTAAGAACAGAGCAAATTTCAGGCTGGACAAAGGCGGATCTGAACTGCTGCTATCAAAAGTGTGGCCATGTGCAGCACTTATCATGGCCTTGCTGTGTATTGGCGCAAATCCAGCATCATTGTAAAATAAAATGCATCTGATGCATCTGCAAGCCAGGTCCCAGAGCAATTGACCAAGGCTTTTTGGAATGCCCGCCTAAGAGGAGAAATCCCTGTTCTTATCCGCGGCTTCCTCGGGAACCTGCGTCTTGGGGACCCCCTGCAAATGCATAAGCCAGGTGTGCCAGCAAAAGGTCAAATTATCTGATATCAAAAGAGATATCTAGTGCTATCAGTGCTCAGGTCTGAACCACAGTAACAATTTATTGGCAAATATATCAATAATGGTCAAAAGCACTTCACAATGGATGATGTTCACTGGATGAACCTTCCCATTGAAGTAAATGCAGTGCACCAACTGCAAAACAGAGGAACTCCGAAATGCTGTAACTTAAAAGCAGACTTTTGTGAATGAAAGCAATCAGAAAGGCAAAACAGTTCCATGAAAAATGTGGGGGGGCAGTAGATCAGGACTGTAGTATAATCCCAACAGGAAAAGGATATTTCTAGTATAGAGGGCTTTTAGAAAGAGAATTATTACTATAATGTACACATAATGGATATATGAAATTAGTTATACACATTACACAGGTACAACAGTAGATACATGAAATCAACAATTGATCTTCTTAGATGCAACAGCATGTAAGAGAAATCAGCAATTAATTGACAGTATTCTCTGGCATACAAAATCTTCTTTGGTCTATCTAACATAAATTTCTATTCTATGATATGATGTCTTCTTAATAAAGATATCTGTAGGCAGATAAAAATAACAAAACACATCATCCCCCAGATACAAAGAGAGTGGGGTTGTGCTCAGGTTTACAGTAGCAATATGCAAACAATTCAGAGAGACAACAAAGATCAGTTGAAAATCAGGGCAAGTAGGCAAATTTGTGGGTTCTGAGTTCAAATCCTACCACTTTTCTATAAATCTTGTAAAATCACACTAAAAATACCTAAAAAGGAAAGAGAGAAAGGGGGAGCAGATAACATAACATCCCACATCCAGTACACTCATGCTCAGACCTCATAACAACTGAAGCGGAAATTACTAAAAGAATACATCATATAACAACAATTACAAAGAAATACATCAGCAATCAAGAATTTGAATAGAATTTGAATGAAGGCAAGAGTTCAATTGAATGACAGCCTTACAAATTCAAATACACAGTTCATACGCAAAAGTTTCTGGTACACTAAAAATATTAAAGTAAAAATACATGTGTGGTGGATTAAAAAGGAAAAATCTTCTGTAATAAAAGCAGGAGGAATCCTATCCAGGGGGGTTTCCACCCCCCTCTGGTATCAAAGTGTAGTCAAGATGCTTTAAGATACAAAAAGAGAGGTCATGAGTATTCACAGTTGTGCAGAACCATTCTTGGTTAAAATTCCTGCAAGAAGGAGTTGTAAAGCAAGGAACTATTACAAAGGGATGAATAATTGGACACAAAAGTCATTTCCTGGTGTGGATAGCAATTCACTAAAGTGAAATCACAATGTGAGTACTGTCACCTCTTCCATGTATGTTTTGCTATAATTATCAATCAGGACTCACTGGGGATGCATAGCATAAATCTCCACATGAACCAGGAGAGGACACAGCCAAGGTCAATCTGCTAAGATCCTTACTCAATACACAACCAAAGGTGCCGTGCACATCTATACACAAAAGCGCTATGTGAGCAACTTCTTGAACTGGATGCTGATATCCACAGTGGACAAAAATGTTTAACTACTTCCACAGGGGAACTTATAAATCCGTAAGACATCAAAAGGATTCCAGCTTTAGTCATATTTAACAGGAAGACCACTGAAATTAACAGGACTTAAAATAGTCATGATCTTGATCCAACCTATAGCATCCATCCACAAATGTCACTGTATGAAAACATTAACTGGACACAAATTAGAATCAAAAGCAAGCACCACCTACCAAAAACATTATTTTGACATTCATCCTTCACTTTGTAGCACTATAACATATGATTTCAAGCCTAAGTCAACAAAGACTGTTGTCCCTGAATCTTAAAATTGTCATTGGCCATAAGTGAGAATTAATTAGCTCCGCAACTATTATGATGCTATGGTGTCCTATATATTTGAGTAGCTCTTCCAATGTTTTTGCATTTCTAAACAGACGTCAAAAACCTGAAGTTTACAGAGCCCACAGTAAAACTACACACATAGCCATCGGATGTCTTCAATTTGTTGGATATTAAGTGACACATTAAAAAAGAAAACATCCATGTCTATGTGAACACACACACACAAGTGCATCCCTGGCCACAGACTGCCTAAATGAATGCAAGTGACACCAAAGAATACTGATAAAACATGCAACACTTCTGGAGTACCTCCATAATTTTATCCACAGAAACTACATTTTGAACTAGTCTTTCCAAAAATTCCTATCTGCTGAGGCTTAATAAAGATATTGCAGTTTTCCTCTGCTTTCTAGAGAAAACAGTTCTTCTGTCACAAAACTGACACTCCTCCCAAAAAAAAGGAGCAAGCCTTGCCTTAGTAAAGTTCACATGAGCAAGTAATTCAGTAAAAAAAAAAAAAACACGTATTACTCAGAAAGGAATCTGTAATGTTCTTAACACCTCCCTTCAATTCCTCTTCCACTGGAAGGATTGAAGTGTTTCATGAATTTGTTATCCTAAACTGTGTTCACATGGCATCAAGTGATGGTTTGACTATTACTGTGGAAAAATAAATATGCCATGAATTCACAGTTACATCAAAATATAAAGCTTCCTAAAATGGTTGTATACAAACTGTAACTCTGAGACCCTCCTGCCTTCCTTATGACTCTCTGTCTCAGACTTAAATGCGTAACATCAATGGTCAACACAAGCATTTGAGACCTGTCCTGCTACTTTGAATCAGTGCTGCCACCAGGGGGTTAACTAAATCAGGGTACCTGCATTTAAAAAGAAAACTCAAGGAACAGTTTAATAGCACGCCCCTCCGTGAGACTGAGGGGGCGTCTTGCCATGCAGGCTGTTGGTATGTCCCTGCTAAGGAACAAAAACAAACAAACAAAAAAAAACAACAAGAAAACAAAACAGCAATGGTGAAGTGTAACTGGCCAGCGTAGGTAAATGCTGGAGAAAAATGATGCCCTTTTCAAATTTTTCAACACGAGAACTTTGAAAACCAACAACAATACAAAGCAGCAATCATGCATTAGATTTAGTTATATTGAACTATATTTGGCATGTATGCAGCTTAACAATTGAATGTTTCCTTGAGGACTGGAAACTTGGGAAAGAACAGTTTTTGAAAAAGAACAGTTTCCTTTTCTGCATTTCCCTATTGCAATCCTCACGGCTAACATGTTGTTCTGGCTGGCTAACATGGATTGGCATGTTCTTCCTCTTTAGTGGCCAGTCTACTCTGGGCTTCCTGAGCTACAAATGCAAGAGCCAATTTGTGTACTTGCAGGGCCCTGTTTTGTGTTCTCAATTGCTGCAGTTCTTGAGCCTGCCTCTCAGCCTTTTTGGTGAGCTCAGAGATGGTGTCCTCAGGCAACTTTTCTCTGGGGGTGGTCTCAGGAAGGGAAAGAGAAATCTGAGGGCAAACAGCAAAACTGACTGCTTTCTGCAATCTCTATGTTTTGTTGAAATTCAGGTTTGTCTCTCAAGGAAAAAGGTGTGATGCTGGAGAGCCATCGCCTCATAGTTATGCAGATGTAGACCTTATTGCAGATCGAGAACTGGCCCACTCAAAAGAGAAAAGGCTATCACAATGCAGAGATTAACAACAGATTTATGTTCTTCCTGCTATCTCAGAAACACAGTTCAGTGGCAGGAAATGGAATGAAAGAGTTCCTTTTTTTAAAAAAAAAAAAAACCCAAACAAATCAGAACATAAGGGCAGTACACACTTAATTGTTGAAATAAAATATGTCTTTTTTTTTTTTTAAAAAAGGAGAGATGCAGTCAAGAGATGTTGCACAGATGAATGTTTTTGAATCTGATTCAAATTTCTGGGCATTGGATGCAGACAGAAATTCCCCATTTCAATATAAAAAAAATATGCAAAGCCTGATCAATAAACATAATACCAACAGGAATATGCAAGTTGAAGCAAGTTAGCGTCATCCCAAAAGGAAAAAGTGAATCAGGCCCTGATGCTAAGAGACAAGAGAGCATGTTTCATGTTTTTGGCTTTCTCTTGTTTTGCTTTGCCTCCCATAAAATGTACCACATCCTTTCCTATTGATTACAAGGAGCTGGGCACTGATAGAGAGAAAATGCCACTCCATCACACCCAGTGCAGACATATTTCATTAATTAATTGACACAAAGGGGGAAATCAATTCCAGTACTGGATTTTATCTCTGGGGAAAACCATAGAAATTGCAAGATGTAAAAGAATCATATCACTCACTCTCCTTTTGGCCCATTTCACAGAGCTGTTTGAAGATGAAGTCAGGAAGAGAGCCATGTGTACTGTGCTGAGCTCTTTTGGAGCTAAATGGCATTGTTTTGTGCTCTTAATTGCTTTGTTCAGGGCTTCTTTTGAGTCAACTAAAATAGTGGCAGAGATTATGTCCTCAGGCAGCTTTTTTGGTCCCCATGCCTGCCCTCACCCAGGGAGTTCCTTGACACACACAAGTCTACAGACACAAGTCTACAAATTCACAGACATTTCTCACTCCAGGCACAAATGAATGCAAGTCACACACAAATCTACAGGGAATACAGATTCACAGACAAGAAGACACACATCAAATAAGAGCAAGGGTTGGAGCCCCCCACTTCCAAGCACACACAAAAATCCAATGCAATGAATGTAAACCCACGCAGAATGCAAAACAACAACGTAAACCTACACAGAACAACACAGAACCTCAACAAAACAAAACAAAAAAACAGACAAAAATGCAATCAGACGCCTCAGGTACACACCTAGCACACACACACTCACACCACAATTCAGAGTTCTAGAACTGGGGAATTCCCAAACTGATTTTCCAGGCCCAAAGGTGGGCGGTCCCTTAAAAAAAGACTTTTTGGGACTTACCAGAGGGTGAGGTAATGGTTCCAGACCTCAATCCCTAGACAGGTTTCAGAGCCTTTTTGAGTCAGGAAGGTGCAGTCTCCTCCTGACCTCTGATCAGGGCGTGCCGCAATGCCCCTTTGTCACATCCCAAATTTTGGACGTTGGCGCCAGACGCAGAAGATCGTTGCCCACCGAGATCAGAGGTCTCCAGAGGGACACTGTTCCCATCTATTCTCCTAGGCAGGGGGGACCGAATTAGGGCGTTCCTCAACCCCTGCCCGTTCCTCTAGGGGGCCCACCCAGGGACGCCAAAAAGCTGTCACCTTCTACGCCCTAAGAGAGGTGAGCTTTTACTGAGGAACAGGCAAATAATGAATAGATGTTGCTTGGCTCAAAAGGCTAGGCCAGGGGCCAGGTTTATTCAGTACAAAAATACAAAAAATACCAAAAATACAGACAGCTGCAGCTGGGTGTCAATCAAGAGATTGCGACCAAGCATGGAGGCCTGACCAGGCCCTTTTATACAGGTAGAGATCATACACTCCCACTACAGCATCTTCAACCAATGAGGAAGTGCCACAGGTGAGGAAGGGGCTGGGACCCTTTGTGCCTATGTGTGGTATGTGACCTCCTGCCAGTGTGTAATGGCGGTTGGTTTCCTCCACCCACAGTTCAGGTGAGGTAGTCATCATGTGACATGGCAGACATGGGAGGGGGCTAGAATACATGGGAGGGGACTAGGACTTCCTGTGGCTATGTGAATCCTGCAGATCTGTGTTTGGTTTACTCCACTCACAGTAGTATCTAAGAAGCTTTTGGAAAAGACAGTGGTAGGAGCTGGAATCCTCTTAGTGCATTGTTCCAGAATAAATACATCGGACTGAGTGGAGCTGGCAGAATGCCAAAACAAGGGGGGTACACAGGCATAGCAGCTGTGTTATGAAAGGAAATTTCTCCAGCTTTGGAGACGACTGTTTAGAATCTGAACATCTTGTCTGCTGTCCTCCATCACCACAGCACAATTCTGGAAAAAGTGCAGCCACTAACAGAGTGTGCTAATATTGGCCTTATTACTACTACTACTACCACTATTACTACTACTACTTCTTCTTCTTCTTCTTCGTAATATTACTTATTACTCAGAAAAGACCCACTGAAATAAATGAGACTTAACTGAGTCGTGACTAACTTGTCCCATTGATTTCAATAAGTATAATTAAGCCTACAGCCAATCCACTGTTATGTGTTAGAGACATTCAAATCCCATCTTGAATATTTTTAGCTACAACATGCTCACTGGTAAGTACTCCTAAGTTTTTCTTTTGCATTGTTCAGCTACTGGCATTCTCCAAGCACAACTGTAAAGAAATTCAGCACCAGAAATCCTGGAGAAAACTGGCCCTGAGAGGGTCCATCTGGCACTGTTTTTTTTTTTTCTCCAAATGATCAGACAGTATCTTTACTGATTGGTTCTGCTTTGTAAAGCAAGGAATACCTTTTTTAAGCAAAGGATTTTCCTCACAAGTGATTAGGAACAATGATCAATTGATAAGGCAGTCATAAACAATGTGAAAAACAGTAAGGTTATAGCTTTTCTACAGGTACTTACAAGCTATCAGAAAGGCCATTTCCTTCAAAACGCACACTAAGATGTCTTTGTGTGAGAGGCTGTTGAATCTGATCATAAAAATAACAAATAATCCATAGGAGCTGAAATAGGATGTGATTGTGCCGCTTTTGAACCAGAGAACAGGCTCTGTACTTACAAAAGGTTTGAGGAATGAACTTTAGAAAACAGTGCCCACTCACATACAGACTTCCTTTATTTAGATTCCAGATCCCTCCATTCAGTTTTGTTGCATCACTGCCGGGTACTAACAAAATGAGTTGGCCAAAGGTTAAAGAAAATCAATATTTCATTATAAAATCATCACAGCATTTAGTGTTCTAGTAAAGTTGATTCTTGCTGAATCTATTTGGAGTCCAGGATTTCCTTGTTTGTGTTTGGTGCTGCGTCAAAGAGGCAAATTTAAGAGGAGCATGACACATTGGCTAAGCAAAGATGGCTAGTTCAATAACTGGTCAAAACAATTACTCAGTAATGGTCCCTGCTTCTTTGTGCTGTGTAGTCTGCCCTTCAAGACAGGGCCAATCTTCACATCAAATGAAAAATACTGTGTATAGGTCATGCTGGTCTGTGTTATCATTTAAAAAAAACACAACAGCTGATCTGAGAGCCAGCATAGTCTGTGGTTGGAGGGTTGGACTAGAACTCTGAGAGACCAGAGTTCAGATCCTTACTCAAGTCATACAAACCCACTGAGCTTGACCAATTAGAGTTGCCAGATTGAAAACTGGAGACAGGGCCTGTATTTATCATGGCTGTGTAGAAAAGGAAGTTTCACCAGGTATTGCTTGTCACACAATGAAGTAACATTTGCTGAAATTTGCTCTTCTATGCAGCCTTTAAAAGTGCAGGGGCACTCTCCAGTTTTTACTCTGGCAACCCTATGGGTAATTCACACTCTCTAAGCCTTGGAGGAAAGCAGTGACAAACCTCCTCTGAATAAATCTTGCCAAGAAAACCCTATGACAGGATAGCCATAAGTCAGAGTCAGCTTGAAGGTATATAATAACAACAAAACAGCTGTTTCATTGAACCATTTTTCACCTCTGTGATATGTCTATATATAGATATATGAGTGCGTGTATATTTGTGTATATCTGTGTGCGCAGAATTCCTGGGGATTCAGTAACTTCCACTGGTTACTGGTCATTCTTCCCATTCCAACTCCACCAAGATGGAAGCCCAAACATCTCATGCTTTATTCATACAAATACATATTTTCATTATTTTGATTAATTCTCTTTCAGTTTCATGATGTCCTTCTGGAATTTCCTATCTTCATTCATCTGCATAGGTTGGCATAAGAAATTCACTGCTTAAGATGCTATAGCTGGCCTTGGTTGCCTCAGGTAGTGGATTTTGGGGGGTGGGATATGCCAGAAAGGTGTTGGAGAGCAAAGCCCTTTGTGCTACCTGTCTTGATCTGAACCCTCTTAAGATATCACTATCAGAATATTATACACAGAGGCCATTTCTACACTAGGCTGTTATAGTGCTATTATTCCACTTACAACATCCTAAGGAATCCTGGGGTTTGCAGTTTAGGGAGGGGGCCTTTGAGATTGACCATTCTCTCAGAATTTGCCATTCAATACCTGCGCTGGGATGTAGGCGGTGGAGCCACTGGTCTGTACTCCCTACTCATCCATTGAAGATGCCATTTTAACCTGAATGCCACGTTTAGACTGAACACCTTGTGGGTTGTTTATTTTTCTTGGGTTCACATCTTTAGCCCAAAGTTTAATGGTAAGTGGACGCATACCATATAGAAGCTATGTCAGCAATGTGAAGTAATGCTTCACCTTTCTTTTGCACTCTGTTTGCATAAGCCTCAGCTCTATCTTGAAAAATAGCCTGAGTCATGGAACACTTTTAGCAAACTTGAGTCCCAAGTCCCTTAGAGATGAATGGACTTTCCTTTTGACCACTGTTATTACCTGCTATCAAGTTGGCTTGGTAACCCTATCAACTAGAGACCTCCAAGACATCCTGCTATTAGCCTTGCCTCAGGTCTTGCAAACCCAGGCCCATTGCTTACTTAATTGATTCTGTTAGGCACAAAAGTATTTTCAAGCATTCAGTCTTTTATTTCTGAGTTCCTAAGCCATTCTAAACAAAGCCATTCTGTGACTTAAAATCTCTGAATTCATTTTGGGTTTGTCTCACTGGCTTTTTGCAAACTGCTATAATTCTAAGAACTGTGTCCAGGGTCAATGCTACAGAAAAAACAGCACAAACAATTTTGAAATTGGCTGTCCTACCCCGTGAACATCCATTTGTTTACAGAAATGGTGATGTTTATGCCAGAATGGTCATGAAGACTCTATTCTCTAGACCTTGCAATATACGTTAAACTTCTGCTCATGAACACTTTCTCTCTGTTCATGTAACACTGAAAGTTCTATAAATTTGCTGATGCTGCCAAATACAGTTTGTCCATCTGATCAATTCTTGCTATGTAGTCAGTCTGAAACTGGATGTTGGGTAGGTGCCCCTTTGGGCCAAAAGTATTTGTGTGTTTGTCTTCCTTCATATCTGGATTCAGGGTCCAATCCAGCTCCGTGTCATACCTGAAAGGCACCATAGGGCTGATATATCTCAGCCTGATCCAACAACTCTATCTACCTGTAATATGGTCTTACTTTTTTGCTACTGCCTTCAACAATACATTATCATCTTTTCTAATGAGTCATGTCATCTTATAATTAGCCTCAGTTTAGTTGGCCTTGAGAGATAGTTTAGCCCTGCTTTGCTCTAGGGCCCATTTCTTTGTCTTTATGGCAGTCCATGGAATTCACAGAACTCTCCTCCAGCACCACATTTTAAATGAGTTGGTTCTCTTCCTGCCAGCTTTCTTCACTGTCTAGCTTTCACAACAACTTTAGACCTCTAGGTGGAAATAACAACATAATTTACACTATCTTAATATTGTTTTCACCTAGAATCCCAGTTAATTGTATCCCACTGAATGGAAGAAACAGAAATCCAAAATTAGCCTTTGAATGTTTCTGATCTCTGGCACCTTTTGTTTGAAACCAGAAATGTCAAAAGAAAGAGAAAGGGAAAAAAGAGAAAAGTTTGCCAAACTTAAAAGTTCAGTTTCTAGAAGAGTTTGATTGGATTTATATGAGAAGTTGTGAGTAGAATATGTTACCATTATTATCAAATGCTTAGCCTCCTAAAAGGCCATTACACTTAGCCTTAATTTTGTATCTATATTTAATTTCCACAGAATAATTATGAGTAACATGGTCTGTATTAGGAACTGGTTTGATGCATTTTATACAATGGTTAGCTATGTTGTCACTTGGCTATGAATCATTCTCAATTCATATGATTAGTAGATAATGGCTCACGCCTCTCTTCATGTTCACCGAAGATCTTATTTTAGAAATATTTCCATGGGCAGCAGAAATGTTTTTATCACAACACATCAGAAAATAATTAATGTGGCACCATGTAGCTTTCTTTATTTGCAGATGTTAAAGCTGAAAATAAGGAAAACTGGTCTGCTTGTGATCCAAGCTGATGATTTAAAACTGTGCCAGTCTTACATACCTTTAAACAAAATGTTGAGTGAGTTTTGACCAGAAAAGGATGAGAAGCCCTAGGTCAGGAGCTGGGAAGTTTTTTCAGCCCAGTATCCTATGTTCTGGCAGTTGGCAGTACCAAGGGCATATGATGAGAGCAAAGCAAAACAGGCATGATCTGATATATCTAGACCAGAGCTTGGATGTAGTGCATAATAGGTTATAAGCTGTATTGTACTACATTTTAAAAGCGATATAACAAGTAAGAGCAAAGTTACTTTAAAGGTGCATTCTCCTGATAGTTCTCCATCCAAGTAATCAAGCCTGATCCTGTTTAGTTTCTGAAATCAGATGAAATCAAGACAGTAAGAGCTGTTTAACATTGGAATGGACTGCCCTGGAGGACAGTTTTAAACAGAGGTTGACCAGCCATCTCTCATGAGTGTGTTAATTGGGTATTCCTGTATGATGGGTGGCACTTGGAATGATGATTTTTCATGTTAGAGGAATGTCACTCCATTGCATAGATAAAGCATTTATAGCTTTTTGGAGAAGTGCATGGAATATGAATGAACGGTAGAAGTAATAGATTCTATGAAACCTATGTGTAATGTCATAATCAAACACACAATATAAGCAACTTTGATGTAAGAAGAGTGCAAAGCATGATCCAGCCTAAATTTGTAATCACATCTACAATTTCTTTGAGTAAGTCCAATTTACCTTGGTGGAGCTTACCTCTGACTAGGTTTATATAGGATTGTACTGTAAATTGGTTGAACTTAAAACCAATTGATATTGCTGCAAAAACTAGGTTATTACTAATTTAACTGCCATTGATTGCAATGGGACTCAAATGTAACCAAGTTAAGGATTTAGTTCAGTAATTTTTTAAAATCTTTTCCTTGACAAGTATTCAAAGGTCTCCTCTCCCAGTCCTCTCTGTATATGAATTTTTGAAGTCATCTGCATTGACTTCCACCTAGAAGTGACATGGTCCAAAGCAACCCAGTGTGTGTATTGATACATCCTCGATTCAGTTCTGGGGGTCTCATTTTAAAGAGGATATAGACAAGTAGGTTCAGAGAAGGGCAACAAGGATAAGAGATATGGAAAACAAAACACATGAGGAAAAGTTAAGGAGCTGGACATGTTCAGCTTAGTGAAGAGAAGACTGAAGGGTGACAAATCACACTCTTTAAATCCCACAAGGGCTACCACAGGAAGAGGTGCAGACTTGTTCTTTGCTGCCTCAGAGGGTAGAACTAGGTCTAATGTTTTTAAGTTACAGGAGGGTAGATTTCAATTGAACATTGGAAGGAACTTCTTGACAGTGAGAGTGCTTCAACAATGGAATCAATTCCCTAGAGTAGCGGTGAGATCTCCTACACTGGATGTTGTGAAAAAGAGGCCAGACAGCTACCTTCTAGGGATGCTCTGCCTGAAAATCCTGCATTGAGCAGAGGACTGGACCCTATGGTCCACGGGGCCCCTTCCAACTCTATGATTCATCACTGTTAAGTGTTATGAGCTGCTTAACATTTGATAGGATAAGATCATAGAGAAAGGTGACAAACAAATAAATGAACCCACCATTCATAGCCACTTCTTCCTCCACATCTCACTGGTTATTGTGCAAAAAATCTTTCCTTTTTCAGAATCCTACAGAGGAACTCTCAGCATATTTCTGGTCTTGTACCAGCAGTATTTCCCCCGTAGACATTTAATTTCACATTTCTCTAGACTAAACAACCCCCTTTTTTAGCCTGGTTCTCACAGGAATTGCAGGAGCTTTGTTTTTCTCCATAGTTTTTGAAACTTCTCCAGTGTGTCAACAACAGCCTTCCTGAATAATGGCTTACAGAACTATTGGGTGGGCTGGTTGTATAAGCAGAAGACCAAGATGGCCTTCAGTCTGACCCTTTGCTTAGTCTAATAGCTAAACATGATCCTTTAATGAATGTTGGGAGCTTAAAAGGTACTTAAATGAGTATTGACTGCTGGCTGGTGTCTATTAGATGCTAAGCACATCCCACTTTACCTGTTTGGGTGGTGCTTGAGAAAAACAGTTTGGAACTTGTGATGTGGATTGTGAAGAAATCAACATTCTTGGGGTTTTGCAGCTAGGTGGGAAGAAGAAAATCTGGAAGGGATGAGGTACGCAGCTTGTGTTGTACTGAAGTGGCATGTTGTTGCATCTGGGGAGACTGAGGTCATTTCTACCATACACTGTTATAGTGCTATTATTCCACCTTCAACATCCTGTGGAATTCTGGGGTTTGTAGTTTAGTGAGCTCTCTGGTTGAGAATTCTAAATGCCCCTCCTTAAACTGGAAACTCCAAGATTCCATAGGATGTTGAAAGTGGAATAATAGCACTATAACAGTGTAGGACAGAAATGGCCTAAGGCTCCTTTACTTTATGGGTTTGTGTGTACTTTTAACTCACATGCATATAAAGAACATATTAGCTGTTTTTCAACTAAGGATGAGGGTTACGACCTTTAATGCTTGGGTCCAGACTATCTGAAAGACTATGTTTTCCTATATGATTTTGCCTGGACCTTAAGATCTGTGGTAAGGGGGTCTCACAGTTGCGCCACCATCACAGGCATGATTGATGAGGACACAGGAGAGATCCTTCTTGTTAGCTGCTTCCAAATTGTGGAACTCCCTTCCATGGGAGGTTTGGTTGGCCTCCACTTTGCTGTCTTTCTGCCATCTGCTGTCTTTCTGCCATCCATCATTAGGCAGGCTTTGATTTTTATATTTTGAAAGGGTTTGTTCCTTTCATTTTTCTAGTTTTTAAACTGTAGATTGTTTTATTGATTGTGAGCCACATGGAATCCTGTGCATGGAGAAAGGCTGGATATTAATTAAACAAATAATAAATACTAATAAAATAAAGGTACATAATCCAAGACATTTTGCTGCCTGAAGAAGTGCAGAAATGATATCAACATATCTCTAAGCCACTGTACATACAATCAATCACAATTATTTTGGCACCTGAAGCAAAAAATTCCCATAAGCATTCATCTTTTGCTCCTTTTGAGGCTGAGAGAATGTGACTCACCCAAGATCACCCAGTGGGTTTCCATGGCTGAGAAATGAGAAATGAGACTGACTGTCAGGAAATGCAGAGAGGATTTCAGTCCAAAGCAAGGAACAGAGCAGCAATAAAATTTCAGCATGCAGATCCATATAAAATTCACAGTTTTAAAAGACCCAAGCAAATAAAAATGTCTGGGAGAAACATCACATGTGTCTACCTAGGAAGCTTCAATATGCTCAGCTTTAGTTTTTGAAATGCATAGATATTATAAAAACATTATAAATATTTAGTACTCCCTCCCCTCTAGGAAGGTAACATAAGGAACATAAAACACTAAGCCATGCTCCTTTGACACAACATAAACTGACAATGGCCTTTAATTCCTTACAGACTTGCCTTTGAGTTGAAGCTCAGCTGAAAGACATTGAAATGGAGCCTGATGGAACACAGGGTCCCTAAGCCCACTTTGCCAACAAATGTAGAAGCATCCAGTAAAATGGTATGTTTTAAATAACATTGTGTCTCACTTGACACCATCTGCCCAGCTTTATTCTAAAATCATGTTTCTACATGACTTTTCCCGTGATTCTTTGGGCCTCCCTCTCTGAAGTGGAACTCAGTGGAATGTCTTCTTGTTCCTTTTAAAAACCCACCATGTTTCCAATATTCATTGGACACTGGTATCTTCAAAGAACAACAGCAGACTGAATATGCAACACCTCTGTTGCTTTCTTAAAGCAGAAGCCCAAAAGAAATCGTAAGGAAACAATTGCAGGCTACCAGTGACCTGAAGCAAGAGCTTTATTCTGGGTTAAAGGTCTTAAACTGCACTTTGTTTTAGAAATGAGAGGAAAATCAAGGCAGCCATCACTGAGGTAGCAGCAGCCAAAATGAAGTTCAATCCATTTGTGACCTCTGACAGCAAATAGAATCACAAACAACACTTCAATGCACCGTCTCATATTTGCTGGAAAATCATGTCTTCTCCTCTGTCCAAGGATTTGAGGTAGAAATACAATGTCTATTCTGTGCCCATCCAGAGGGATGATGAAGTCCAAGTCATCCGGGGCCATTACAAAGGGTAGCAAATTGGCAAAGTAGCCCAGGTGTACAGAAAGAAAAACGTCATCGACATTGAACATATACAACCTGAGAAAGTCAATGGCACAACTATACATTTTGGCATTCACCCCATCAAGATGACTATCACAAAAATAAAGCTAGACAAGGATTTTGGCATGCAATGCAAAATTTCACCAAGTTGGCAAAGAGAAAAGAGAGTACAAGGAAGAAAAATTGAAAAGATGCAAGAACAATGTGGACTCATTAAGAAACCCATTAAAATTATAATGAAATGTAAAAAAAAATAAGAGAAAAATCATGATGCATTCCAGCTATTTTGAATAATAACAATGACTAGCACATCATAGGTTTAGCGCACTCCACATTCCTTATTGTTGTAATCCTTATGATGAGGATCACATATCCATCCAATAATCGTACTCCAGTATGATTATTGGATGGATATGTGATCCTCATCAGTATATGCTCACATATACTGGAGATCACAGGTGAATGATCTCCAGCTGGGACCCTAGAGACAACTGCCCACAAAATATACAGTATTTGGTAAAATAGATCAATGGTCTGAGTCAGTAGAAAGCAACTTGTTAGCAATGAATGCAGGTCAATGCTGTTATCTCCATATTGCAGGCCACATATGCATTTGTAGAAGAAGTAAAATTTAAGCATCAGGCTTTACTGTCTAAACCAAGACATTGATTTATCAAATCTATTTGGGGCTGACTGCCAAGATGTCAATAAGATCTGTACTGTAACATTTCCTGGTATTCTTTTAACTATCATCAAGGGAGTTTCAACAACCCATCTTGCCTTGCTTGTATTGGAACTTCTTATTTCAAAGTCTAGAAGAAGACATCCAGGGAAATGAAGGCATTCTGTGGTTCCCCGTGTCTTCTTTAGAGATCAGGAGAAGACATCTTGGCTAGAATTCACTTCACAAGGGACTTAATGCACTCATGCTACACATCTGAGACCAAAAACCCACCATTGTGCAATACACATACTCTGGCCCTTTCCACACGCGGAGGAAAAACGGGCGAAAACACGCTAGGACGGACCTTACCTGCATCCAGGTAAGTCCGTCACCATGTGGAGCAGTGCGTTTTTGCTGCTCCACACTCGTCGGCGTCCTGCAGCATCCTGCAGCATCCAAAATGGCGGTTGCCGGCTGGAGGAGGCTCTCCACCAACTGGAGAAGCTCGCCAGCTGGAAAACACGCCCCCGGCAGATCTGCAGGCACGCCCTTGCGCATGTCTGCAAATCTACACCGGGCGCTGCACGCGACTGCACGCCCCGTGCCTTTTAAAAACCACATGAAAAGTGGTTTTTAAAAAGCACACGGCGGCGCCACTTCCGGTCACCCTAGCGTGGATTGGGGTGTGGAATTACACTAAAGTAATCCGCCCCAATCCATTTTACGGTATAGACGACCTCCGTCAGAAGTCGCGCTACACTGTTTTAATACCCCCATGTAGAAAGGGCCTCTGCTGATAGCAGTGGAAGTGGAGTTGCACAGGCAGCATGTTCATCTGTTCCTTGTCCTTGCAAATTGCACATTGTGCATTGTGGTTATGTACCCTATGCTCTGCATTTTGGTTGTGCATCCTATACTTTACATTGAGGTTGTATGTCTCATACTTTGCATTGAGATTATACATTGCAGTTCTGCATCTTATACTTTCCATTGCAGTTGTGCATCCTATATTTTGCTATATTTTGCATTTTGGTTGTGTATCATGTGTTGTCCATTTCAGAATGGCACCCAGTCATTAACATGTGTTGCACAATGGGTTGATTGCATATGGGTGCTATGCATATGTCTGCATGCGACTATTTATGCTTCACTAGGGGGATTTGGATTAACGCCCTTGTGTGTGACATATATTTTATCTCAGCATTCTAGTATGAGCCTTCCTGTATATTTTGTTCATATTTAGAGGTCCTTCTGGGGTGCCCCAGCTATACTAACTGAAGTGACTGGGGGAAAAGCTTTCTTACCCATGGCACTCCCATTTGTAGAATATTGCCCCACAGAGACTTGTCTGGCATCTACATTGCTACATTGGATAGGCTTTATTTGTTGGTTATAAAATTTATCTATGACATTAAAATATTGCTTTAAGAAATACTAGCCAGAATTATTATCAATTATTTACTTGGATTGCTCATTATGGTACTAATTATTTTTGTAAATCTAGTTTTATGATGAAAAGAACTAACAGGCAGCAAGTTTTAATTTTTATATTGCTGTGGGTACAATGGTTAGTGGTTACTGTTAGATTATTAATCACTACTCGCAGTGGAGGGGAACCAATTTCTTTTCCGTTATGTGTTGTTAGAATAGTGTAGTAGTAGTATAGTTCTCTTTGTATAGTGTACTTTTATAATTTATTTGTTTTTCTGCAGTTTTTGTTTTGTGTGATTTTATTGCTTAGTTTGTATGTGTTGTTTTGTGTCTCTCTCTTTTATAATTCAATAAAAATCACGAAAAAAATACATTTCTCTTTTTTTCAGGACCAGGTAGGGACTTTTTGGACACATTCTCAGACTTTTAATCTATATTGGTATTGTTTTTATCTTTTGGTTTTAGTGGCTGTCATTTTATTTTTGTTTTATTGCTGTTTTGCTAGATCTTGTTTTACTTTTAGATTTATGTTGTAATATGCTGTGGGAATGCTTTTAACTTTAAGGGCAGGATATAAATTGATCAACTCATAAAATAAATAAGCTCTTCTATTTGTTGCTTCAGTCAGGCTTTTCCCACATTCGGTTCTGTGGGTACTCAGAGAAGGGAAGTTAATATAGTCCTCATACTTTTGCTGAGGCTTCATACAGCTAGAGTCTTTGTCCAGAGAGCTGCGTGCCCTGAATTTCACCTTTGCTTCTTCGGAAACCTTCCCTTCTCCTTCCCTCAGAAAGCCATCTCAGAGCTGAGAGAAACCAATCAGAAAACTACAAGGAGAACTTGCCGAGTGAATTGTGCTTTGTGTCTGGAGACACCTGACAGGACTGGCCTACATGTAGACTGCTGGTTCTCCCCAATTACTTAAAATAAAAATACATGCAATGTTCAGTTGTGTGTCGCTAATCCCTAAAATGTTTGTACATTTGTTTTCCAAAACCTGCAGACCAAAAGGGAGTACAATGGTGTACCATGCTGTTTCTTCCCTAAAAAATAACTTTTATTTAGCTTGAAGGATTCTTCGATAGATAACTAACACAAGGAAAAAGAGTTAAGGAAACTCTTCTGCTCATGTCTGTCTGTCTGTCTGTCTCCTTCCTTCCTTCCTTCCTTCCTTCCTTCCTTCCTTCCTTCCTTCCTCTGCTGAAACTATGGCTGCATCATGATTCAGGAACAAGCATTTTGTTTGTTTGTTGTCCCACAGCAATCCATGGTGTGGTGATTCCAGTGGTAGAATACTCTTAACTTTTAACCTGTTCCTTCTTTGTGCTTGTTTCTTTCTTGTTCCTGTTGCTGAGCCAGTTATTGGCAACTTCTAACCCAGTGTTTCATACATTTCTGCTTTGGCCTTCCAGCAAGAAATTTCTGTCAGCCTCCATGGGGGATGATTTGTCACAACTGGACACTTTCAATTCTACACTTTCTGTTAGACCTGGGCAACTGTGGCCTTCTAGATGTTGGTTACTCTGCAAGTCCCATCATCCATTGCTGTTGGCTTGATTGGCAAAGGATGTTGTGAGTTGCTGCCCAACAACATCTGGAAGGCCACAATTACCTGTACTTTTATGAGGCAAATGTAAAGGCAGGATGAAACCATTTTAAGTAGTGTATATAGTGGAAGAGAGTTGAACCAATATTTCTTGCAGTGTCAGGAAATGCTTCAGGATGCAACAAATGTTTTTAAAACTACTTCCACTGCACTCAAAATGTTCAAGGTTTTTTCAGTCCTGAGGGAAAAGTTTCAAAACCTGCTCTCAATGCCTGACTATTTCTTTTCTCTATTTAAATTTTGAGAGGGGATAAAGTCACTGGGTATGACATTTTGGAGTATGGCAGGTGAAGAAAAAAGTTAGCTTCCTTCTCTCCTTGCTTTCTCGCTGTGTCCTGAATTGGCACTCAAACAAACAGAAGGGACACTATTGACAAAGTGCATAAAATGTAGTTTTGTCCCTTACCTCAGACAGTGTGACTTGAAGGTGTATATTCTGTAGTAATGATTGGAGATGTTGTTCCACTAACTACCTTTTTAAAACAGTGGTTTGAAAAGTAGATCTTCTAGCATATTCCTCTGTTACACTAGTATCAAGTCCCAACAGGGTTCCAGCCTCCACTCCAGCTCTGATAACCATTCCCTTTTAGTTAGAGGGAACAGCCTTGTGTATGCATCTTTCTATGGCCATTTCTGCGCTAGCCTGTTATAGCGCTATGATTCTACTTTCAACATCCTATGGAATCCTGGGGTTTGCACTTTTGGGAGGGGCCAGCGCTATAACAGGCTAGTGCAGAAATGGCCTATGTATGAAATTGCTCCTTCCATTGAAGTGAATGGTAGGGAAATATCTGTTTGTGAGAGAATCTGCAGTAGGAGATAAGAATTTGTGTTGCAGCACCAGAAGTTAACAGCTAAAGTGGTCTGCAGCATTGATGTCTTTCACTGTAATCTTTGGGTACCAAGCGAGCAGAATGAATTGCGTGTTTCCATGAGCTACATTAGTCCCCTCATTTAATTACCCATGAATAAAAACGGGTGAGAAGCTCATTTGATTAGATTTTTAAAAGGACTTGGATGGAAAGAACTTGAGATTATAATGTGTACATGGGCAAAAACAGGAATGGCCTTCACCCAAGGAGGCTTTGAAGTCTGAGTTCAAATTCCTTTGCATTCAATCATATTTGTGTTGCTGAATAAGAGATGCCTCTCTCTCTTTTTCTTTCTTTCTTTCTTCTTTTTTATAGGCTCTTCACCTTTTAAAAAGCAAATGCAACACATCCTTTCGCACTTGCATACAGCTGTAGCCATAGAAGTTGGCTAGTGCAGATGACTGAGAATTTTCTGTGCCTTATTTTAGAATTTATTAAAATCCACAATTTCATAATCATCAATTTCTTCACTAATACAAGAGAAAAAACATGAGATTTTAAAAATTCAGACATGGGAGAAAAGCACACTGACAGCTTTATTGATCTGTAGCTACCCCTTGATCAAGAGTTTACTCTTCTCTTGCTGCTGGGGGTCTTATCTAAAGAACAAATTGGTTGAGACATTGGAGGTTCATGAGTCTCTTTAATTCTCTTTGTTCTCTTTGTGTGTATTTTACTGAATTAAAACAGCCACTAACAGAGGCAATCGAATCAAAACTGCAATTCGATGGACTAGATCCCATTAAATAATTCTGAATGTAAATTGCCCTGCCTTTCTGGAGCTATTGTTTGCCTTGCTAGGGAAAATGTATGAAGAGAATTATGTTTTCTATAGTAAAATATTATTATAAAAATGGAGACCTAAATTATCCATTTGTTTCACTTAATGTGGCAAACAGCAGTTACTTCTCCCTTGACTTCTTCTTCTTTTGTATAAAACAGGATTGGGATTCAACCTCCCTCCCACCTCTTTTTTACTCCTTCAAAGTGAAATTATAATTCTGCAACTCCTGGGTCACTTGTAGTTCCCTGGCTGTTTTATGGGCGCCAAACCCTTCCTGGATGAGTCGCTCTACTTCCGGAAAATTCTAGTTAGAAGAAAAAAAAGATTGTCCCCAAACTTAGAATTCCTGCTATTTGAAGCCTCTATAAGCATCAATTCTCCATTGTCTTCCATTGTTTTGTCTCTCAGTCCCCCAAATAGGATTTTCCCAATATAGAAATAGACTTCTGGCCACTTCCAGCTTTATTTAGGAGGCTAGTGTGGCCTGAAGCATTTTCCAGAAAACAAAAATATTCCCCAAGTAAAGTAGACCCATTGAAACAGTGGTATTTAAATAAGTGACTCACCATTCACCAGTTGATTCAATGGGCCTCCTTTAGTTGAGACTACAAATATGACTTAGGCCAAAGTGTTTGTTGCTTTGGAAAAATTAGCTTTACCTTTGGGGTTTTCATTTCAGCATTGGCAGAGACAAGCTGCAAATTGATGAATGGGTTTGCTGAGCCTTTTCATTTAACTCAGTTGGATTACTATCTCCCTTTTGTTTTTCTACAAGAGTGAATGACTGGAATCCAAGTTAGAAACACTACATTGAAATGCTTAAATACACATAACTTTGTCAATCTAGGAACACCACAGGGGTTGAAAATGTCACCCCTGAACAATAACTGTTATTTTTATAAGCAGCATCAAAATAAGCTCCCATAGATGTCACAGTATTCTTCATTTTTAAAATGAAAATTGAAAGCCTGGCTGTAAATCCTTTCAATTGTTATACCTCTAGAGCTGAACAAAATAAATTGGCAATGCATTATTGTGGTGTGGTGAATAAAAATAAATTTTCAATAGATGTGATATCTTTTAGAAGGAGTATCTTTCTTGGTACTATAAGCAGCCAGACTTGTGATTGCATCAGCAGCATCTAGCCAAAATCTTATGTCAATCCTATTTCTTTTAAATTGTGATATTCATTTAAATCATGTGACTGTAATATTAATCATATGTGACTTTTGTTTCTAGAATATTTCTGTACATCTTGTCTTACAATGGTATTGATAGGCAAAGGCATGTTTTCAACATGTGTGTCTGCATCTATAACTATGAGGTCTATAATTGTTAACAAAAAATGAATGATTCATAGCAAGGGTTAGTGATGTTAAAAAAACAACCCATACAATAACAATCAAGTCATACATGACACCCTTCCCCAAAGTGTTCACTATGCTCAGACATAAAAATTCTGTATGATTCTCTAACATTTTCTACATTCAGATGTGTAACTACCATTCCAATCTCATGATTTCTGGAGACGTTTTTACACTGTGTGTCAAACCTCATTATATTTTCTGAGCTTCTCTGCATGCTCACAAATTAGCCCATGTATCTCCTACTCTGCTGGACTTTCTAGACTGAGATTATCTGACTCATCATCATCTCAGCTTCTGGTATAGTATCCAAAGGGTTCACCTGCTCTTTCAATTCTGGTTTGACAAGACTTTTTTTTGGCCTTAGGCAGCCTAATGCTGCGATCTCCAAAGAGGCATTTCAAGTACATCCTTGACAGTGAGAAATTCACAAACTGCAAGAGGGCATGGGGTTTTCTCCCTGAGGGTAGTCATGCTGCACTGTTTCAGTTACCATTTTCAGTGACAGTGTCAGCAGCCGTTTTGTGACTGCAAACTGAATCCAGCAGTAGATGTGAAAAAGGTGATATATATTTTAGGAAATATAAGTAGTGGGGTGGATGACCCTTCTTCACAACTCCATCACCATGTTTGTACCAAGTGCCAGAGATCCCACACTACTTAAGGAAGGGATCAGAAGGGAGAAAAGCCCTTTCTAAGGGGTTGAGAGACGCTGGTGCCAAAAAAAGACATGCTTTATTGGCTTACAGCATTTACTAATTAATGGTCATAACTGTGGCCAAGATCCTAGATCAACTAATCAGTTAAATATAATTTAACTAAGTAGTGTCTCCTGGCCCAACCGTGCCCTCATCCTGTTTTACTGAGCAGCAGATGCTGTGAGCAGTGGAGGACTGTTTTCCTGTTGATCGGGGCACAAAAGACTGACCCACATCCTCCTTCCAGCAATCTCTGGTGCAACAATCAGAAGCAGGATCCCCACTGAAATTCCTCCTTGCATTAGAGATTGCTTGTAGGAGAGGCAGGGAAATGTCAGTATGCTGCAGCTCAATTGATAGGAGAACAGACCTCCACTGTCCACAGCAACTGCTGCCCAGTAAGGCAGGATTGGGGAACTTTTAAGGCTATGACAATAATGCCACAATTATGAACACATAGAGATCAGGAATACAAATCAGTTACAGATGAACTAACTCTAGGTTATGCATCCATAATTGCAATAGTGAATTCCAGCTCATATTTTTAGTGTTTTAATTTTATAATAACATCTGGTTTGTTTGTTTGTTTTAAAAATGCTAATATTACTCAGAGGCTGTGCTCAAGAGCAATAAAATAGACAGCAGAAGACTGAGGCCCTTTCCACAGGACATTGTCATCCTGCATTGGGGACGGAGATACAGGACCCAAACAACAGTTCTGCATGGTGTCATCCGAGTGCTGTCGTTCTCCTGTTGCCAGATAGTACAATCAACCAGGCAGTAAACCATTGACAGGTTTTATTCATCAATGATCAGTGATCCCGCCACCATCCCACCACGCACCCACATTTACCTCAGGTGTGGAGGTTCTGAAAGCGCAATGGCTGTGCTTCCTGGCCCAGTGCAGCCTGGGACAGTGCCCGGCTGTGCTGTGGAAAGAAGAGGTGGCACCATCGGTATTCCTCCATTCACAGAGGCATCTAGTGCAGAGGGGAGTGCCCCTGTCATGGTCTCCTCCAGGGAGGGGCTCTACCAAGATCCCCACGGGACACTGCCAGGATCTGGTAAGCTGCAGAAAGAGCCTCAGAGGCACACTGATTATAGTTAAGGATCTTTATAAAAATATTATGTAATGATTAACTGTCAATTGTCTGATTAGAAATCATAAAATTCTGTGAAAATGAGCTGAAGCCCAATCCAAACACTCAAATGTGTAAAAGGTGGCAACAGTGCAATCCTAGACATGTTTGCTTAATAGTGCGGTTCTTATATGCACCCAAAGGGGCTTACTAATGAGAACATTTCTCTTGATTAATTTAATTAAATATTTTAAAACATACCTTTTACTTTGTGGATGCCAGAAGAGGTGTACCAGTTTGATTAAAGTCAGTGGTGGCTAGTGATAATGAAATGCTAGGATTTGAAGTTTACTGAGGCCAAAGAATCCTCTGGCTGAGAATTCTAAATGCCTCTCCCTAAACTGCAAACCCCAAGATTCCATAGGATGTTGAAAGTGGGATAATAGCACTATAATCGTGTAGTGTGGGAAGGCCTTTAATTAGTCTTAGATGCTACAAGATCACTTTGCATACTGATCCAGACTATAACAGCTGTGCCTTTGAATAGTTATTCCATTATTCTACAGTTATATCTAGGGGCAAAGCTGGGTCAGCAGTTAATAAATGTGTTTCTTCAGAAGTTCTCACAATTAGCCTGCTTGCACACACTGCATTTTTGCAGATGCAAATATGACTTTTCTGTCTGTATAAGCAAGTAAATTTAATCTGTGAACTGATAGCACCTGGCAGACCTCAGATGCAAGAGTTTAAAACTGCAAGATTTCTCAGCTCAGTCAGAAAAGCAGACCCATTTGTTATCAGTTCACACATTATGTTACCCATATATGAAGATATGGAAAAAATCAGCACAATGCTGTCAAAACATTAATGTGAAAGCTCACTAGGACTCCTAGCTTTTCCTTTCTTTTTTGCATTTTCCCTGAGAGTGATTTTAGCAGCTCTGCAGCAAGCAGAAATTCAAGATATAGTTCCTTCTCCATCTATCTCTGTCTGCTGGGAGAAGTGAATTTGTTGGACTTGGCTGACCTTCTGCTTCGTATGCAAATACAAGTGACCAGGGAAGGCTAGGCTGGCCCCCTCTCTGTTGTCCTTCCACCACTGGCAAAATCCATTTTATTCAGCCAGCTATTGAACAATTAAACTGGCATGCAATGGAAAGGGCTGTTAACCAGTTGATGGTTGTTAATATTGAGTATTTTAAATTGTGGTTTTAATGTGCTTTATTTTCCGTCACTTTAATGTACTCAGGATGGAATTCAATGTGGAACATACATCTATGTAAGCAGACTTACATCTGCAGGAAATAGAACTGAAGTTTCATGACATTCATATTTAGCAAGAGACTGCCTGTTACTATGTAGGAGAGCCACTAAAGTGACAGTTGTGTGATGGACACTCCTGATGTGCATCAGTACGCTGGCTAGGGAGTGCCAATGCTCACTGGTAGAGCCCAAGGCACACTGGGACACTGTCCTGTGCTGGCAAACAGTCTACAACAGTTTACAGCTCTTTAAATAGAGTCTTTTATCAGCAGCTATGAGCAAAGTTTGTTAGCTAGCTACTGGTTGTTTTTGCAATCCAAGTCCATAATAAATTCAGAGCAACAGTCCGGTAGCAAAGTCTGTACACAAGGCGAGGGTCAAGGTTTCCAGGAACATGAGCAAGGGATCTGAATGTGAGGTGTGCTGCTTACACTGGTAAGATCAGTTGTCTACAACAGCTTTTTCCTATCTCTTTTCCTGTTTATATGGGCAAACAGCCTTCCCCAGTTGTTTACCTAATTGATGCGCCTTTATTATATAAGCACTTTAGTCTCTGGGCTCTCCCTTTTCCACCTACACTGGCTACCAGAAGTATTGTCCCTTTCATATCTCTGTGTTACAGCTGTTGGGAAGGGTCCTGTCTGAGTCTTAGGATGAGGACATGACAGATGCTCTTCTCAGTCTACTAGGACAATTTCTGGTGGTACCATTTCATAGCACCTCTTGCTAAGCATGCATAAAGTTACACAACATAGACTGTGATACAGAATCATGGTCTCTGTTTTTAAATGTATTTGTTTACCTATTCTCTGGAGAAGTTGTGGAGTATAAGTCAATAAATACAAATAATGAGAGTCACAGCAGTGAAGATGTATGGTTAACACTACAGAACTGTAGCAGACAACATGTTGGCAATCGAAGAACTGCCCTCCTGAGGAATGCTTAGAAAAATACCTAGTTCTACGATGTGGAAAGAGCTGGTGTGTCACTTAGCCACCCCGTCTATCTCAATTTACACATTATTTGGCATGGTAACACCCTCAACTCACCCCTGCCAAATAAGACTTCCTACTTTACACTAGCAACAGTTTAAAGCACTGCTCAAATGCAGTATATTTTAGTTTTCCTCATATGAGCACTGCCACATTACAGCGATCTTTCAAACTGACATGGCACATAACCACATGGGAGAACTCACAAGATCAATACTTTAACATAGAACCAATGTGATGTCAGTGCATGTCCACAAAGGAGAATATTTCAAGACTAAGTGCAGATAACATGAGATAAACCTGTGCTGCTGTGTATCAGAGGTAACATTAGATTTTAGGAGTCACCTGTGGTAAAGTTCTGTAAAATATCATTTTGATTTATGATATTTTCAGAATCTACCTTTCCAGTTTGGCAAGATCTTTGTGATATGTACACCAGTCTGGTTGCCTAGTAACTGAAATGGACCCGTCCTGTTGTATGTTTTACTTACTGACTATGATGTGAAATTGTTTATTGCACATAACTTATTAGAACTGGCCTCTTGTCTGCAAATAGCAATAATTCCTCTGTGCAACTTGAAAATGTCTAGGAAAGACCTAACAGATAAAATACTCCAGAAAAATGTTAAAGCACTCTCCTTCTGTTTCCACCACTGTCACAGAATCTGCCTGAGCAATTGTGAAAGGAGGATGTTAGAAGAGAAAAGAGTAGGTGAGATGTGGTGGAGTCCTTACCTATGCCCATTTTGATGAGTGATAACCTGGTACTGCTCAACCTGGTTTCATGTACACCCTGAGCAGTATGGCTACTAGTTCCTGTGACTGGATCCTATGTTGTGCTGGTATCACTTGAAGCATGGAAGAAAGTTGGCTTACCTGGACAGGTAGTGCTATATCATCATGGCACTGGGAATAAACAAAAGGCTGGCATCCTCAAATATGTGATGTACTAATGTAGTTTAGAAGTCCAAATAAAGTGTAGAGTCCAAAGTAAACACATGGGAAAGCACCTTCATCATTATAGATATGTTACTTTCGTAAAGCAAGCAAATCTATTAAAAAACAATCAGTACATAAAAACTCACCTTATCCCAGGTTAAATTAGTTGTACATTATTAGCTGGTAGCAGCTCTGCAAGGTTAGTCAAGCTTTTTTCATCATCTGCTTCCCAAGTGCAACTTCTTTCTAACTGGATACACTAGGAATTGAGCCTGGACCTTTGGCATGCAAAGCATGGACTCTATATACTGAACTCTATGGTTCATCCCTCAGTGCCAGCTAGCAGCTGAAATGTATGATTTTTTTTTTAAAAAAAGAATGGTTAATAATTATATGGTTTTGTATTTTTGTGAGAAGTGATTATGTAACTATAGCTAAGTGTGTATGCATGTGTGTAAAGAAAAATATATGCTTATGAAAAACAGGAACAAAACAGTTTTTAGGAAGGAGACAGTGAATTGCCCAGCAGGATAATATGCCTTCCTCTGTATGCTATCATCCCTTAAGAAATGCTTTAGGTTGCAAATGATGCAAAATATACTTTAATTGGGGATATGATAACATCTTGCTGTTTGCTGCAGAAATAAATTGAGCTTTCTGAGTATTCATAGTACAGCCAACTACTGTATATCAAAGTGCATTTTGAGCAGCTAATATAAACAGCCAAAAATCCCAGTTTGGCCACAATTTTGCATTTGCCAGTTTCCTCTCACCACCCTGTATTCAAAGGAATCTTGGTTTTGATAAAGGGGCAAACCAGGTAGGAGGGACTCCCATAGACTCATTGTACACGGTATAGGCTGTCACTCCTGGAGAAGGAGGAGAAAAGAGAAATCTCCAAATGCCAGCAGATCTAATATCAGTAGCTTTGATCCCCAAGTCTTACCTGCAGCAGATCTCTCAGGCATTTGCAGGGGAGCCAGCTTCTTGATGAGCTTTGGATTACAACCCTGGAAACCAGGAGCTGATTCTCTGCTTGACCATGGAAACCCACAGGGTGACTTTGGGCACATCACACACTCTCAGCCTCAGAAAACCCAATATCTTCATCTTAGGGTTGCCATAAGTCAGAAAAGACTTGAAGAAACACAACATCAACAACAAAACCCAATGCACACATTCTCTTCCTTCATCTTATAGTTATTTTTCTGTCAGGGTAAATGGTGCATACAGATATCTGGGTGTAGTTCCAGTTTGACAAGGATTGTATCCAGTTCTTTTCATCTGTTAGCAGCAGCATATGGAGGAAATTCCATGAAGATCTATACACATTTTATATCTGGCATAACTGAAAGACAGGAGTGCTCAGTTAGCAGTCTGAAGTCAAGACAGTTATCTTTGCACTCTTATCTGGGAGTCAGTCAAGTGATATATTTATCCATAGGACTATGCTGCTTCTTCCTGCAAAGACACTTATAAAACAGAACTGGGTTAATATTTTCAGTCAAAGTTTGGGAGGTTTAAGAAGAATGAATATAATGATATACTGAAGCCATCCCAAACTGGGACCTAAGGTACCATCCCATCTCTGCTAGATTATAAATGACTTCAGGGTATCATTACACTTAGTTTAAAAAATTCAAATGAGAGATAAACTGAAACTGACAGATTCATCCATACAAACTGAGGGCTTTGAATACTTAAAAATCTAGCTTTCGATCTCTGATGTATTCAGTCATATTAATCCTGAATTAGAGTTGCCACTTCTCTTCCCATCTACCCACCCTCACTGGCATTCTACATTGTCTTAGTTTCTGCCACATTGAAAGGAAGGTGTGTGGGTAGGAGATGGTAGCTGGAAATTAGCAAGCTAAAAGGCATCTGTTATACATCTAGGTATTGCAAACTACAGATTACTTGAAGTTCAATGTTGCTAATTTGAAGATGGCTCATAGCAGTCTAACTCTATGGATTCTCACACCATTTAAAAAGTTTCCACATTAAAAAAAAAAGGTCTGTGCACTTGACAACGAACCTCAGTTGTTTTCCATCTATCTCATACAACGGCATACTATAGGACAGAGTTTTCCAAACTTTTCATGATGGTGACACACTTTTTAGACATGCATCATTTTGTAACACAGTAATTTCAGTTTTACTAGCAAACTGGAGGTTAAGCTAACCCTTTATAAGAGATACAGACACGTAACATAAATTCCAACAACAAAATGTATGGGACACAACATATCTCATGAGAACCTTTCATATATTTTTTAAAATATATGATTTATAAATAATAACATACATTTCCAAGATTGTAGGTGACACACCTACACATTTCAGGTGACACACTAATGTGTCGCAGCACACCGTTTGGAAAGCCCTGCTATAGGATGTGCAGATATGATTCATGGCACATTCTTTTTGTTCCTTTTTGTTCCAAATGGTTGAGATAAAAAATAAATTAGATCATCAACCACTGGGTGGCAGTACAAAAGAAAGCTTAATGTAACCAAGAGGCACATAGAGTCCAACTTCCAAATGTTATCTTGAGCTGTTGTTTTGGGTATGTGTGTGCTGTTTACTAAACAGAAAGCATGACTCAAGTAGGATTTACGGATTTCAAAACCACTTGCTGTGGCTAAGCTGCATCAAAGGTTTCAGAAGGCAGCTTCCACAGATTACAAAATGCATAAAGCAGGCTTAAAATACGGAAACAGTGAGCCATATCAATGAACATTGGTTCCTGCCTTAGTATATGATCCCAGTACTTGTTTCACTAGTTATGGGAACAGTCTATTGGTTATTTATATTTGCTGTTCACTTCCACTTTCTATTGTCCATTTATTAATGAAGGATGACCAGAACTACTAACAGTAATGGAGAAAGATTTAATTGAAACTTGTTTGTTTTTGTTAAAACAGGGTGGCACTTGAGTTAAAGATCTGAGAGAGAAGGCAGTGTGAATATCTCCATTTGGCAGTGCAAACTGTGGAAAGGCACGATGACACAAATACAGAGTTCATCCTTTTTATACAAAGAGCCTCTATTTTGTTTCCTGACATTTCAGTTAAACATCAAGCGGTTCTAAAAAAAACAGGAGGAGTCTGTGCACAAAAAACTGAGGAACCTCACTTAGTGCAGATAGATGGCACTGATCTAATGAACCTGTGGTTTCAGTCTGCCATGAAGCTGGTCTAAACACCATGTCTTGGAAGTAAATAAGTTCTTGGCATAAACATTTACAGATATCCAAATGGCTAATTTATTACACTGCTAAAGGGGTGGGCTGGGGGCACACTGCAAGAGAAGAAGCAAGTACCACAGCAAGCTATAAATGAAAACATTGTAGTTACCCAGACTGTTCCTGAAAATCAATCTGACTTCAGTTGCAAGAGATATCAAGGACTTAGGACATAGCTGTTGTCCTCTGTTATGTACTATCCTGTACTATGATATAGCAGGACCATAATCTAGCAGTTTAATATCAGGTTTAATCTGCAGCATCTCCTTATTCCCAAAGTTGACTAGGAGATCTTCTTTCATTGTCTGAGTTAAGCTTCAGTTGATTTGCCCTCATCTGGTCCATTATCAGTGCCTGACAATGATTTAAATCAATAATCATCTCTTTGAATTAAGACTGAATGCTTTTCATTATATAATGGTGACATCAAACCTCAAACTCTGGACAAAGTGTCCCAGGGATTTTATGTATGTATTAAATAGCATGGGGAGCAAGATGGAATTCTCGGCAACACCACAGGCCAACAGTTACAATATCAAATAGGAGTCCTCCATCACCACCTTCCGAAATTGCTCTTCAAAAAAGAACAATTCTTGGAAGAGCCAATGGCAGAGCCAGTGTAAAACAGTGCCTCCAAAATTCCACTCCAGACAGACACTTCAGAAGGAAGCCACTACCAATGATATCAAAACCTACAAAGCGATCCAACAAATCAACAAGGGATCATTTTCTGGTCCAGTTTCCAGTGTAGGTTACCCAAAAGGCAGCCAAGGCTGGATTCAAGACAGACTAAAGTGGATCTAACTAATATTATCTCATCTAGAAACTCCTGGAGAAGCGATGCTTCAGTGTTGGAAATCATCTGAACTACATATAGGCATCAAAATAGGCTGTAAGTTGTTAGTGAAATTTTACAAATTCTTTGTAGTAAAGGCTTTGGATAAAATGAAGGCTTCGTTTTATGTACAATCAGCCCTTCACATTTGTGGGTTTAATTTTCATGGATTTGATTATTTGAGAGATTTTTCAACCCCTGCCCCCACGCCTCAAGCACTTCTTTTCCAAGGGAACTTTCTCTCTTGGCAACTCTGAACAGGCCATGCAACCCTTTAAAAACTCGCCTCCGGTCCTCCTCCTCCTCCTCCTCCTCCTCCTCCTCCTCCTCCACTAGCTCCTGCATGGACAGCAAAGGACAGCTTGCAGCCCAATTTGTCAAACACCACAAACCATCTTGCAGTGATCCCCCGTACACACACCAAAGAAAAGAAATGAGGAAGAGAGAGGAAATATAGTGCTACCATTGCTGACCCACTCCCTTTCCCTCTCCTTTCCCTGACCTGGTTTGGACCCTGGGTATCTATTCTCCTCAGCGTGCCTTGGCCCCCTTCCCAAAGATAGACACACACACTTTGATATTCTACTTTTGTGGGGGGTCATGTGCCCCAAACCTAACAAAGATGGATGCCTGACTGTATTGTGTAAACAGTCACCAAAAATGGCCTACTCCTGAAAAAGATATAATTGATTTTTGTTATGAAAGACAGAAAATAATCAAGAGTTAATTTCACCTCCTGGAAATAATAGTGTCTTTTCATGAAGAAGCTTGAAATACTGATAACAAGATTAGCTGTTCTTCAACGGTGTTCCTCAATAAATGGGTTTAGCACATTGTAATGCATAGGGATGTGACACCAAAGGGGTAGTCTGAATTTAATTGAGTCCCTAGGAATGAGGTGTCATTTCTTAATTCTATTGATGTCTTGATATGAAAACATCTATTTTAATTAAGCTTCCTAAAAGGATTATAGCAGGGACAAAGATGGCAGATCAATTAGATGGCAGTGAAAGAACATATCCACAGAGAAAATGTGACCTCATATTTGCACAAGAGACAAATGATGCTAAAGACCTTGTTGTTGTGTGAGGTCCCCATTCAATTAAATAAAGCAATACTTTGTCTTAACAGGATTCTTGCTGCTTTTACATGGTGACATGTTGGGATTTAACATGTACAACGAACGGTTAGACAGTTAGATTTCCCAGGAGATGGCAAGGAGACTAGAAAACAAAAGGAGATGATATCCAACAAATCAGTCATACCACAGACTCTTACAATATGTAGGCTATGTGTTCATGTAGTTTGTCAAGGAAGACTAAGAAATGGAAGCTGATCCCTTTTTGTCAGTCTAAGTATTAAAATTGTTTCCAACTAAGCTGGAACTACAAGTTGAGACTCATCAAACTATAGGTCCCAGGATTCCTTTGGGAAACCACAGACTGAATATAAGACTAAGCCAATGGCTGAAAGCGATTTTTGTTATATTCCCTAAAGTGTCTTTAAATATAACATATTTCTTGTACCTGTGCAGTTTCTTAACCTATTGCCTGAAGACGCATACTGCAAAATCTGATTTAATCCTTCCTAAGTTTTCAGAATAAAACTTTTGAAAACTCTCTGTTAACCTCAGAATGTTTTTTGGCTGTTTGGTGCACATGGGGGGCCTTCTTCCCCAGGGTGAGGGAAAAGTAGTTTGGTTTATTTGTTTGTGTGTGTGTGTGTGTTTGTTTGTTTGTTATATTTGTAGGCCACCTTTCCTCCCAAATTGGGATCCAACTAGAATTTATATTCTGCCTTTTCCTGGAGTAGGATCCAAGGAGACTCACAAAAAGGATCAATAAAAACCTAACAGTTTTTTTTTTTAAATAACAGGATAAAATCATATTAAAGCAGTACAAGACCATTTTAAGAAACATATAAAAGTTAAAAATAAAGCACATATAAGTGCTTTGAATAAGGCACTCAAAGTCAAAAATAGTGTTTTCTTCTAACTCTCCCTGTTGAGAAAGAGATAGAGGAGGATGCTGGGGACTGAGTGGGGAATAAGTAGGAGCTGAGAGTTCCTGTTTGGGCTCACCTTCCCTTCTTTGTCCAAAGACTTAGGGCAGAGAAAAAGCTAGTCTACCTAGGTCTTTACTGAAAACACACACACAAACTATACACAGTGTCTTGGGACAGGCAAAGAAGGCAGAAAAAGATGCATTTGGAATGACAGTGCTAAATAATGATGAGAATGCAGATGGTGTATTTACTTTTCTGTTGCTCCAGCTTGTAACGTGAGATAATTACCGTACAACCAAATTATCAAAATGCGAAAGAAACAACAGTGTATGTTTCATCTTATGCCTGTCGCTCTAAAATATGTCCTTTCAAGTCAGTCCTTTTGATTGCAATAAAGTTAATTTTTAAGTATTGCAGCCTTATTTCAATTTTCTGTTTATTGTTAAGCAACAACACATTTGCAAGGCGTTCCTTTCCTTCAAGCAATTGTAAAAGTTTAGCAATGAGGGCCAGAAGAGGGGAGAGCTACGACTTTTACTTTCATCTCCCACCCTCGTCACATTCAAACAGCCCTCTTGATGTCACTTATGCCATAGGCAGCCATGGTTTATCAAAATAGAACCTGACAAGGAGGAGGGGGAGCACTGAGAAGAAGTTAGCAGACTAAATGGCAGAACAGATGGCTTAATATTTTTTTTGTCCAAAAAGGATTAAAACTTACAACAGCTGTTCAGAGATTAACAAACCAAAAGTGTTTCATACAAGATACAAGGCTGAATCAGTGTTTTTTCAGTAAGTCTGCTGCCATCGCTATCAGTGATGTACTCGCTTGCGGACAGAAGGGCTTCAGTGTCCCTGGATCCCTCGCTAGCATGGAAGTCACGTAATGAAAAGTTAAATTCAGACAGTGAGCAAAACCAGAACTATGTTTCAAAGATTAATCTTCTATATATGGAGAGGCGGACAAAAAATACTGTAGGGCGAGCAAAGCACAGACTGCTCTCGGTAGAAGACGTCTTTCGCTTGATCCTTCTCTTACCCCACCAAAGAAAATGAGTAACAAAGATTTGAAAGAAAGCATAACAGTCTTTGGCCAGGGTGCTTAGAAAAAGAAAAGCCAAGCAAAAGCAAAACTCATTTGTTTTGTAGCTTTGTTGCTAAACAGGAAAAAGGAGACAGTTTTACTGTCTTTAAAACATACATCCTTTCCTCTTTTAATATATGCAGCACTGATTGGACAATTTATGCTGCAATCCTATAAACATGGGCTGGCATACTATATGCAGTTATGGATTTATAAGGTTATAAGTTTTTAAGGCTTCAAAACTGCTCCATATTCACTAATCCAACATTTCTGTGATTGTGACACTACTGCCGCAATAATAAATCCCTCTCCCACATACCTACCTTAATAACCAGCAACCACATTGAGTGAATGAGTTCTGTTCAACTGCTGATCAGTGGATAGAAGGATGATGTTTCCAGCTCCCTCCTGCCAACAAACAAGGTCCTGCTTTCCCAGCAAATGGGATTGTTACCCTGTTCTCTGGGGGTCCCAGGAGGGATGCTCAAATAACCAAAATACAAACACAAAGTTGGGGAAATTAGCTGGAGCACTCACTAAAGCTAGCAAGAGGCAGGGTAACTTAGCAGGGATCTTGCAACCCAGTGTCTACAGGGTCAGGTCAGTCAAGCAGTCAGACAGTTTTAAAATAGCAAAAATGATGTTTTTATTAAAAGACAAACAAACAGTAAAGACACCACACTCATGCAGCTAATGTAAGAATTAGAAATAAGGATTTTCGGGGGAAATGGGTGATACGACACCTTTCTCATAGTCCTGAAGAAGCGGGAAGATGGTAGGGAAGAAAGCTCAGCGCGGTCCACTGAGGGGAACTCG
>CAOLHI010002834.1:12500-233417 GCA_948474755.1 Ctenosaura bakeri | reverse complement strand
TTGAACTGGAGTTTTAATTAATATGGCATGAAACATTTCTCTCAAATCTTACTTGTTTTGCTAGATAGAAAAATCAGAAGATTTAACATTTCCTTCTCTTCAACCTGTTCTTGAATGTCCTGAATGTTTCTTCTCCAAAACAGTTCATATTAAAATGGGTTTCTCTTACAATGTGTTTCTCACACAGCATTCTTATGTCTCTGCTTTCCAATGCCATCTCTCAGGTGGCTGGGATCTTTAATCTATTGTACTAGACTTGCATTAGAATTACCAGGTAATTAGTTTTAAGCTCAAATTGCTTTCTATCTGACCAAGCCTTTCTGGCAATTGTTGCAGGAAAAACTTTGCCGCTGTAGCTACTGCTCGATATTTTGTGGTCGTTGAGTCCCACCTGTCCTATGACACTGATCTGTAGACATTCAATCTTTCCTTTTATCATCTGGGGAGGGGGGGACTTTTAAACTTAACATTTTGACCTCTAACATCAAGGATTTAGCCCAAAGACTAATAATTTCCTGAGCTCACTAAAGCACAACACTTTTTTTCCATGGCCTATGAATAAACTATGATTCTATGTGTAATTAGTTCAAATATAGCTGTTCTTGTTTCAGTTTACATGTGCCCTTTGCCCATATTCTTGGTTCTTTGTAGAATAAATGGAAAAATAATCTATAGTAGAATGTTGGTAACAGTATGTATTATCTTTAAACTTTTGTGAACAATAGTTTAGCAGTTCTGTGTTACTGACTAGTTATACATTCTGTAGTACTATTGAATACTAAATTATTACATCATAAAAAGCTGCTAAATCCTTGGCTTAGTCATAGACACTCAACTGTGCAAGATTTTATATAATTGGTAGTAAAATAAATAAGCATGAGAAAACAAGGTTGTATCTATAGGCATCAGTTTTCTGTTAGCTGAATTTCTGCACTAAAAGTAATTTGAAAATGCAGGTTCCTATGAACATCATTCCTAAGGTGACTCTAAGGTGAACTTATCACAGGGTTTTCTGGAGCTGAGTGTTTCTCATGCACCCAAGGTCACCCAGTGGGTTTCCATGGCCAAGGAGGGAATTGAACCCTTGTCTCCAGGGTCATAGTCTGACAATCAAATCACTATACCATGTATGATACCACTAGTCTCTCAAACTACTTGGGGTCAGTTGGTCTACAAGGCAGTGTTTTGATGTGATTCCAGTTCTTTCTTGAGGATTGGTTCCATTTTTGAGAGTTCCTGTTTATACTGTTCCTCAGGAATCAATATTGTCCCCCATATTTTTAGAATCTGCAATGGAGATTCTATATGAAATTGCTTGGAACAGCCCTCTGATGGGTCGCAATGCATTGTCATCAGATTTCTCTTTTCTCATCTGATATCAAGGAAGTTGTTGCAGTTCCAGATAGAGGCCATAATGGACTGGATGAGGGTGAATCAACATTAATCCAAGCAAGGCAATGTATTACTGAACAGGAAGGAGACAGGCTCCCAAAGTTGATTGAAATGGGGTTGTCTGCACAAGTTCACAGTCTGGAGGTACTTATGGATTCATCTTTGTATTGAATAGCCAGGTATCAGTGGTGACTGAATGCTGAGGCTGGGATTCAGCCAGCTGAACATGGCTTTGCTTTGCTCCCTCTTCATCTTCTCTTGTGTGGAGCTCCCTAGCTGCAATGCTAGCTGCAGTACCAGCTAGGGAACCTGGGATTTCAACAGCATAGCCACCTCCACCCCCAAAGATATCTGGCCCATGTGGTGTCAGATGGTCAGTGAGGTCTGGAATGGTACCCTAAATAGGTTCCACACTAACACTCCATATGGAGTTACCTCTGAAGAATCTTCCAGAAACTTGGTTCAGAATGCAAAAGCTGTTACAAGACGTATGCCTATTGGATCATGTTACACCAATTTTATACACCTAATGACTGTGTTGTGCCAATTTGTTTCTTGACACAGTGCAAAGTTTTGGTGATGACCTAGCTTGTCTTCTCTCTAGGAAAGGTTCCTGTCCTGCTTTAAAGCATTGCCAATGCCCCCTAGCATCCACTACTGTCTCCACTGTGATAAAAAAAACACTTTACCTTTAAGAGTGCCATTTGTCTTTGGAAGAAGGTACACACCCTCTGCTCTTGTATATAATGAGATCTTTGGTTCTGGAACCAGAAGCATTAATCTGGTTGTAAACAAGTCATGTGGAACTCAACCCAAAGACAAACACCATTCTTTTCACTGTGGAAGGAGAGCGGGGGATTCTTTGAGGATTATAGAGATGCAGTCCTGGCACATTCACAAGGCAATGCATCCTTTGGAAGTTGGTGGTCCCTGCTTTTAGGATTGGGGGAGCTTCTTCTCTATTTTATATGGATGGTAGAGGTATGGTAGATAATGATGGTAGGGTTTTCTGAATAGTAAGACCAATATTGTGGAAACCTCACAATATGAACTGATGGTGGGCTTAGCACTGAACCTTTTATTGAAGACATTTCAATTTTGTGAGGACTTTCTATGCTAAAGTTTGTTTGTTTAAAGATGTTATCTATGTTTTTAGCATTTGTATATTCATTAACTTTGAGATCTTAATAAAAACCACAAAAAGTTCAGTGTTGTGTAAAAGACAGGCAGTGTACGTGAGTTTTTATGGACTTCGTGAACGTACTTCTTCAGATCCATGTGGGCTACAGTCTATAAAAGCTCCTTCTATAATAAATTCAGTAAAGGTGTTTTTGTTGTCATCATACACTAACATGACTACATCTTATAATAATGCTACAGTGGATTTTTAACATATTTTGACTGCAGAATTCTTTTTATATTGTATTAGTTTTTACGTGGTCATGAACTTACCTCAGGCCTTTTCCACACTACACTTTTATAGCGGGCCCCTCTCGAAACTGCAAACCCCCGGATTCCATAGGATGTTGAAAGTGGAATCATCACGCTGTAAGAGTGTAGTGCGGAAAAGGCCTCATTGGTGCACAGGCAAGAAGGGTAAGACATACATACATGCATGCATGCATGCTTGCATACATTTATTTATTTGTCTGTCTGTCTGTCTGTCTGTCTAAATGAATGAATAAATATCTAGTGTATTTTTCCCCTTAACCTTTTTCACAGCTGTGATACTGCTATGTTGAAAGATGTCATTGGAAAAACTTTTCGACTTCTTGGGTACACCATTCAGTATGGGTGTATAGCTCACTGTGCCTTTGAATACCTTGGAGGGATTGTTGTGGTGAGTTCACAAAACATTTTAGAACTGGAACTTAATTTTAAAATGAAAATGGCTGTAAACTTACTCCTGTGTTTTCAGTAGGTTCCTGTGCAGCCTACTAAAACTAAAAGCTCTGCAGACCATTCTGTGCGTTCATCTGGTCTGCAGCCACAGAGGTATCACACTGAAACAGCAGGATCCTCTGCAGGGGATTTTTTTTTTTTTTTGGCCTAAGCAGCCTCTTTAAACTCAAACTAAGAGAATTGTATAACTCCATCAGAATGGGAAGAGGGAGATTTTAAAAGTCTTCTGGGTTAACACCTCTGGGGTGAAGCCTGCTTCTTACAGAAGATTATCTTGCTAAAGATGGGGCAGCAGGCTTCCCACAGCCTCTTGGATAGCTTTTTGCCAGGCCAGGATTGTTGTTGGATCAAGTTGCTTCCCAGGTGCATTTGGGAAGTTTAGGTTGGTTTGGTGCAAGAGGGTAAACTGGAAATTCTTCTCTGGAAGGCATATTAATATGAAACAAAGAAGAATTCAGGGGAATACAAAATTCATATTTGGTTGCCAACATGTTTGAATAAGAGGACTGTGGAAACAAAATTTAATAGTGACACAAAACTAACAGAACTGATTTGGAGGGCACAGACTTTATTCAACCATCTTGGGACTTTAGCTTGTATTAACTGGATTGGCTTACAGAAACTAGTGTCTTATTTTTTTCTGTGTTGAGACAAAATATTTGCAAACAGTAATTCACCTCTGTTTTTGTTTTTAGTGCTCAGGACCTTCAATGGAGCCTACAATTCAGAATTCTGATATTGTGTTTTCAGAGAATCTTAGCTGCCATTTTTATAACATTCAGAAGTATGTTGCTTTAATTTCCCACATTTTTCTATGTGTATCTTCTTATTGATTTTGCTTTTTCCTTATTATCCTATTCCCTTCTTCTTTGTTCACTGTGTTAAATTGTTCATAAACATGCCAGTTCTTTCCTTTAATTTAAGAAACTAGTAGCAGCAATTTATATTTGCCAGGTGCTTTCCTGATTTGCCATGTTTTTGGAATTAATCCAAAGCCAGTTTGTTGTGTGCTTATTTTAAGGTTATCGTGGTATATCTTATAATGGCCAGCTAGCGTTTATCTCCAGGAAGTAAATACAGAGCAATTCTTTTCAGAAATGTAAATGCCGTTCATTATAGTACCCAAATGTTATTTTAGGAGTAGTTTGTAGATCCGTGAATGTGTGCATAGTGTTCTATACTTATATAAAAGACCAGGCTCAGTGCATTAAACTCTGTATTTACAAACACTTATTGCTCCTGGGTAGCAATAAAAAAGGGTTTTTATGGGTAATAAGTCTGAGTAGTAGCCAAGAAAAGATGGGTTTCTATCTGCAGATTTGTGGCCAAGAAGGCTTCCTGAGATAATTCTGTTTTTAATTGAAAACTTGTAAGCATGGGCCTGTCATTGCCTGCCATAGAAGGGACAGTAACCATTTATTTTCAGTGATTCTATATTAATGAGAGAGGGAGATGTGGATATTGCCCAACTTGCTGAATGCCTTAGTAAAACAGAGGACAGCCTACATTGCAGGTGCCACAAGTAGAAAAGAAGCAAGAGTCATAGCGCTTTCTTCTGCATAAGAGCAGAAGGGTTACAGGAGTTGCAGCATTAAAAGGAGAACTGCATCTCAGCCTAGTTCTGCAACAATGCATTGCTCCCTGGTTCAGTATACTAGAGGCAAAACCACCACAAGGTTCCTTCAGGAATGTTATTCTCCCATACTTTAGTTTTGACACATCCCTCAAAATTGGCAGTCACTAACATATATGTGTTTCACTGACCTATAGCTAAATACTGATATTTCTTTATGTTGTTTTTCCCAGAGGAGATATTGTTATTGCAAAAAACCCAAATGACCCCAAATCAAATATCTGTAAAAGAGTGATGGGCTTGGAAGGAGATAAAGTCTGTACAAGCAGTCCATCAGATTTTCTTAAGATCCACAGTTATGTAAGTACTGCTGTTTTAAATGCTTTTTTTTATCGCTTGAGGACTTCTGCAATGCACAGTTTTGTTTCCATGCTTTTAAATTATACTCTAAATTTTTGGTGATAAATGTCTAATGAGAGTAGATTTTGTCTAATTCAACCCTTACACAAGCACAGCAGGTCTTAAAAGCTGTTCCTGAAAGTCTTGAGCCCTTAGGAAAGGCCTGGGTTCTGGGGCTGTGATGGGAGAGGAAAACTGAACAGAGGCAGTTTCTATAGATCAAAAGAAATTCTAGTTATACCCAATTACTGTTAATGAAGATCTTCTCAGAAGTCAACAAATTACTGTCTCTTTCAACAGACTGGAATGGATAAATGGGATGGCTTGATTTCTTGACTTCTCTGATTTGGAAGCATGCCCATATCTGTGCAACTGATGAAAGGTCACTTTTAAGGCTGTATCATTTGGTCCAAGCAAGAAAATTAAGATGCTTTCATGTTTTGAACTGTTGTTACATGAAGTGTTCTGTAACTCTGAGGCCAATATTCTCTTTAATGCTGGAGGAACATAAACCTCCACCAGCATTGTTATGCAGGTGGTGGTGGGATATTCTCCTGGTGCCCTAAGTTTTGTCAGACCTATGTAGGAAGAAGAACTCAACAACCAGCAAATGTCAGTCCTTATCCTGCACATCTTTGAGTGGAAGCAGTCTGTGGCCATCCTCTAACACAAAGCATTAAGACACTTCGAATTTCTTTCATGAAGCCACTCATAATGTCTGTCAGCATTAGGCAGGGAGAGAGTGCAAGAACAGAGTTGTTCTGGCTCACCTGGAACTCCTTAATTGCTCCCTTAACTAATTGGTGAGCAGAGATGAATCTTCTCTCAACAAATAAAGTGTCATTATACAAATCCAAACATTTTTTTTGGTAGTTCTTTTTTTGGCCTGCTGCAAAAATGTGAATGCAGTTTTGGCTTAATATACTGCTGTGCCCACACTTTTGTAAACAGGAGGCTGTCTATCACTTCCATCTTTTTCTCCAAGAGATGTTTAACCAGTTACTACAAATATAAAGATACACGAATTTGGGAAGCTGACATAAACAGAACAAGATCACTGATCCATCTAGTCCAGTATTATCATCTCTGACTAGGAGTAACACTCTAGTCTCAAGTTGAGATATTCTTCAGGCTTGCCAGTTGCATTTTTTTTAAACTGGAGAACCAAAATGATTGACTCAGGAGCCTTCTCTGTGCAAACCGTGTGCTCTGTCCCTGAGCTATGGGTTATCCTCATGTTTATTCTGTTTATTTATTCAGTGAATTTATAACAAGGATCCCTGGATTTTTGAGCCAGTGGGCCCAGTTAGCATTTTGAAAGTGCCATGGATGGATGCCATGGCCAATCAGAAAACATCCATTTAATGAGGCTAAAAGAAAAATAACTTGCCAAAAAATTTAAGTACTGTGCAGAGGTAGGGCAAAAGCTTCAAAACCTAGTTTTCTGAACATGGTTTTTGGTGCCAGCGCTCGTTTTACAGAAGGCAGACTGAGGATGCTCTGAGAAATACACCTGTAAAAACATCCACACATACAACAAAAGCTTATCTTTTTTTTTTTCCTATATGGGTGGGTGCATCAAGTGAAGTGTTAGTCTAAAACCACCCCCATTTTTATTTCTGAAGAATGCCTCTGGAGGCAGCATGTTTGGGAATCCAGTTTTTTTTAATAATCAAGCTTTCCCAAAGCTACAAACAGAAAAAAACTTAGAAACATGGAATATAATTAATTAAATATACAGTCACTATTAAAGGTTCAGGTAAAACATTTTGGCACATTTTTATGGGGAGACAGAAGCATAAAAATTGTGAAAACAGGCAACTCCAAACAATCCCTTGTGATTCCTTTTTTAGTAACCTGCTCTCAAGCACCTTCCACCCACCCTAATAATGTAATATTTGTTTGTCATTAACAAAACAGTAGCATCACTTTATTTAATATTTTGGGCTGTCTAATATGGACTAACTTTTGAGGCTAGGTCTAAAGTCTTACTCTGTCTCTTTACTACTCTTTTTCAACAAAAATGTGATTGTTCACTTTTGAAAATGCTATTTACAAGAGTTGAAACAAAAGGTTTTTTTTCCTTTTATGTTTTTAGCAACTTGTAGGATTATATGTAAAAGGGAGGCACTATTTAGGGGTGGAGAGAGATACTGAGGCATAGATCAAAATACACTGAGGATTACTGACCTAATTTAGTCAGATGCTGGTCTACAGTCTACACTTAAGGAGGGCTGATTTACATGTTTTGACAAAAAAACAAAACAATACCCCCACTTCTGTACAGTAGATACATTGGTCATAATTCAAGTTTAGAATTATATACTAAACAAGAAATACAGTGTTGTTGTCTCTGCACGTGATTAAATAATGTGTACATTACATTCTGTTTACCATATGTCCAGCTGGTGCAGTTACTATTTATCTACTGAAAAAGGCCGCAGGAAAATTGTAATAAACCAGTTTAAATATTACAGGGCACTGATATGCTAAGTTCTTGTATCACTTGAATAGAAGAAGGGTCCAGCCATGTCACTTAATGCAGATAGGGCTTGTAAATAAGGATCCTGCTCTTTGCAAGTCATAGTGATAAAAAGCTGAGATACAACTCCATTTCTCAGCAACACTCTACTGATAATCAATTACAACGCACTGCTAATGCCCTTGCTACAGCTGATGTGGAGGAAAATGTTTACTTTGTGCTAAAGTGAAGTTCATTGAGGAGATGACATATTCCCTTCATCCTGTGGCTATCTCTAAAGCTAACACAATCTAAAGATTAAGTGTCTTATGTCTGCAAATCTGAGAAAAAAATCTTTTTCAGGCATTTGTTACTTGTACCAGTACAGATGTCCAGCCATTAGTACTAACAAATAAACAGAGATATTTGCTACAGCAAAGTATGTAAACCACCAGGCTGACTTTCTCCAAATTTGGGGGGATATTTTGAATGGACTTACTGAATCTGTAGGATATGTGGCAAATCCACTTGGGGGGCATGGGAGGATTTTTTTTCCATTCATATAGAGTAGTCTGTTTTGTGGCTCATTGGGAATGATGTGCTCTCTCAGGGGCAACTGAGTCTGATGTGCAGTGCAAAGACTGTTTGAGCACTCAAAGAGATAGCAGTATTCCTCCAGAGCAATTGAAATTAAACAGTTATTAATCATTATTACCAATTGTCCTAAGCAATGGTTGGTGCTATAGCTAAGTCAATGAAAGCCACAGAGACAAGGCCATAGTCTGGCTTTCTCCAAATGTCCTAGTGTAACTTGGAAAATTTATTAGCTGGGTTAGGTCAAATAGAAATTACAGATTCCAGTGACATGTTGAGAGAAAAGTTCTTGTCTGGCTAAGCTATGAATGTTTTCAGGACAAGGGTATCATGTTCTGTGTGTGCATAAGACCTACATTCTGCATTGCCTTTCTGGCTCTATTGTTGTATTCTAGGCAGCTGCCTGCTTGCTGGTTCTTTCCATAAGCCTCTCAGTCAGTCAGTCAGTTTCTCTTTGTGCCTGACCTGTTGATGCTTCTCCCTGCACTCTTTCAATTCGTATTCTCAGCTCAAACCCTGGCCTTTTCCTACACGCTGACTTTCCTCTGGAACAACCCCATTGTTCCATCCTGATTCTGGGCTCACTGGTAACAGGATTCTTACAATAATCTCTCAATATGTTTATCTGATTTAAGGCAGCATTGACAGAATCGATGGAAAGGAGTCACCAGTAGTGACTGTCTCCCTCCCTGCCCCAGCTCAAAAACCTGTTTGGCAAGTTCTTCACAACTTGAAGTGAACTAGGTGTGGGGAGGTTTTCCTCAATTTTCATAGGGGCTTAGGGGAAAAGGTTGCAAGTTTCCTTTCCTAATTCTCAATATAAGATGTAAGAGAGATCTGGGGACTGCAGTTAATCAGCAAAAATGTAAATACTCCCAATACTAAATCAAAAATATAATAGCCTATTGTATAATATAACTGAGAAAAGAGAAACAAAATTACATTATTTTTTAATCTAAATAGTATTTGAATATTTGATGTTTTTAAATGCATAATAAAATGTAGAAACAAAGGTATGAAAAGAAAAAAAATCCATACATGTCTTTAGTCCTTAGTTTGGGAAACACTGCAGTGAAGTGGTGCAGATCTTGCTCTCTTATTGTAACAACACAGTCCTAAGGATGTGAGCTAAAAGGAAGCTCCATCTGTGTTATTTTGGGGCTTATTCCAAATAGATGGTTGCAGCCTAAATTTGTATTGTACACATCATTCCTCTGATAAAGAGACAGTAAACCTTAACTATGTTGGGATTTGTTTTGTGGTTTAATCTTCCACACAATACTTTAAGGTGTTCAACCAACATTGTACTAGTGCCACTTGCTAGCTTGAGGAGGGGCTGTCAGCCAGCCAGACCGAGTTTTGTGGGTGTATGGGGTGTTGCAGTCTTAAAAGGCAACTAACCTAACTGGATCCAGTGTGTCTTAATGAACAAAGCAAACAGTAGCTGTTGTATTGAAAGTTACTTGCTGGATATTTGCAAAGTTACATATTGTTTGCTGTGGAGACATAGGGCAATTTTAAGAGTTAAGTAAAACTTCTGTATCCATATGACCTGAAACATGCAGGAACAACAGGTTTTTAGTAGTTACACTTTAGTTCTTACATTTATTTCATTAATTAGGTGTAACTTAACTAACATATATATTTTATTAGTCCCTAGTAAATTTGTTATTTGATACTGTGGGCTCTTTTATCATATTTCACTTTTAATCAAGGAAGTTAACACCTGTGATTTATTCACAAAAGCTTCTTTTGTTAGATGAATACCTGCAGGCAGTGAAGCAATTACATTAGCTGCTTGTACCACTGCAGGAAACACTTCGACCTCACTGGAATAGATGAGAAACTTTTTGACTTTATTCTTTTGTCTAGCAGCAAGACAAGTTCTTATAGTACTAGCAGGAAACCTCTTGAAATGTAAGATACCGGGTGTGTGTGTGTGAAAATAAGATTCTTTTTAAATTCAATACTTTGGTATACTTGAAGCAGCCAGAGTAACTGTAAAATCTTTGAGATGTTTTAACATGTTGGTCACATTTTGAGAAGCAACCAGTGCACTCTTTCAGAATAAACTGAGATTTTGAGAATATGACTACCGGTACTTGTTTTTTTATTTAAATGATAGTCCAAAAATTCTCCCATGGTTGTTCTCCTTTTGGCTTCTGCAGATGTGTGTTAAACAATTTGTACCCTATTTTCATTTTTCTGAGTGTAGTGGTTTGAGTATTGTACTTGGACCCTACAGACAGGATTTGATTCCCCATTCAACTATGGACACTCACTGGGTCACCTTGGGCATATCACACACATTCAGCCCCAGAAAACCCCATGATAGTTTCACCTTAGGGTCATCCTAAGTCAGAAATGATTTGAAAGCATACAACAACATGCCATTTATTTTTTCATAAAACAAAATCGAGATGCAAAATACTTAAAACTTCGAACAAAACAATTAGCAGTTACTTTCTCCCTGAGGGGATTTTTTTTTCATTGTTGGGATTTTTAGAATGTACTTTTTCAGCCCAAGAAGGAGGAAAGATCTGGACCAGCACAGACACAAATTCTTTTCTGAACTTCTCTTTTGGTTGTGGCAATCATAATGTGTTACTCTGTGCCCTGGCACTTGCTGAGTTGCCTCTGTTTCCAAGAGGGCTTATGCTGCTTTTGAAATGATGAACTTCAACTGTAAGGCCCAGATCTTCCAACTTTACTGGAGCAGGGTAGAAAGCTATGCTTCTGCCAATCTAAAGATAATATCAGAAGAGTCCCACAGAACAGCCAGTGGCTATAAAGGCACAATTCCATTGATTCATTTTAGCTTTTTCAGGATAAGATCTCAGGAGGTCTGTCCAGGCATGGTGGCGCAGTGGTTAAATGCCAGTACTGCAAGCCACAAGGTTGTGAGTTCGATCCTGCCTGTCTCCAAGTTTGACTCAGCCTTCCATCCTTCCGCAGGTCGGTAAAATGAGTACCCAGCTTGTTGGGGGCATGTACAGAAATATGTATAGAAATACATGCTATTTGTAAGTTGTTCGCTGCCTTGATCCATATGGAGAGGCGGGATGCAAATAAATAATAATAATAATAATAATAATAATAATAATAATAATAATAATAATAATAATAATAATAGTAGATCAACAACAGTAATATATATCACCTTTCCCCTAGAATTGAGATTTGAGGCAGCTTACAAAAATTAAAACAAAGATAAAAACACACATAGATAAAACAACTACAGACATTACATTATCACTTAATTGTTATTAAACTATCTATGGAGCTGAAAACAATCTAAATGTATATTAAAAAGGCAAAGGAGTTAAGCCTTGGCAAAGAAGTGGAGTGTAAGCTTGCAAAAGCCAGGTGTGACATGGAACACCAAGAAGAAAAAGTTAAGCATATCCCTGAAGACCAAGAGATTATGGTCTGTGTTTTGAGTATTAAATATTTCATTCTGGCAGAAAAAAATCCTGTGTGACATGAAGAATTTTGTTATGTCTTTATTATAAAGAAACTTGGTACATTTCTAGGATTAAAAAGAAGACCTAGAGTTCTGTGCATGATGGTGATAAAAGCAACTGACTAGATTTCTGTGGCAGTAATAAAAGAGATCTTAATAGCTGGAACATTGGGTTCTGTATAGAACACTGTTAATTAATAATTACTTTTGTCACAACTTGGTAAATAAATTGATCTGCCTCTAGCTGTAAAGTGCAAAATGCAGCACTGTGATTCCCATCCAGGGTGTACATTGCTTCACTTGCTATGCTGCTTCCCTTTGTTTTTCAGGCTTTACTAAACTTATAGATTTGGGGAAGTCAGGGGACCAGTCTCCTACAAGCATGTTGTTAATCCCCCTGCCCTTCTTCCTTACCCTTCTCCTCTACTCACTACTTTTTTATTTTCCCTGCAGCGGTCTTAAGAGTGCCTAACTGCTGAACCCTTACAAGGACAAAATGGTCACAGATTTTAGGACTGCTTTTTTCTTCCAGTGGCTACAGTCCTTTTAACTCCTTTTCTAAAGTATGACACTATGCTAGCAGGACCAAAATTGCAATTGATTGATTAATAGGTATTTTAGGATGATCAGAATGTAGACTTTTTAGAGTATTAGGAAAAACTTTTTAGAGTATTAGGAAAAAATTTAAGTGACTTAAAAAAATTTAGACCACTAAGGAGTCTAGAACAATTTAGTTATTATGTTGTCAGATGTCTAAAACTGATATCCTAAACATCTAAGTCTCATATATAGGATATCTTGAGGTGTAGTAAAGTGGAGGGGAGCACCTTTTAATAAAATCTGTTCTTTCTCTTTCTTAAGCCAATGCCAGTTTGGTAACTTGCCACTGGCTATAGTTTTCAGTAAACTTCTCTAACATCTGAACTTTAATATTAAAAGACTGAAATGGAAAAATCTGTGCTTAAAATATTATATTGATGGGAGCGATATAAAGTTTTTATGTAGAACTATTTTCTGAATGTTGTTTGTGTCTGTGGGGGTGGAGATATACATGATGTGTCCATATATTTTTCTAGTTGGGCGGTTCTCCTTGTGGGGAACATTGGGAGGTCTATATGACCTATGACTCTCTTGGGGCTGAAAAGACAGCCAGAACCCAGCTCACTTCTGATTTTGAAAAATGAGCTTTCTTAACGTTATATCCTGCAGGATCCCCAGTTTATGGCTGATGTGATTGGTTACAGGGATCATAGAACTCCCCTGTTACAACAGCTCCACTGGCTGCCAGTTTGGCACAACTCAAAGTGCCAGTTATGACCTATAGAGCAGTATATGTCCTGGGTCCAGGCTATTTGAGAAACCTTATCTCCTGTGTAAGAGACTGAATCTCTAGTATAAGTCTGGCTGGACCCTTAGATCCACAGGAGAGGCCCTCTCTCACTTCTGCCACCTTCACAGGTACAACTGGTGGGAACATAAGAGATTACTGACCCTACACTTTGGAACTTCCTGCCTAGGGAGGCTAGAATGGCCCCCTCCTTGCTGTCTTTCTGTTAGCAGGCCAGCCTTTAAGGAATTGAAGAAGGGCTGTATGTACTTTATTACTTCAAACTGCATTGTTTATTATTTTTAAAATCTTTAGAGTCCATGTTTTTAATGTGGTTCGTAGTTTAGTTAGTTGAAACCCAGTCTTGCTAAAAAGATGGGATATAAATAACATTTGATGAGGATGATATTTAAAAGACAAATTTCCACTCCTGGGGGCTGGCAGGAGAAACAGTTTATCCCTTTTTTGACCCAGAAAAAGGATGTCCAGAGAGTCTGAAGCTACTGAGGGCTGCAAAGCAGACCTGGAGGCCACGTGTAGCTCTTAGGCTACTCTAGTTTGGAAAGTGTTGTGTGGGAGATTAGAAGTTATCTTAGTAGTCCTTCTCAAGTAACATTACTCCCTCCTCCTGGAAAAAGACATTTTGTTTTAGAATTTCATCCACCTCATAATTCCTTCATGGGAATTAAACGGAATTGTCGCTATTTTGTTTAGTTCTCAGTGTTCATAGGAAGTCATATTATACTGAGTCAAATTATTGGCCTCTATTGCCTAGCAGGATTAACTCTGACTGGCAATACATTTGCTGATTTTTAGGAAAGATTCTTTCTCAACCCTGGCATTCCAAAGGTGTCTTCCATCCATGTATCAACCTTAACTTAGCATCCAAAATCAGATGACACTGTGTGTGTACAGCAGTGTCAACTCTAACAGCACCTTTCCACATAGGATTCTCTCCCAGCTCTATCTGGTGATCCATGGTATTTCCAATATTCTTTCATGCAGCTGCTAATCAGGCTTAACCCTACATAGCTTCTGAAATCAGACAAAATGTTATGTGTTCAGGGCAGCATGGTGTTACACAGTGCCTTGCAGAAATCCTCCTTTGACTTCCTCACATTTTGTTTTGCTACTCAGATGGATTTAAATGGGATTGTTACTTGATGTACACAAGATACCCAACACTGTGACATGAGCTTTATTGTATCACAAAAACTGCAAATTCTTTTATTGTCACACCTGAGGCTCATGGGCAGAATGAGGGAAGAGATTCCATGAATCAGATTCAAGAAAAATTATGTTTTGTTCTTTGATTTCCTTAACGGCATCTATTTTTCTGGAGAGAGGGTCCATATCTTTCAGACTCTCATAGGTGTCTATGACCCAAGAACGTTAAGAAGAGAGGATGAAAAAGAGAGAGATTTAACAGTGCATACCCACGTATAAGTGCTAAGAAATGTGTGACTCTCTTGATACTAGCACCCATCATGCTTCACTGTTGGCTGTGTTGATGGGAGTTTCAATCAAACATGAGGAGGACCAAATGCTTCCCACCCCCATTACCTTTGTTTATTTGGAAGCAGATTCAGCTAAGTGGGTATTTATTACTCACATGCAAATGAGCTGTAGCCTGTCGTTTTTATTCACTGTTTGGTATGATCTCATTTGAAGTGTAAAATATTAAGCTGCTCCTGTGTTGTTCATATGCCTTTCAAAAGTTTTATATTTTGCATATTCTGAGTTCTTCCCTGTATTTGTTAGACAAATATTTTCTAGTTAATACTACAGTTATGATACTCTGTCTTCAGATATTACAAAGCTGTTTTAGGGTTGAACCTATGGCATGTAATATAGCTCATGCACAGTCCATATAGACAGTAAAAGGTTTCTGTCATACGATAAGGTCACCATCATTAATTTTCAAATTATAAGGAGAGACTTGCCAGTTTGTGATGGTCATTATTGCAATATTATGTGTTGCGGATCCTGCCTGCACATAGAATGAACTGTGATCTTAATTAGAACTTTGACAAGCCCTCTCTGATAAAATGATGAGATTATTCGTAATTGATGTCACAATCAATTACCATTTGGTTCATCACAAGCCTACTAACAGGTCTAGCCTTAGTGCTGGCCCCAGGATGTTGATGAGTGTGTGGCTGCCCTGTTCATGCTGTTACTGCGACAGCAGGGCAGATTTTCAGTCAACATCCTAATGACCTCTTTTGAAGTCTATTAAATTAATGACCCTGTCACATTGGCCTAACCTCTTATATCTTCATTTGAAGGATTTTGTGTGTGTGTGTGTGTGTTGCAAACTAGTGTTTTTAGAGCACGTGAAAGAATAGATACTTGGATTCCTCCACCTCTGCTATGTACCTCTGTTTAGGGAAGTGTAAAATTATTCATTCAGTGTATCTGCATGCTGAAAGATAAAATTATATTGCATTAGTGGGAGAGATCTGCATTTTTTTTCCAACTGTATATTTATTATTTTTGATATTTCTCAGGTACCTAAAGGACATGTTTGGTTAGAAGGTGACAATCTCAGAAATTCTACAGATTCCAGGTGTTATGGTCCTGTTCCATATGGATTGATAAGAGGACGCATTTGCTTTAAGGTATTCTTCTGCCATCTGAAATGTGTTAATTTAACAGTTTCTATACGTCTTAGAGCCCTAAACTACCACCATTAGACACATTCATTATCTGGTGATGAACATGGGTGTTAAAATGTTACAGCAGAACATGATCTCAAGTCACTATTCTGTTTAAAGATGTATAAAGTGTCGGCTAACTAAGGCAGAAAACTATCCAGTGCAAACAGAAGAATTTCATGTTTGACTATATATCCCTTTTCATGGATGGTACATAGTATCACAAAGGAATTTGTTTTCCAGTACTTTCCAGTCCTGTCTTAATATACATTGGATACAAGACTTCGATTCCACAAACTATATACACCGTAGGGATATTCTTACTTCCTTTCCTGCTTCAACTCCTTCTATCTCTAAGTGTCAGGGGACCCTTAAAGAGTATGTGTGATATGACATGCTGGGGAAATCAGTAGCCTACCCTGTACCAAATTTGGAATGTATTTCTCCTCTCATAGCAGACACATTGCATCATTCTCAATACATATTCTTAAGAAATTCCACTGTTTAGTTTTGCTGTGTATCGTGACTTCTGTTCTTTAGCCAGTTACTGATTCGTAAGACCTGTCTGCCAAGTTTACTAAGGAACCTGTGCTGAGAGACTTTGCTAAAAGTATTTTTTTTTAAATTCAAGTATCAAGATATTTACTGGATCAATATCTACACTGCAGTATAAATAGGTAGAGTATCTGGCTTCCAGAGGATTGTCAGTGAGCTCAGTACATCACATAGACTATAGACCATTTACCTCTGGCATTAATTTTATTATGGAAAAATATCTGAAACTAGTTTCTTCAACCAGGAATAGTGAGAGAGAGGAGGGGCTAATTCTCTGCATATATTATTATGATCCGTGACCAAAACAATGAGTATACATCCTGCTGACAGCAGTCTCTGTTTCCAACTTTAACACTACAGCTGAAATGGAAGTTAATTAGAAAAGAACCAAATCAGACAGGATGACCCAGGTCCTATAACTTAAGTAACATTTGTTTTTATTTTCACAGATTTGGCCTCTGAATGATTTTGGATTTCTACGTGCAAGTCCAAACAGTCACAGGATTTGCAATGACTGACCTACTCTCAATCATTTATTTTCAGTTTTTATTAGCAGAAAAAAAAGCAATGTGTATATTTATGTACAATAAACAATATTGTATAATTCAGACAATTTTCATTTATCCCACATAAAATTTTCCCACAGTCTTATGACCTGCATTTTTATAACATTATTAGAATTACAGAGAGCACCATAATAATGACATATGAGATGTGCTGCATATATACAGTTTTTGATGGGACAGTTTATAACTTATTGCATATAGTGGAAAGGTCAGTTTTTCTTAATCAGATTAATAACATTTCAGATACATAGCATTCTTTATTAGTGTGAATATGTACACAAACTGGAACACTGGCTTTAAAAAGTAGTACTTTCTAGAACAGAGGTAGGCAGTCTAGTTCCATCCAGGTACTTTTGATTACAAGTTTCATGAAATCTTGTCACTATGACCAACAGATAGTCACTACGGTAGCTGTACTCCAAAACAGCTGCTGAGCATCAGGTTCCCTCTCCTTGCTTCAGCCTGTTTCCCAAATAGATACACTGAGGTCAGCATAAAAAAAGTCACTATAGATTTAGTTATAAGTCCTGCCAGCTTGTCTCTTTTCATGAAGACACTTTCCAGTTCAACATTCCTGATCCAATTAAAATTTCTTCTTCATTGCAGGATGCAGTATTCTCAGAAAGGAGAAGTTTGTATATCAGAACACAAAACATATAACTGTGATAAGAAAGGGTGAGCTACTATGCAGGGGTCAATTTCCCTGAAGATCCCCCTCCACAGACCACAATCCTGGCACAAAAATACCTCTATTTTTCTTCAGAGCCTTTCTCAAAATGTTGGCTAGACATTTTAAGAGGAACTCCAATGAAAACAGAGGTACCAGGGGTTTTGGAAGGGATAAGTATTTTGCATATTTTTAAAATTTGCGGGATTTCTGCATTGTTTGGAGGCATTGGGAAGCTTTAGGAGACGGGCAGGTGGCTTCAGGAGCTGCATGTGGCCCACAGATCACAGTTTCTCTACGTCTGATGTTAAAGAAGGAAAAGAAATTAATTACACTAGGACAGGGACAGCTGAAACTAAAATAGTATGAGTTACAAATGTTTCATGCTGTGCATTTTATAGCATGATTTCCAGGGATTTTCACAACATTTCAGATATAGAAATGAAACATCTTTGTAATATTAGTTTACACTGGGATGGCAATCATAACTCCCAGAAGCCCTACACAGCATAGACAGTGGTGGGAGGGGCAATGAGTCTGCAGTCCAACAACATCTAAAGGATTACATGATTCCAACCCTTGCTCTCTTATACTGCATTTTTTATCATTGCATTCACTGGAACATTCCTTCTGTTGTCCTCCTGCTTACACCTTTTTGCATTTTCTGCATGTGCAAATCAGGTAAGTCATTGGGTCATCTAAGAATCTCTATAAGCAGTGAACAGGTATTGCAGCTTACTAGTGACCCATCTTCAGCTTCATTTTTGGAGACAATATATTTTCCACCACATCGGCATATGAGAGAATAACTGTGATCACCTGTTGAAACAAAATGCAGTAATTGTAATAAGTTCTTACGTATATTTAAAATGCTTCCTAAAAACTACTCGTATTTATATAGTGGGCATGAGACCATGTGTCTTACCACTAATCATAAATGTGGAAGGCAAAAATATTCTCAAAACCAACTGATAAATATCAGAAGAAGTCTCTAATATGAGAATTTCCTGAAGATAGAAGTTCATAGGAAGGATGCTTAAATTTAACTCTACTACAGAATCAATGTAGACTTGTTTTGAATTAGTACTTCCAATCTGTAATATCTATACTGTTTCTCATAATGCTGAGAACTATAGTAAAGTACTTCAGTGGAACACACATAAAATAATACTGTATAGCTATATACTATTGTGTTCCACACCAGCTTGTCCAACTACGTTTTTTCTGTGGAACAGCTTTTCTGGCCCAGGTAGAAATCTCAGAGAGGTTTGTAAGACTGATGTGAGAAATCTTCACAGTTCTCTTTCCCATAGAAGCTACAGAGAAGAAAACCTTGGTAAAACATTTGCATGTGTAGGCTTCAATGCATTTATGACTTAGCTGTCACAGCAATACTGTCCTTCTTCTTACATCTGTCTGCATGATTATAACCCCACACACTTAATGAGAAGCAGTTAGTGCATATTTCATACTACTAACCAAAATACTTAAAAGTCTTAACATAGCAAACTAAGTAGGCAAATACTGTGCCACAGAACATTAATACAGTTGGATTAAAAATTGAAGTGTGTAGTACAGATGGTATAATCAGAACATTACACATTTCCCTATCACAAAATAGGTGTGGTCCTGTAAAAAGTACAAAAAATGGTGATCCAAAACAATTAAGAGGCATTTGGGGATTTTCATGTTAAGAAAAAGACAACAAACACTCAGGCGGTGTTGTTTAAAGCTGTGAACTGAATGGAGAATCAAGATCATGGGTGGGGAAAGTATAGTCTGAAGGCTCTGCAAGGCTATTTTGAGGTATACTCAGCCCCAATACCCCCTTTTCCCAAAAATGTATTTTTTTGTTGTAAAAACTTTAGGCCAAAAATGTCTTATCCTGTTTTTGCCTCCTCCCCAGGAGTTTTAGACCCAAAAGAAGCTTTGTTTTCAAATGAGAAGTGAACTTGGAACTAGACTTCTAGTTCAAGCTGGCTGCTTCTTCTTAAAAGGACCTAAAACTACGGCAAATTTGCTCTTGCCCTTTTTGGCCCATTTTTCAAAAGAAACAATCAGGGACAAAGGCTGGGAAGCAGTGTAGCTCTTCAGAGTCCCCTGGGGGGGCAATGTAGCCCTCTGACCCTGCACTTGCCCACCCTTGAGCTAGACAGAGAGGAATACGTCTCCCCACACACAACATTTGAATTCTGAGGTACCTCATAAAATCAACAAGAAAATGCGGACAAAAAAATTTACAAAATTAATACAATGCCAGGAGCTAATAAACAGGGAGTATGAACACAGGCATTTTGCATGGGGTTAGCAGAACAGACCAAGCAATTCAAGCCAGTGCCTTTCTTGGTTAATCTGCTGTTTAGAGATGTGGTTTAGGCTGTGTGCTCTGCCAAAGCATCTGGTTTAAAGCAGAGATGGGCAGCTGTGTAGGCTGGGGGGTACATTAGCCTTCAGGAGGTCTTGGAGGACTATACCCATCACTGCCAAAATCTAGAACATAAGCTTCTACTCACAGGTTCACCAAGAGTATGCAAACAGCTATGCAGAGCTATTAGTTGCTAGTTCTGTTCCTTACCAAGTCAGTGACTCACTTCCTCCTAGGACTAGCCTCTCCACTTTAAACCAGGGGTAGGCAAAATGTGCCTACTCAGGGTTCCCTGGGAACAAAACAAAAACAAAAAAATGCTTTGCCCTGAAATGCCCCCAAGGCACTGTGGGGGGCATTCTTTTGTATTGATACTTTAGACCTGAGGAGAGACCTTTTTAAAACTTCTGATCATCTCCTGTTTCTAAAGAAGACCTGCTTTTATTTTTTGGCAGTGATGGGTGCACCCCTGCAAGACCTCCTGGAGGCTAATGTGTTCCCCTAGCCTCACACAGCTGCCCACCTTTGCTATAAACCATATGCTTTGGCAGAGAACTTTGCTTAAAACATACCTCTGAACAGCCAGACAACTAAAAAAAGACACTGACTCACTTTTTGTTTTGTCTGTTCCACTGATCCCAGAAGCTTATGAAAGGGGGCACTAAAAACTGAAATGAATGGATTCAAGAAAGAAGATTCCAAATAAACACTAGGAGGAACACCCTGGTTGTATGCGTTGTTCAACAGTGGAACAGACTAACTGTGCAGGTGGTGCAGTCTCCTTCAATGGGAATTTTTAAGCATAGGTTAGATGGCCTTTTGTTCAGGATGCTTTAGCTGTGGACGCAGGGCATGGACAAAGTGGTTCTTCCCAACTCTGCAACTGTATGATTTAATGTATTTGCTGTCATAAGATGTGCTGATAGTACACATAGGAATGCATCTAAAATCAGGTTAAAGTAAGCCTTAATCAAAAGTTCCTCAACTATGGTTTCTTTATCACACAAGCAGAGGAATACCGAGTCCCATCCCCTGTCACTGCTTTTGTCATGTGAAAAGTAATGTAGCTGCAGGGGAGATCTTCCTATTCACACTGAGGTTTCCAGAAGAGCAAGAACTCTAGAAAATCAGGTGTCTTGCTTGTGTGGAAAGTACATGAGATCAGGAACCTCTCTTCTGCAGGTGTATCCTTCCACACAAGATAAACAATGATGGAGGGAAGCATGGTCTGCTTATGTGATAAAATGAGTAGGATGAAACTGCAAAATGCAGTGATTTACAAAGTGGATACACTGAGCCCCCATTTCAGAGGCACTGGGGATAGCTGTTATTCTCATCCCCCGCTTCCAACCTTCTTAAATGAATCTGTTCGGACAGTCTTAAAAACAGACAGATGTAACAGATGGATTCTTGATGTTCCATTAGGACTTTTCTTATTCTTACATTAACATTTCAGTGTACACATAAATCTATTTCCCATAGTATCTTACTTTGATTCCAGGCCATATCTTCAAGTAAAATCTGAGCATCCACTGGCCATCCTTCTGTTAATTCATTGTCTATAAGAAAACAGGAACACACAGAGACATTCAGTTTCAGTAGTGTGATGCAAAATGAAAATTCAAAGTTTGAAGCATCATGTAACCTATGGATCTCACTGTTAGACAAAACTGATAAGATATAAACCTCATTTTTCTGCATTATTGGAAATGTAAACAAAACAGGAGAGAGAAACCTGAAGACAATGGTGGTAAATAAAGGTTTTCTGACACAGTAAGATTTAGGGGGTCCAATTTGCTCTAATGATTAAGTTATAGATGTATTTGGTGTGTGTGTGTGTGTGTGTGTGTGTGTTTTGGCTTCTAGCATTTTTGGCTTCATCTCTCTATTGGCTATCAGCTTTGACTAACAGATCCCTTTTTGGACTCTGAGTTTGCCTTCTGTCTATGGCATCAGCAGCCATCTTCAAGCGCTGATCGGCTTGCAGGGCTAAGATTCCAGACAAGGATGGCCATTCTAAGTGTCTCCTTTGTTTTGGGGAAGAACATAATGTGGGCTTTTGCTACCACTGTCAACTATTTACCCCACAGGTGAGGTGCAACAGAGCAGCCAGACTCAAGGCCCTACACTAGGAAAAGGTCGTCAGAGTTTCTGATGTGGCCTCTCAAAACAAGCCCATGTATACAGCCTCAGTGATGGTATCTAAACCATCATTGACTGCCTGCAAAATCATCCACAATACTTACTAAGTCTATAGCTCAATCTTTGACTTCGACTTCAGCTGACTCTCAACTTGAGACACCATTGTCAACTCTGGCTTCAGTACTGCCTGCTCCAATTACAGGTGAGCAACCTGTTCTTTATAAAGCATTTTGACCACACGAGACCATGGTTCTGTTCCACAATAGTGTCAAATTTTATAAGGTGCTGTATGGTTGTCTACATTGGAGCAACATTCAGATGTAACATCAAGCCACAGTTACATACTGCACACATGAGAACGGTTAAAGACTTCTGATTCCTGAGTCTGTGCTTTTGCTTTTCTGAACTAAATTCTGACACCCTGTTTTGGATCCTGGTTTATGAGTAAATGATAATTTGAATATACAATTGTTTGCCCCACTCAGTGGCAAACTATGGATTGCCTAATAATCAAGTCTGTTTTTTAAAACTGAACACAGCAAAGGAGCACACAAGCCTGAGGCTTGGCACTGCACACCAACTATGGTTTGTTATCACATCTAAACACAGTCCAGCTTTTTCCCATGACCTGCAGATTAATCCTCTATTCTGAAAGCTTACCGTTTCCCCTAAATGTATCTGTTGGTAGAAACTGAATAAGCATAGCTGCAATTGACCCCTGGTCTATGGTTCTTTTTGTGGACTGTATCTTATGTCTTCTATAGATGTTTGAGATAGGCTACTTTCTCCTATCTCAAAAATGGGAATATTATTTGTTTGTTTATTTATTTATTTACCTATAATCTTTTCCTAAACCCTAGGAGTCAAGGTAGCTTAAAAAGAGTAAAATGGATAGAAAAAATGCTCATGTCACTAAAACACACAGGAAAGTTAAAATACAATTAAAATATCAATAGAATAATAATCACTTTAAAAACATACCTATTAAAAGACAATAAATACAGATAATACAGCGCATTATTAAAAGTGTTTTCTCCATAAATACTCAGTTCCAAAGGCCTATCAAAAGAGTCATCACTTGCCCTGGAAGGACACTATTGAGGGCATCCTTCCCACACTAGCCTCATGAGGCAGGGAGCTCCAAAATCAGCAAGCAGTCTCCAAGAAGGACCTGTTGCATGTTCCCACTAACGGTAGCTGTGAGGTTGGTGGGACCAAGAGAACAGTCTCTGAAGATTTCAAAACCTAAGCAGAGAATTATTGTACTTCAGATAACCTGTTGGGTGCTGATATGGCTTCACTGTTTGTTCAGTCAATAGTCAATCTGTAAATGAACACAAATTGCAACCACAGATGAATTCTATGAAATTTAAAACAGAAATCCATAATCATGCCAGAGTACCACTGATGGAAGTTTGGGAATCTGTGATGGAAAAAAACATCCCAAATGGCAAGGGGCTGAGATTGGTATTCCACTCAAAGTATTAGGAACCAGAGGGGTTCCCTTATTGTTCAATGATTTCCCTTTCCAAAAAATACTATGCCATGCCTTTCCACCATCTCTGACCTTTTCCTAAAAAATTCATCAAAAGGGAGAAAAAAATGGAACATACAATAATCTTCAAGTGCATATATGAACACTGAAACTGACTATACCTATTTCTGGTACTGATGACATTGATCAAAAGGAGACAGGAACCAATAACAATTCTATTATTTGACAAGAATATAAATATGCAAGATAATCCAGTTCTAAATATATAGAAAGGCCTTAGGAAATGCAAGACATAAAACTTATACAGGAATACCTCAACTGACGAAGTAGATATATTCCTGGGCTTTATTACTTTAACAGAAATTGGGAGGGGCTGCTAAATACCCAAAATTGGGAGGGGCTGCTAAATACCCAAGAGGACAGGATCAAAATTCAAAATGACCTTGACAGATTGGAGAGCTGGACCCAGGCTAACAAAATGAATTTCAGCAGAGAGAAATGAAAGGTCCTACACTGAGGCAGAAAAAATGAGATGCACAATTATAGGATGGGAGACACCTGGCTGGACAACAGTATGTGTGAAAGGGATCTAGGAGTCTTAGTAGACCACAAGCTGAACATGAGTCAGCAGTGTGATGTGGCAATCAAGAAAGCCAATGCAATTCTTGGTTGCATCAATAGGAGTATGGTGTCCAGATTGAGAAAAGTAATAGTACTACTCTATTCTGCTTTGGTCAGACCTCATCCTGAATACTGTGTCCAGTTCTGTGCACTTCATTTCAAGAAGGATATTGACAAACTGGAACGTGTTCAGAGGAGGGCGACCAAAATGGTGAAGGGACTAGTAGCCATGCCCTATGAGAAGCGTCTTAGGGAGCTGGGTATGTTGAGAGGGGACATGATAGCCATGTTTAAATATATGAAAGGATATCATATAGAAGAGCGAATGGGCTTGTTTTCCATGACTCCAGAAACTACAGGAAAAGAGATTCCACTTGAACCTCAGGAAGAATTTCCTGACAGTCAGAGCTGTGCAGCAGTGGAATATGCTGCCTCGGAGTGTGGTGGACCCTCCTTCTTTGGAGGTTTTAAACAGAGGCTGGATGGGAGTGCTGTTGTTGAGAGTGCTTTGATGTGGGTTCCTGCACGGCAGGGGGTTGGACTGGATGGCCACTGTGGTCTCTTCCAGCTCCATGATTTTATGTCTAAATGCAGTGTTAATACTGGTACAATAGATTCAGCCAAGACTGAAGAGGGTTAAAAGTCCATGTGCAAGTATTATATTAAATTCCAAGTCAGTTCCCTTGTAAGACATGCACTGTTTGAGAGAGGAAAATAACCCAAGACAACAGTATTTTTCTAGCTCAGTTATGAAACATAGCATTGGAAAGAGGCATTAAATGAACCCAAACAGGATGAAATGAAATGTTGGGGGTGCTTTGATGTGTGTTCCTGCATAGCCTGGAGTTGGACTGGATGGATTACAGCCTGAGCCTGAATGGGCCAACTGGTGAGGATTTGGCCATCCTCACACCACAGAGCCTCACGGCTGGAGCCCATGGTCTGGCCCTAGCAGTAATTCTTCTAGCTTACATCTGGGGTCCTTTTATACTATAACACTATGATTTCATTTTAACTGCCACACCAACATCCAGTGAAACCCTACTCCTGAGACACTACATTTCTCTCGCTGAGAACAATAAATACCCCTCCTTAAATTACAAATTCCACACAATGCAGTTAAATGGCAGTTAAAAGGAATTGCAGCACCATATAGCATTATAGCACTTTCATAAGCACCAATAAAGATTCAGAATAGGTCTAGCCAGTGTCTCGTGTAATGTGAATGTATTCCTTGGCCTAAGCAGCAGCCAAGCATAATTTCAAAAGGCCACACAGAAACAGTATATCCCCATCATTTTGAAAAGTATTGTCTATTTTAAAATTTGAGGCTCGATTAGTCTTCATTTTAATTCTTTCTTTTTAAGCTCCTTGAATTTCTGACTACAGTGCTCCCTCTGTTTCAGGAATCCCTGAAAATACTAGAATTCATGAACGCTTGTGTCCCATTACATTCAATGGCAATGACATCTGTATGGATTCTTCAGTGAGTCTACGGGCATGTCACTGCCATTTTGGGTATAGGAAGGTGAGCTGGAAATCATACACATAGAGGCTGTGGGTAAGGAGGGCCCACTGTACATCATTTGTATCAACAGGCAGACAGCAATATGCTGTGAGTGCCGCCAGTTCTATACAAGCTCACTGACAAATAGCCTGTACGCATCATTCCTGTGATGTACTATCAATCCTTTCAAGTACCAGAGAGAACAACCCAATCCATTTATTCCTGTATGTTTAGAGAACTCTGTCCCACAACAACTAAGGATTTCACTGCCCTAGAACTGCAATGATGATTATGATTATTTTTACCCTATTACTATGCAACTGCCATATACTATTGGATAATTCTGCCCATGTATAGGAAATGCCACCAAAATAAGAACACAACTGTAATGGAGTACAGGGGGAGTGGTATCCTGAGTGGTAGAAAGCCACCCTGAAACAGGTTGCTAGGTAACCACCATAGCCACTCCGGAGACAAACTCAGCCCCTTTAGTGTGAAGGAGGGGTGGAGGCCTCAGGAAAAAACCACATAAATAGTAGGCACTGCACTGAGAGGGGGTCAGACTTTAAGAAGAGAGGCTGAGAGTCAGTTCTTCAGCCAGAGAGTTTTTCAGTCAATCAAAGGGAGAGGAGGGTTGAATAAAAGGGGCATTTTCTCAGAGAAAGCCTAGAGAGAGTGGCAGAAGAGAAATCAATCCACTTTTGAATCTGGTCTGAGAGAGTGACCTAGATTTGGGAACAGAGCCTTTGCCAAAGGATAGCCAGTTGCCTGTGTGTGAAACCTGTGCCTTTATGCAGATGTAAAGACAGAAGAAACTGTTTAAAGGTGTTCTGAAGATCTGTTTGAGCTTGGTCATATATACAAAACCAATACTTTACTCTGTTTGTTGTTTTAATATAAAGTACAGTATATCTTTATAAATTTTGACTCAGTTGAATGATTCTCAGAACCACTCTACCATAAATTCCAAAGGGGTTCTAATTAACAGCGGAGAGGCCTTACCCTTTATACACCAAGGTGGTGTTTTTAGGAAAGGCCAGAGCTGTGTATAAAGTGGTAAGGCGTTTTAGCAGACAGGGAGAGGGGAAGCTGCCATATCAGTCAGTGAGAAGAAAAAGCAGGCCTTGGGACAACAGCTAACTGGTAGATCATCTGATTTCATGTCAATGAACCATTCTGGTCCAATCTCTTGCATTTTCAGTTCAAATAAGTTCAGGTAGCATGTAATGTGAAAGCTCTCTCCTAGAAACTCTTCTTCTGAGAACATTTAACATAGAGAGGTCCACAACTTTGTTTCTCAAAGTACCAATACTAGACCTAGACCTGTATATGCTATCTGTTGCACTTGGAGAAACTGTATTTATTTTCCAAGTACCTAGTGTGAACCTATATTATGGTGTGGCTATACAAATTCAGCAAATAAAAACAATATGGCTTCTGATATTCTCCAGTGATTCTAACTGCATATACATACAGAGAAATAAATGTATATGAATATCTTCAAGCATAACTTACAATTAAGTTTCAACTTTGTCTTTGAACTACCTTGAACCCTAGTAAGTATACCTGCTCCCACCATCTAATCTTGGGTCCTAGACCAAGAATGTACCCCAGCATTTTCTCCAGCATTTAGGAGTTCTTTGGCAAATTAATCCACTGAAAAAAGAGTGATCCTTTTTCTTGGTTTACAAAGGCTACATCTTACTACTTCTTGGTAAAGTGTCTCAGTACTTTGTCTGAGTACTTTGGTTTATTTCACACACACACACACACACACACACACCACAGTACTGGTGTGCTCTATGGGCAAGATCCAAGACTCTCTCCCATCACATAATGTAATGTTTATTCAAGACCATTAAATAGTTCAGAAGTAACTGCAAAGATTATTTTGCCCCCAAAATTATAAATAATGGAACACCTATTATATTTGTCCATATGTTTAAGACCTCACATTCTTTTATGCATTTAGGAAATAAATTGGTGTTGACTCTCTTTAGAGATTAAGAGCAATGTAAATCCATCCTTATAAACAAGAGACAACAATCAGAGCTTCATCTGGCATACCCAGGTATTAAGCAAAGGGGAAGAGACACAGAACATAAGAGGATGGGCAGAAGATCTGTCAGCTAACACTACTGAATCAGGTATACTAATAAACCAATCAACAATATATTAAGAATTTAATGTGAGAACATTCGGACAGCATGGTGAAATATCTTCTCTTACTTTCCCTATAAAAGATGCCACTATATAATGACTTCAACATTCACTCTTCTGTACACTTACAGAATACATATACCTTTAGGGTAAGAATCAAATTTCCACCATTGGGAATTCCTTATTTTCTCAAAGATAAAATGTTTAGTATTTAGTACAAGGAAAGTACAAAGAAAGATATTTAATCACACTGTTGCTGTAAAAATATTTAAAGCACAGTTGTAGCGTGGGTATAAGATGTGCTATAAGCATGCTCATACTAATCCCCTGAATTTCAGTTTAATGATTAGCAGTAAGAGGAGATCCTGGGAGGGAGCTAAACTAAGCCTCAAATCAACAGCAGTATACGAAGGAAGCTGCCAACTACTAATGCATCCAATTTGATAGTACTATGCTAAGCAAAAATGGCTGGTAGACACATATTGTTAACTTGCAGAGTCCAGACAACTGAGATACACAATCTATCAGTAAGGGCACATCTAAAACATTTTTTTAGAATCCACATTTTAGAACAAAGGTTATACTGACGTTCTCCACTTTGGCGCAACCAATCTGACACCACAGTAGTTAACTATGAATAATATATTGGTAGTGAAATTAAACACTTATTTTAACTGCCCTCATGTATTAATGGGGGAAAAATCTAATTAGCACTTTAATATTAAAGCATGATTTCTCCCCATACAATTCATTAATTAGCGGCCGATTAACTGGTATCAAGTTGGCCTGTGGTCTCTGCCTCCTTTTTGCAACATTAAATTGTGATTCTAATTTTACCTGAAATCTACACCACACATCCCCAGGGGCTGAATTTCATCTAAATTAATCTTAATGAAGGCAATTAAAACAAATCAGACAAGTTAGAGATAATTACCGGATCAATAAAACCTCTTTGACCTAACCTATTCTGAACACCTCTAGTACATTAAATATAGATTAAAACAAAGTTAACCCATTTACATCTAAGATTTCATTGCTGTTGAAATAGAGAATGAGAGTGAAAGCAACTTTGTATCTCTCTTCTCAACTAATTCAATGGTTAATTCTGCTGATGCATAAGGTGAAGTACCACACTTCAGTTGAATTATTCAAACATTGTTGGAGTTTTGCTTTGTTAAATTCCTTTTTTGTTTTCCATAGACCATGGGTCACAACTACAATCAGTCCTTTGCACAGTACTAATGGGTACATAATACTATTTAGGTTAATGTGTGCAATAATACACGTTAATATATTAGAACCCAGTACCTTTTCCTTTATTGCACTTGCCTTGCTCTTCAAAGAGGAATCATGGAGGAAGAAACAGAACTTTGTTCTCTTTACATCTGTTAATGCTAATTTCCCATCTGCATCTGCTTTTGGAATGCAGAACATAGGAGCATATAAACAGACAGACAGACAGACAGACAATCTCCAGTCCCACCTTTTTGGTTCCTGGGAGCTGAGCACAACTTTTCCCAAGGCACATGCACTCTCTGCCTTGATGCCTCCACTTTAGCTGTAAGACTGTCCCTTTCAGAACCCAGGGAGAACCAACAGGGGCCTACCTCCCTGAAAAATATCTGTCCAACTTGACGTCCCCTTTCTGATTTCTCAACTTTTTAAACTCATCTCTAACCTCAGGAAATTATTTCCCTCTGTACCCAAGTTTGAAGTCTTAAATACAGGTTTACAGACCTTCCGCCCAAGGCACAATCACCAGCACACCCTTGAAAAGTGATTTTAAAAAAATAAAGAGAAAACATAGCTTGCTAAATGCCAGCAGCTACTATAAATTGTAAAAACAGAGAATTACTTCCCTGGGAATCCCTTTATGCTACAATGTAGAGCCCATAATTTGTGCAAGGGAGTTCCAAAAACAATAAAGATAAAGAAATGAGAATCTGACTGCATGCAACTTGGCATCCTAATCTACTCAGACCCCTCTGTGGATTTCAGCTTTTACTCCTTGAATCAAAAAAGTCACTAGAGCCACATGGCTGGCTATCTATGCTACAACAGCTCTGCACAACTCCTCTTTCTCACAGCAAAAAGGAAAGGGAAAATTTCCCCTTTTTTTCTTACTCTACCCAGGAATCCTCACTTCCTGTTCCCCTTCTAGGTTCAATTCTATGATCTCATTGCTTTGCAGGTATCAAAGGAAGGTTATGGCTGGCTAGGTAGTTATATTGTCTAACCAAATGATGTTATTCCCCTCTTATTTCATTGCAAAATGCAATTCTATTGTTTATTTGGCTATCAAGTATCATTGACTTATCTGAGATGTGCTTCTGAGGAATGAGTCTGTACCTAGGATTAAGAAAATGCTGTTTTTCTACATGACAACCAAATGCAGCAAAAAGTTAAAGATGGGATACCTCCAACCACAGAGCTGCATAGTTTAGAGGCAAAAATCAGACTGGGGAATCTCCATTTTGCAGTAGAATAGGAATTCATTTGAGTTTGGCAGAGATGTAGTATAATGAAGGTTGAATGAAAAGTATACTGCCAGTGTACATACACTGGATCTTTGGCTCAGACTGAGGCACATAGTTGGGGCTAAAAACAGCTGCAGCAACCAAAGAACCAGTTGGGAACACCACTGGGCATCTAAGCAGCCATCCAGAAACTTCCAGTGCCACCCCCCTGGGCTAATCTCTGACTTCACTGGCTAATGGAGAAGGAAGAGACTTGTTCAAGACTGGGAGAACCACTTAGATGCCTCCTTGAGTGACCTTTAAAAAAGAACAACTATCCACACAACCTGGGATTGCAAAAGCATAGCACTAGTGTTGGATTCTAGCTTTTGTCTGCCATAAATACTAAAGTTATTCCAAATACGGCACAGGTCAAACCTGCTCCACAGTAACTTCACAAATTATTGTATGAACAATCACAAAAACACAAAGGACTCAGTTTTAGAGAAAAAACCCAAGAATAAGCCAGATACAACTCAACTAGCCCTAAGGTCTCAAAATAAATTTGTGTTATGACTAATTGAAAAGTAAAATTTGGGCACTGTTCGATATCTTCACATTCCAAGACACACAAAATCCTTTCATCTTCTGCTGCCTCTATATCTTAATTTTTTAAAAAATGTCTGTGTTAATTTTAATTCCAGCTTCATCTAGGGTAAATATCCCTCAGCCTTAAAATACCCACAAATCTATAGGGGTATTTGTTTTACTAATTACGGCTTAAGCCCACTCAGCATTCAGAAATCTTATCTGAAATTATAACATTATACAACAATCTGCATGCCTTAGTTTATTCTCTCTTCATAAAATTTCACGATAAAAAAAATACTATGAAGTGAGATTAAAGGATATCAACCACATTCAATAGGCAGCAACCTAGTATTCATCTGTACCTACACAATGTTTATTATCTATGTATTCTATTTCTAGATGAATTTTGACCATAGCTTGTGATTTGAAAAAGAGTACTTAGAAGTACTGCTTGTACCCTTTAATTTGAAAAATATGTAGATTAAGTGCTGCATTTTATTTAGAATGGAATAAAAGTTGGGTTTTCTTCAGTGCATCATCTAAGACTCCAAGTAACTATGCTCATCTATGTGAGAGGTAAGAAGTCCAAACTCAAGATTAAAAGGACTTGTAGAAATTGTTTAAACAATAGGTTAACATTTTGTGCAGCCCAAATACCCTAAAGGCAACAGATCCTGCCTGATCTTGGAAGCCAACAGAGGGCCAGATCCAGTTAGTACTTGAATGGCAGACCACCAATGAATACCAAGTGCTGCAGGCTATATTTCATAGGAGGGAACTGGTCAAATCCATTCTGAGCCTAAGAAAACCCTATGAAATTCATGGCATCACTGTAAGTTGGCCAGCGACTTGAAGGCACATACACACACACACACAACATTAGGTAGCCTGCTAGAGAACTAGTGGATAATCAAAGGAAATCCAACTGAATATGAACCAAAGCCTATTTCAAAGCCTATTCCATGGCAATGATGGTACCAAATGAGCCTTTCTTACTTGTCATTATTGCATTCACACTGTTTTATCCAACAGAATTGTTTTGAGTTATGAAGGAGCGGCTATATTCTGAGCCTTAGAGAGGTAAGGGTGAAGTTCATAACCATCTGCAAACCAACTTTGGAAAATGAACTGATACTCATTCCATCTTGGTATCAAAGCTGAAAACAGGCTCCAGGAGGGTAAGGCAACCCCTCACTGTGTTTTGATAGGTAAATTTCCTCTTATTCAACCTGAGCATAAACATGCTGCTTGAAGGAGTAAGGTCAACTATTCTTTTACTGAAGGTTTTCCATCTAGTTAGTTGAAGCTGCTACTTGAGGCCTGGCCAATTAATGACTAAGATGGAAATGCTTCTTCAGGGAAGGCAGTGTCCCAGTGTTTTTTCTAATGTTTTATAAATTTAAAATTTTTATTTAAAGGGACCTCAGTTACTTACAATAACATTCCATTAAAAACAAGGAGGAAAATTAAAAACAGAAAAGGAAGAAAAATAACCACATTAATTGTAAGTTTCTATGAAAGGTGACCAAATAAAAGCACATTTGTAAGTTTCATTTCTACATCACCCTTTCAAATGTTGTGAATGTTGTTAGATCTTCTATCCATTGGATCACAGGTAGAGAAAAATTATGTTTCCAGTAATAACATATCAAGCTTTAAGCAGTCAAAAGGAAGCAACAAACCTACTACTGTTGGCCACTTGTTTACTTCCAAGAAACAGGTAAATAATTTGAAAGAACATGCATGTTCCTGGACATCAAGGAACTTCCCAAAACTAAATTTACTCCTGTGGTTTCTTCATCTCAAAATGTAGCTATTATGGGACAATTCCATAATATATGCATTAAAGAAATATTACATCTCCAACAATTTGATGATTTAGAAAGTCCTTTCTTAAATAGACATCGTTGAGACCAGAAAGAGCAACTTCTGCTGGACCAGTTGACTTGGACCAGTTAATTGAATACCCAGACACTTTACCAAAATTATTAATCCATGTTCTGGTACTTTTAAAGGAAGCTGATTTAATACCACTTTGGGGAGAGGCATAACTGAATTCAACCATTTAAATAACTATTAGATAATCTCTAACATTCTCTTTTGCAGAAAAGTCCTAGAATTGATTGATTGATTGATTGATTATCCTGTCTTACTCCTGGCCCTAGTCCAAGGCAGCTTGCGATTAGACTTCCTTGAATGAAAGTGATTATTCGAATCCTCTTCAGTCTGCATTCAAGTCTGCCTTTTGGACAGAAAGAGCCTGTGTTTTCTTGGTGAGTTATGTGGGAAACAGGCAAGGGGAGCATGTCTCTGTGAGTCTGCTAGAATTCTTACTGGCAGGATGAACAGAAACTGGGGCCACTGCTTCACAGTAGTTTTGATCTTATCTACATCTCCGTGAAGCTGCTGGGAAGTCAGACAGACTTTTCTGGTTGGGTATTGTAATGGTCATATCCCTCTCCTTTTATGAACTGATCTCAAAGTGGGTATTGCAGCCCTGAACTGTTGTTCAGGAAGAAGTGATGAACTGGATAGGGTTAACAAGCTGAGACTCAACCCCACAAAGAAGGCTGGTTGGTTAATACGGGAAATTAAGGACTGGGGATACACTTTGTTCTACACAGGGTTGCACTCTTTCTGAAAGATCAGGCATGCAGCTTGGAGGGTATTCTGGACCCAGCAGCACTAATAGAATACCAGGCAGTTTGCTGTGGCCAGGAATATCTTTGCCTAGTTTTGGCTAGTGTGTCAGTTATCCTTCTTCCTCAGGACAGCAAATCAGCTTCCACCAGTCCATGTCATAATCTCATTTAAACACCGAAATGTCCTTGACACAGAGTTGTCTTTTAGCTGTAGCGAATGAGGTGCCACATAGTTTTCTGATGCATGCCTGTTGACTGTATTACACCCATCTTGTACCAACTGCACTGGATGCTATTTTGATTGAAGTTAGGTTTCAAAGAGCTAGCTGAAAGATTTCTGCAATGCGTTCTACATTGGGCTACCTTTGTACCAAGTTTGGAAACTCCAACTAGTTCAAAATATGGCAGCCAGATTGATTACAGATACAGCGAGGAGTGAACACATCACACCAATATTAAAATCACTTCACTGGCTGCCAATTAATTTCTGGGCAAAGTACGAAGTGTTGGTTATTACTGCTAAAGCCCTACATGGTTTAGGTCCAAGTTACTTGCAGGATTGCACCCTCCCATACAATCTACTCTTTACACTCAGGTCCCTGGGTGCCATTTACTTAAACTGGCCAGGACTAGACTGGCAAAGGTCATCCAGAGGGCCTTCTCATCAGCCACCCCTAGACTGTGGAATGACCTGCCAGAAGAGATTCAACAGCAAAATATGCTGTCCAAATTCAAAAAAGTACAGTACTGAAGGCTTATCTCTTCTGGCAGGCCTACCTAGTCTATTTTTAATTGTACTTCTAATTGTACCTTTAATTATGATATATTTTAATTTTAATATATTTGTATTTTAAAAGGTCTGTGTTCTAGTGTATTTTAACTATGATTTTTTTAGTTCTATCTATGCTGTACCCTGCCTCGATCTTTGGGGAGAGGTGAATAAAAAATAAAATTTATTATTTATTAATATTTACATATAAGCCACAGCATCATGAACTTATTGACATGAACTTATTTTGAGCTCAAAGTGAATCATTATTTCAGAGTCCACACACAAATTTCCATCAAGTTAGATATCATAAACTCAGAGGAGCTAAAATAGTACTAGTAGCAGCATCAGCATCAACATCTTTGGCTTAAATCCAATGTGGCACTCATTATGATGCCCAGATTTCTGGCCACTTCCTCCCGCAGCCCAATGTGGTGCTGAAAACCAGCCCTAAAAGATTTCCCAGGCCTCTGGATCAGGTTTTTGGAGCATGTGGAGGACTGTGGGATGGGTGGAGATTACCTTCCTCTTGCTTCCAAGATTATTGCTTATAGTGACACTTTACCTACAATGCTAAACCTACCATGCTTAATCTCAATTTATGATTCTATCAGGTTTCACAGATGAATTAATTATGAAAGGTTTTGTTACAAAATGTAATCTTTTTTATTTTTTGATGCATGGTATAGCATTTAAAGTTACACAGCTGAGATAAGGTGTTGAGATAAGGTACTGTATCTAAATACAGAAGGGACTCTATAGATAAGTACATGTTCATTATAGTTATCACTTCCTTTTGCTAACGTATAGTGTCTGCAGACAACTGTGGTTCTATTCAAAAAGAGTGCATTGATGTGATCAGAGTGAGGGACTATAAAAGTGAGCAAGGAGATCCAAGTTCAAATTCTTTTTTACTCATAAAACTCAACAGAAGTCTTGCTTTGGGCCAGGGGAGCTCTATTATCAAGGTCTTAAAGCTCAAAGTCTAGGCCAGCCACATTCATTCAGAGAGCATGTTGACTTAATATAACCACACTTCTACAAATAGGTGCCAAGAAATCTTGAGAATGCATTTTCAAGGTAAATCTCACTATCTTCAAAGGAACTATTCTCTGGTAGATTTGGTTAGACAGCACAAGAGAGAGCTCTTCTCCAGCTTCTGGTCTTCCCTGAGGCATGGAGTTTCCCAGTGTCGGAAACAGAACCTAGGTCAGATAGGCCTTTGGTTTGAGGCAATGAAGCTGTTATGTTATCATAATCTTCTTCTAAAAAGCTGGTGTTTTTTACTCCTCTTTTGACTAGATTCATAGTTGCTTCTACAATATCTATACTCTCCTGACTTTGGCAGTCATTTATCTCCATTTGTAGTCAGTTTTGTCATCACTCTTCCCATTCTTCGAAACCAGTATTTATCAGCAACAAGGACAATTCAGCTGTGTTTTCCAAGCGCTCTGCATGAGCCAATTAAATATCAAAATTCTCATCATGCTAATACAGGATATGCATTTGTGACCAACTTAAGCTCAATCATTTCAACCTTAATACAATACTTGAATACAGTGCTAGACCTATTAACCTAAGTTTGTTATATAAAAGAACTAGACAACAGAATCTGCTTTTGAAATCATGTTAATAAACTTATGCTCAATTTTTGACACTCGCCTAAATCTAGCTACTCGTCAGTTAGAGTACATGAATGAAATCAATATAATTTACTTACCAGCTTATATTTGAATCAATGGATCTACTGTAGTTGACATTAGAAACTGAATTTAGGTCACCGAATTTAACAAAACTGCACAGAATTGCTAAATCAATCAATCAGTCAATCAATCAATCAATCACCCAATTCATCTAAAGAAAGAAAGAAACCCTTTTTAATCCACCAATAGATATTTAACTAAGGTAAAAAGGTGTATCTCATATGCAACCTATTCCACCATCAATATAGGCACTGCTACTAAAAAACCTTACTTTTTAAAGACCCTCAACAAAAGAACAAGCGTCATTACCTACAGACTTTAACCGGAACAAATTTTACCCACTATGTTAATACAAGTGAGTCATCTCTCAACATTTTTTTTTAAAAAATCAAATCTGGAAAAGGCTTACATACCCAAAACTTAAAATCAAAGCATTTAATTGTCATTCTCTACACTGTTTATAGGAATGAAAAAGTTAGTTGATTGGGATTGGATTTTATGCTAAGGCGTCTTTTTCAAATAAAAACAAAGCCAACTGAGCAAAACCAACAATTTCTGCCCATTTTTACACAATGGAAATTTTCTCCTAGTTATTCGTTTTCAAAAAATCCAAGTACTATTTTTCATTCAGCAACAAGCCACGCAAGCTCAAAAATAAGTCTTCTCATTTAAATTTTAAAATTTAACAACCAGGACCCAAAACAGCACATTTTAATGAATCAGGCACCAAGTACTTTATGGTCAAAAATAAGCTTGCATGCTTAAAATGTTATCCAGTTTATTATGTCTATCTGCCAGCCACACTGACAAAAGCTTTTGTTTCTCAAATCAAATTGTGGGAAGTTAAAACAGAAAGAGAGGGAGAAAGGTTTGATGGTGTGCCAACGTACAATGGAAGGGAATTCAATAACATGCTGCAGAGACAGTGAGCTTTTATCAGACACACTGAAAAGTGATGGTAGCTACACGTCAATGCTGGACCAGAGAGTGTTACTGCAGAGTGCGACTGAGTGTTTTCCCCACAGGCAATACGCTATTATTGACTCCCCCCATTAACATGTAGGGTGGATATACATTTATTGAAGGTTCTAATGGAAGGCTGAGGGACTCCTATCCTGAGGCCAGAGCAGAAAGACAGCCTATCACTTCATGTAATAGTAGCCCATGTGTGACAGACCTGACCTACATTTTCCCCTTTCTTTCTCACAACAGCCTGTCACTGTTTTAAGATGCTATTTTCCAAGATGTATTAAAAGAGAGAGAGAAAAAAAGAAAGAAAGAAAAGCATGCTGGAATTGACTGGTTAATGTGCTTTACTGGAGTATTATTTATAACTTGCTTCCCTAGTTGTATGACTAGGAGAGAGGCATTATGAAAAATATCCTGAAAACAATGTTTGATTGGTAAAGCATGGTGGAAAGGGTACATGTTAATGATTATGAAGCATTTATAAAACCATATGCTACAGTATACCTTTGGCATAAATTACTCAAAACATATATCTAGAATGCAACAATGGAATGCAGTAAGAGACATAACTCAAGTAATTAAGAACATTTAATAAAATCACTTTAAACACTGTCAGATGAAGAATGGCTAAACTAAGTCATTATTATCTAAATTCTACATTCATTAGAATTAGTAGTACAACTTCCACCTATTGCTTTGTCAAAAGTAATTTAATGTTTTTACTGCCGAATGGATGTGTAGTAATCAGTATAAATAATGTATCTAAATATGGAAGCGAGATAAGAGCAAATGAGGTGTTTCGGTCGAACAAAAAGCATTTCATGAAAAAACACCACCGAGCAACCATCCCAGCTTCTGCTCTCAAGAGCTGCTGCTGCTGCTACAGCGCTCCTCGGCAGGAACCTACCACGCCGCTGCAGGTCATACTCTTTTTTTGTCTCTTCATTCCCTAGAATTTTCCACGCTCGATCAATTTCGATGAACCTCTGCATGCGCGCCTCCACTTCTCCTGCTGGCACATCTGTGCTCTGTTTGTCTGGATGATACTGCCAATCAAAGGAAAGAAAGGAGGGGGGAGGAATGAAAGGGGAAATCAATAGTAAATATGAGATCTATTTTGAGGTGTATGGAAGATATAAAGGTCTGAACTACAGTGCCAAGGAAAACAAACAAAGGAAACAGCATTGGTCGCAAGAGATTGCTGCCAGGTTAATCAGACCACTGGAATAGCAGCAAATACACTAGTGGCACAAATGTCACAATCTGCACTGACAGCATTTTCTGGATAATTTGCTGATGGAATCACTGGTCTTATGGACAATTTACCTAGAGAGAATGACTAATGCAAACAGAAATAGGTGCATGCAAATAAACACAAGATAGGAGTAAGGGGGAATTATTTAGAAATAACATTAAGTTCGTTAGCCAAATGCAAGGAACATAAAGTTGTTCTATCGTTACTAATTAGTTACAAAACTGCTTCCTTTTTGTTTTTGCTTTTAAGGTTGAAAGATACAAAAGAAGACAGAGAACTCAATATACACTTGCCATATATGCAATTCTATTTTTGAAGCTATGATTCACCATCTTTAATTTATTCCCATCCAATGAATACAAAAGCCCTTCTAAATTCCTAAAGTCATGGGTCACTGGATATAACATTATGTGCTGTTCTCAGTTTTGAAGTAAGTATTTCAGGACAGAGCTAAAAGGTAACATATGTAAGGGCAAAATGGCATAATAACATTTTATTGTTTGCTGTGATGCTGTCAAACACAGTACTATATGATTAGCTGTACTGCACTAAAATTACTATTTGCAAGCAAGAGAAACCACCTCCCCAAAACAGCATGATGATGCAATCCTGTTCTTCAAAGTTTGTCCTTTCTCAACTTCTATTCTTTCATTAGGCTGACTTAAATCATTTATTATACTACAGATATAGTATAGTATTCAAATGTGATATATCTAGTTCTGAAGAAGCCTCATTCCTAATGAAAATTTATACATGTTATTTATATTTATACTATCAAAAGAGAAGAATGGGAAATACAGCTTTACCCAATTATACCCTGCAAGTATTAACTTAATAAATATACCTGAATATTTGAATTATATCAATACAAGTAATAATTAGATGGCTTAAGGCCTATAATATATTACAAAATTGGATCATAATGGCCAGCTATTCATTACTTTCATCACATGATTTGGCAGCTACATTTGAACAGCTACTTGGAACATGAACAGAGAAGGTTCCAGACTGTCCTTCCACAGAGTTAATACTTCATATATTTTTTCCTAGCCTCAGGAAGCTGGGGGATGAAGGGCGGAGAAATAGACATTCGTTCATACACACACACTGACTGGCTTATTTCATGTTAGCCTACATAAAGGACTGATCACGTGGAAAAGTCTCTCTGCAAAATGGGCCACAAACAGAGACAGCTCACCAGTAATTTTTGTGATCTCAATTACTTGAAAGAATGCCAGTGCAATCACAAACATTGACAGGGCCAACTTATCACTGTATACATTTCAGATGACACTAAAGAAATTCCATACCATCACAGAGGGCTTATCTAGAATGGACAAGTCAGTCTATTTAGATATGTGATCTGGCTATAACCCCCTCATTCTAATAGCCCTGCCCATGAATGTATTTTGAAGTGTTTCACGTTTTCCAGAAGGTACTATCTATTGAATACTCAAGAGGTTTTACTTAACTCTATACTAAGGCCCACCACCCCTATCCAGCTAAGGAGACCCATGCAAGGAAGGTTTTTCTGCATGTATCACTTCCAGGATCAAGATGGTCACAAATCAAACTTTCATGACTTCATTGAAGTGCACATAAAAATATTTATCCTCTATCCTTCTTCTTCAAGAAACAATTATGTTTCAATACACCTATAAGAACAACATCACCAGAAGGAAGACCAAGCTGCATTTTTATCACCCTGACATCAAGCAAACAGATTTTTTTTAAAATTCAGGAAAACATAACGACTTTTAAAATTATTTGTTCAACCAAGCAGGTTTTATCTAATGGGTAATGCTTATTTTCTTTCTGTCAATGCATTTTATTTGTCTTTATGACTCAATCAAAATGTCATATTGTATTCTGTATTTTATTTTTGAACACTGTTAAATTTGTATCTCATCTTTTCAGTAAAAACAAGCAAATGAGAGCTGGAGTGGGATACAAGTATACCTTCTGGTTTGCAAGAAGAAGAATGTTCTGTAATGAGGTATTCTTCACAACATTACTAACAAGGAAAGTCACACAGCAACCAAAGAAAACAGATAATATTTTATCAAAAGATAGAATGAGACAATTTTCAGTAAATCCTTCTGAAAATAATTAACACAGAGTTTTCAGTAACAATCTGCAAACAAGTACTAAAATGAGTCTCAAAGCCAGTGTATAGGGACATAATGCACTTGTAATGCTAAGACCCACCTCTATACAGTGTGTGTATATTGGCCATTTCCGCACGGCACTCTTATAGTGCGATGATTCCACTTTCAACCTCCTATGGAACCTGGGGTTTGCAGTTCCGGGAGGCGCCGGCTGGCCCCTCCCGAAACTGCAAACCCCAGGATTCCATAGGAGGTTGAAAGTGGAATCATCGCGCTATAAGAGCGCCGTGCGGAAATGTTCATTATCTCCAACAAAACCCAGAGTGACATCACATTTAAGATCTCTGTTTTTATTGGATAACACAAATGAAGCATTGTTAGTGCCTTTGCTTTAATAGGACAACTGATAGCTGGGCATAGGCTAGGGAGAAAATAAAAGATGACAAGAGGAGATAGCAATCAGACTGCTTCAGCAGTTTCCACTGTATGAAGAGAAAGTTGTAATACAGCCTTCAAACCAATAATAGTGTCTCTGAGCAGAACTATATATTGAGGGAAGACCACTACTCTTGATTGGAATCTACGCCTCTTGCAAAGAAAACATCACTATATATGAAGATCTGCGAAGTGCTATTAAGGGTTTAAATTATGAAAGTTATTGTATTCTAGGTGACTTGAATGGTGCAGTAGATCCCAATAAGGACAGAAGCTCCGTAAATTTGAAAAAAAAAAGTAAAAAACAAATACAAAGGAGACTACCAAAAGAATTCTTCTACTTAGTAGAAGAGCTACAAATCAATGATGCTTGGAGATTTAAAGAAGGGGACACTAAAGATTTTAGTTATCATTCAAATCTTCACCAGTCGTGGTCAAGGATCGATATGGATCTCAAAAGATCTTATTGATAAATTGAGTAACATCGAAATATCCCCAAGGATTTTTTCAAATCATAGTCCAGTAACCATGACAATCAAATCATATCCAAGACAAAGAAGATGGCGTTTGAATGACTTACTACTACAACAGGATGAAGTGACTGCATTTTGCAGAAAAGAGATGAAGGAATTCTTTAAAACTAATTGGGACAAAGAAATGGATAACCAATTGTTTCGGACACGGCAAAGGCAGTATGAGGGGACTTTTCATACAAAAAAAATCAGAATGGAGGAAAAAACAAAGAGTAAAGATGGAAGATCTACTGGGAAAAATTAAGCATTTGGAATTATTGCTGAAGAAAGATCCTAATAATAAAGAGATCACCTCAAATATAAAGTTATTGCAAAAACAACTCTCCATGATGACGACCGAAGAAATAGGGAAGAAACTCCAATATTTAAAACAAAACTAGTTAGAACATGCTAATAAACCTGGCTGATGGCTAGCTTATAGACTGCACAAGAAGAAGGAAAGAAGCTTAATTATGGAAATTGAAGATGGGGGAAAAAGAATTGTTGATGGGAAGGTGATTCAAAAGGCACTATATAAATATTTTGCTAGCTTATATCGGACGCATGCAGACCCCAAATCTGAGGATATAGATAACTAAAATCTCAAACAATTCCTGAAATCTTGACAGAACATAGATTATTGTTAAATAAACCAACAATGCTGACAGAATTAAATGATGCTATTGATAGACTGAAGTTGAGGAAAGCCCCAGGCCCTGATGGCCTTACAGCAAACTATTACAAATGTTTCAAAACTCAAGTAATGAAGCCAATGCAGAAAATGTTGAATGAAATTATACAAGGTGGAAAAATTCCTGAGAGCTGGAAAGAAGCTAATATTGCTTTGATTTCAAAAAAAGAAGGGAAATGTCTTACACGCAAAGAGTATAGACCTTACTTAATAAGGATTACAAAATATTTGCTTCGATTCTAGCACATTGGCTTAGAAAAACTTTACCATCTTATATTCATACAGATCAAAATGGCTTCCTTCCAGGAAGGCAGATTTGTGACAACTTAAGGACTGTCATGAACATTATAGAATACTATGAACTACATATTGAAAAGAAAGCAGCTTTGGTCTTTTTTGATGCTGAGAAGGTCTTTGATAATGTCAATTGGCATTTTCTATTCAAAGTGCTTGACTATATGAAATTTGGTCCAGAATTTCAAATGTGGATTGAAGCCGTCTATAGGGAACAATATGCCTGATTAATTGTTAACGGTGAGCTGACTGAAAGGTTTATGATCGAGAAAGGAATGAGGCAAGGGTGTCTTGTTATCACCACTGCTATTCATTCTCGTATTGGAAGTCTTATTGAGAAACATCAGAGATAGGAAATATCTGCAAGGGGTCAAAATTGGCAAAGAAGAGTACAAAATTAAGGCATTCGCCGATGATGTAGTGATTTTTTTGGAAGATCCAATTTCTAAGATAGATTCCCTCCTTGGAACACTTAACAAATTTGGACAAGTCATCAGGTTTAAAATTAACAAACTCAAAACACAGATCTTGACTAAGAACATCTCTGGAAAAGAAAAAGAAGTTCTTGAAAAGAAATCAGGATTAACTTGTACTAATAAGGTTAAATACCTAGGTATTATCAGCTAACAAAAACTGCTTGTTTCAAAATAATTCATTTGAAAACATGGAAAACAATTTTAAAAAATTAGAGATATGGCAATCATTTAATCTTTCCCTATTAGGTAGAATCTCAATTATTAAAATGAATGTGTTGCCAAAGATCTTATACCTGTTCCAAACAATCCCTGTTGTGATAAACACATCTTGATTTATACAATGTAAAAAAGATTTATCTGATTTTATATGGAAAGGGAAGAAACCAAGAATAAGCTTCAAACTCATGACTGATATTAGAAATAGGGGGGATTTGGCGTTCCAGATCTAAATCTGTATTATGATGCGGCTTGTCTTGTTTGGTTAAAACCATGGATTTTGTTAAACAACTCTAAATTGTTATCACTAGAGGGGCATGACCTACATTTTGAGTGGCATGCCTTTCTATGTTGTAACAAGGCGAAAGTCCAGAAATCATTCACAAACCATGTGATACGTAAGGCCCTATATAAGGTATGGGAAAAATATCAACCGTTGATATATAACAAAATACCTGCTTGGTTCTCCCCATTAGAAGTGTTTTCTATTAAAGAATTGCAAAATCAGGGAACTTGGGCAACATACCAGGAGCTCTTGATGCAACAAGGGAACCTATGTCAGTAAAAAGATAGGCAGCAACTACTCGAAGAAGGATAAAACATACAGTGGTTCTCTTATCTTCAAACAGCAACAAAGTTCAAGGCTGACATGAATTCTAAAGGTGTGGATACACAAACTTCAGATTTTGAAAGACTTCTATGTACAGGAGATAAGCATTTGTTGTCTAGTCCTTATACATTTCTTCTAAATCTTAATATGGTGGAAGAAACAGTGAAAGAATGCATAGTAAAATGGGCACAGGACCTGACCCACAATATTTCTTTGGAAGACTGGGGAAAATTATGATCATGTAACCAAAGATATACTAGGTCATATGATCTTCAGGAGAGTTGGCTAAAAATGATGTACAGCTGGTACCTCTCACCAGACAGAATCGCCAAGATGTACAAAGGGTCTAACAATCAATGTTGGAAATGTGGGAAGGCAGTAGGTACTTTCCATCACATGTGGTGGGAATGCAACTGTGACAAAAGATTTTGGTATATGGTAAGATCTAAAATTCAAAAGACCTTACAGATGAAGATCAATTTAAATCCAGAATTATTCTTACTAGGTCTTCTGAAAATTGACAACAAGCAATACAACAAGATTGGAAGACTATTCCAGCATATGGTTACTGCGGCCAGAATAGTCTTTGCAAAGTATTGGTGGGCCGGTTGCATTCCCACCGAACAAGAATAGATCGGTGAACTAATTGAAATCGCAAAAATGGATAAACTAACCTATATATTGGACAGGAAAGGGAATAATAAGTTTTGTAAAGACTGGGAACTGATTAAACATTATCTCCAAGCCAAAACTGGAGATACTATCACAATTTGGATTTGACAACCGAACATTCAAAACTTTATAGTTTTAATTGGCAAGGATTGGAACCAAGCTAATTAATTTATAACTATCACTTCCATTTCCAGAAAGAATTACTGGATGAAGATACATAATTGCATATGTATGCATATATATGTGTGTGTGTGTGTGTGTGTGTATATATATTTATATATTGAGATTATAAGTAATAGTACTCACATAGAATTACAATGCTCAATCATATCCCAGAAGCCACTTGGGATCTGAAGGGGCATAATCTATTTAAGCATAGAAATTACTTCTATAGGCTGTTGTTCTGGTGCTCCTACCTCTGGAGGTTAGTCAGGTGGTGACTAAAGAAAGCTCTGGCACCTCCACTGGGTTCAATTTTATGTCTTCTCAGTTCCACATAAACACCTTTATTTTCCTAGCCCTTTTTAATGTTTTTAAAATCCTCCTGCAGTTTTTAGTATCCTTATGGAATATACAATTCAATTGCAGTAGGCCCTTCACTTTTGTGGGGGATAGGGAAAAGAACCCCCACAAAAGTGGGGAGGGGAACGGGTGTAACTGTGGACCCCACCCACATGGGCACAGCAGAGCTTCCCCACTGGCTTTCTCCTTGCCTCCACTTGCACGATCAGGATTGCATGGGTAGAGGTGGGTGCAGGAGACAGCTGGTGGGGAAAAAGCTTCCCACTGGCTTTCTCCTCGTCCCCACCCACACCATCAGGATCGTGTGGGTGGCGGCAAGGAGAAAGCTAGCAGGGAAGCCCTTTCTCTGTTGGCTGTCTCCTGCGCTTCTCCCCACCCACACAATCCTGATGGTGTGGGTGGGGGTAAAGAGAAAGCCAGCGGGGAATCTCTCAGCAGCCGCAGAAGGAGTGTGGGGAATGGGCAATTGCCCTCCCTGCACCCTCTTGCCACTGGTCCAGGCCAGGGAATGGGGGAGAGAGAATAGGGGGGTAAGTGGGCACCTTGCAAATAATCAAATTTGTGAAAGTGAAACTCACGAATGTGAAGGGATAACTGTACTTAAATACTCTGCTTTGTTTTGATGTGACATATTTTGAGTTATGATATGATAGGGTGAAATATAAATGTATCATATAAAAACAAGTAAATAAATAACTTCACATGAGCCATGAAGTGTCACATTTTCTCATTCGGCTTAATACTGCAGACACGACAGTGTTCTTAATACCTCACATATTGTTGATCAGAGTGATCTCTAGTATGGTGCGCATTATGATACTATTAGTACTATCAGTCATAATAAGCATAATTATAATAAGTACAGAATGCATGTTTACCTGATTTTTACGTACAGATATAAAAACTGGGCAATGAAGAGACGTGGTGGGAAGACTATAAACTCACTTGAATGAAGTATAAGACCGACTATCCATTATCCAAAATGCTTTGGACCAGAGGGGTTTTGGATTTTTTTTTCCAATTTGGAATATCTGAACATATATAATTAGATTATATACTGTTCCTTCAATGCTGGGTCCACTTTTGCATCATGAGGGATTTATAGAGGCTTGTGGGACAACACATGTGCTGCCTGCAAAGTGTCTCAATCAGCTAGGTGCCTTTTTTCCCCTCTCAGTTTGCTTTAGACCACAAGTTTGTGCTTCCTGCAAAGCTTGCTGAGTGCGGGGAAAAGGTAGCCAGCCAATTGAGAAACTTTGCAAACAGTGCATATAACGTGTGGTCCAAAGCAAGCCGAGGGGGAAAAAACAGGTGCCAAGCTGACTGAAAGACTTTGCAAGCACTGAAAGCATACAATCCCAAGTGAGCCTCCACAACTTCCTCTTGTTCCCCACAGGAAGGAGACTGAGTTCCACTTTTCAAAACTTTCAGATTTTGGAGCATTTCAGATTTCAGATTTTTAGATAAGGGATACTCAATCTGTGCTGCTGCAGAAAAGCTGTACAGACAGTATGGACTTCCAAAAAATCAAATAAATGGGTCCTAAACCAAATCAAGCCTTCACTTTCACTAGAAGCTGAAATGAATAAACCTAGGCTATCATACTTTGGACTTATCATGATAAAACAACTCACTGGAGAAGACAATAATACTAGGGAAAATTCAACGCTGCTGGCAAACAGGAAGAGCACACTTCAACTGGACTGCCTCATTAGAGGAAATCATGACTCACACTCATAAAAACTGAGCAAGGCTGTTAGCAACAGACTCTTCGGAGGGGGGATGTCTCTCATTCATAAGGTCACCATAAGTTCAAGTCAAATGGATGGCACATAGCAACAACATTTACCTGACACCATGGTTTAGTCTGGAGTAAAGGAAGTAAAGTAATGCAGGTAGTTTTATGAAGGTTTGTACAAATCCCCTGGCTTGGATTATTGAGCTAGCAGACTCAAAACTACTTCTGATTTATAAGTAACAGAAAAAGCACTATAGACACATATCTTCTTACAGAAAAGAGAACCAGCTTGCACATTCAATATTGCAGGCCTATTGACCAGAGGATGTGGCATATAAAATTTAGTAACACTGCTCATTACAGCAAGTGTGGTGCCACCTTATGACGAGCCAAATGATTGGCCAGTTATACAGCACCAAATCAGGAAACCTCTCTCTGTTGCCAGTCTTTTATTCTTTTGGTGGGGAGGGTTCAATGCCTTTATCTGGTGGCATCTCCATCTAGCAGTACAACTCGCCACTCTCCTGCCAGCCTTTCCATTGGGATGGGTCAACTTTATGTGTTGAGAGATACTGCCCAGTGTTGTCTGGTCACTGTTCTGCTAGCCACTTGCATGACAATGAACTGGACAACACTGGGCACTGTTTCCCCGAGCATAAAGTTGACCTATCCCAGTGGAAAAGTTGACAACAGAGCAGCTAACTGGCTACTAAGGATGTGTAAGTATGTGTGCCTGAACAATTCTGATTACAGGTGTGTGGATGTTCTCACAGTAATGTAGCCCTTCCTGTGTAAGGGCAGGTTTCCCCTACCCTTTCATTAACAAAGACAAGAGGTTGGGTTTTCTTAGATGGGCAAGGTGCTGACTACAATTACTGGCATTGTCTTATGCTGCCTGAAGATGATGGCAGGTGGAGTCTAATATATCTGAAGGGCATTATTTTGGAAAAGACTGACATAAATCGTATGACAACACACGTGTGATATTGACTAAGTGTCCCAGCAATGTTGCTTTATTAGCCTTACTGTATAATGTTGATATTCTTATTGCTTTTGTAAGGAAATATCCTAGAACTCCCTTCTACCAACCAAGAATACCTGCATTTATTCAAATGCATTCCTTTTTAAAATGGTTTTCAAAAGATTTTGCAGAAACAAATATATCCAACAAACAATGCATCTCAAATAAATTATAACGAGATGTATTGAGCTGATGTTTCCTGACTATCCAAATAAGAAATCTCCAGCTGACATGACAACAATTACAATTGAATGTCTTTCCAAAAATCAACATGGGAGGAAGGGGGAGAGAGAAGACTGGCATTTTTGTTCACGTAACTAGTAGTACCAAATCACACACTATTTAAATGCACTCTTAATAGCTTGCTCCTAAAATAATAATACACATTGCTTTTCTGTTCCAGAACTCTGTGTAGTTCCAGATCTCCCCAAGAGTTGTTTCAGTGATTAACAAAGAGACACACTACTGCTATAGTACAACCTGCTGTGTTGCTCTTAACTGCCATCAAGTTGACATCAACTTATGGAGACCCTATGAATGAGAGACTGCTCAGTCACAGTGATTCTAACTGGATTACTGTAATGCATTGTATTTCCATTTATCTTTGAAGAGGAACTGGAGGCTTCTATCACAGAAATACCGGTATAATGGTGCCAGAAAGAGACATAGGACAGCCAACACACTTGATCCTGAAGAAGTTGACCTGGCTGCCTGCTTAACTCGGGACCAGGTGTTCTCCGCAAAACGCTTAATAAAATGAAATCCCAATATCTGCAAGACTTGTTGTTAGGTGCTGTCAAGTCAACTTCAACTTATGGCAACCCTATGAATGAGAAAATTCCAAGTCATCCTGTTATCAACAGCCCTGCTCAGGTCTCACAAACTCAGGACCTTGATCTCCTAGACTGAGTCTATCCACTTGCAACAACATCTTCCTTTTTCCCTACTGTTTCCACTTTACCAAACATTGATGACTTTTATGATGAGTAATGTCTCATGAAATGTTCAAAGTGCAATAGATTTAGTTTGGCTATTTTGAATTCTAGGAAAAGTTCAGGCTTGATTTGCTCTAGGTTCCATTTATTGGTCATTTTGGCAGTCCATGGTACCACAGAAAACAATTCTAACACCATATTTCCAATTAATTGATTCTTTTCCCATCAGCCTTCTTCTCTGTCCAGTTTTCAGAATCATACACAGAAATTGGAAATATAATGGCATGGACAAACCTAACTTTGGTATTAAATGATATAATATTACACTTGAGTAGCTTGTCTAGTTCCTTCGTAGCAACCCTTCCAAATCTTAGCATTCTTCTGATTCTACAGTCTCCATTTTGACAAATGACTGAACCAAGTTTTGGAAAACGTTTAACTATCAACTATTTCAATGTTTTTACTGTCTGCTTTAAAGTTACGTAAATAAACTGTGATCATTATTTCCGTTTTCTTAAGGTTCAACTGTAACCTTGCTTTTGTATTTTGTTTCTTGAGTTTCCCCAAAAGTCATTCTAGGCTTTCACTATTTTCTACTAGGAGGATAATGTCATCTGCATATCTTAATTGTTGATATTCATTCCACCAAATTTTCATACCTGCTGCCTTTGAATCTAATCCAGCATTCTGTAAGACATGTTTAGTGTATAAAATAAACAGATAGGATGATAGAATGCAGTCTTGCCTGACCCTCCCCTTGCCAACTGGAAACCATCCTGTTTCTCCATATTCTGTCCTTACAGTAGTCTCTTGTCTTGAGTATAGGTTACACTTCTAGATAATCAAATGTTGTGGCATCCACATTTCTTTAGGACTGATTCACAAATAAAGCAAAGTCTTTATTGATTTTACATGATGCAGAGGCTCACACACAACAGAGAAGCACTCCAGTCTTTTTGCTGCTGTAGTTCAGCATCCCCTCATAACCAAAAGGAGAACTGGGCCCCCAAACAAGTTCTGTACAGTCCAATTCACCAATGCGTAACCCCAGCCTCCAGGTCAAGGCTGATGGGAGATAGGCTCCCAAGTAAGAAGCAATCAAAGCAAACAAAAGTGTGCAGGTGTGACCCCCCCCCAAAAAAAAGCTATGAGAGCAATGTAAGCAAGTTAGCACCAAAGAAGAAGTCACTCCCCTACAGTTCATATCCTGTCCCAACTTCAAATGGCCAGGCTAATGCAAAAAGTATTTTACAAGGTGACTAATACAAACAAACCCTTTCATGCCAGTAGACACCTGTTAACATTTGGCCATGATGTCAACAATGATTCTAAAACCCATCTGCCTCGTGGCAGAGGCCCAGCTTACTGCAGCTGCAGATACTGCTTAAGTGTTCAGGACTGTTAGCATATGCCAAGTCCAATAAATAGAACAAATGTGCAATCCTAAAGATATTTACAGAGAAAAGAGATATGATGTGTGCTGTGAAGATTACTTCCAAGCAGGAGATATATATTTATGATTTCACTTATTGATAGTATTTACGTATTACTTTGCCATAAATATCACCAATGGTGTGTTTTAACACTGTATAACATGGAAGAGCAGCTATGAAGGAACTAGACAAGATCCTGAAGTATAAATATATATCACTGAATACTAAAGTTAGAATTGTCCATGCCATCATATTTTCAATTTCTATGTGTGGTTGTGAAAGCTGGACAGCGTAGAAAGCAGATAGAAAGGAAATGAACTTCTTTGAAATGTACTGGAGTTTTACGGATATCCTCGACTGCTAAAAAGAGAAATGAATGAGTCCTGGAGCAAAGCATACCTGAACTAGATGCCAAGATGATTAAACTGAGGTTATCATACTTTGACCATATCATCAGATTACACAACTCATTAAAAACAAATGCTTTTTGTTAAGGTAGAAGGCAGTAGGAAGGTCACATTACAGATGGATGGACTCAATCAAGGATATATTCCTGAATCTGCAAGACCTGAGCAACATGGTTGAGGGCAGAGTGACTCAGAGGTCTCCCATCCATGGGGTAGCCACAAGTCGAAATCGACTTAATGGTCATTAACAATTACAACAATGTGGAAGAATCATAATTACTTACAGTATGGCCATGAAAATACATTGTAAAATTGTGTTTCTAATAACCCCAGACAACATGGCAAAAGATCTATGTAATTTTTCACCATCATATTTCCAGTTTAAATTCTCAAATTTCTTCATTTACAGCAGTGGCTTATTTTGGATGAACATATTACTGGTTAATTTCCTGTACTTTAAAAATGTGTGGCAGGGTTATAAAATGGAGAATACACTTCTGAGTGCTTATCTCCATTCAGATATTAAATGAAGAATGCAAGTTTCTATTAGCCATCAGCAATCAGATACTCCGTTTGTAACCCACAGGGGCATGGTCACAACTCAAAACTTTCTGAACAAGTCTCCTAAGTTCCCAAAGTACTTCTCAAAGTTAAAGAGGTGTTAGGGGAGCAGGGCTGGCAGCAGTTGTTGAAAAGGCAACTCTTATTTGCACAGATAGGCACACCTATCCCTCAGGATCTCTACTATTACACTGTATTTGAAGCAACTCTCTGTGCATATTTTAACATACAGAGATGTGCTGAAGCATACTAAACCTAATGTGTGGAAAACAATCCACACCATGTTGCAAATGTTGGAAACTAAGCTGATTTTATGCTTGTTTGTATCTCATATTAACATGTGCACGTGTTTCATATATCATAATAATCATGTGAAATGCAGCATACTGATGTTTTATAGTACATACTGTGTTTGTGTAGAGTGCGTAGAACACAGATATACTCGATAACAGTTCTGTCAATTTGCCAGAACATAGTATGAGTGTGGGATGGAGAACAAAGCTTGAGAAATATATTCTGCAGTTTTTAATACTTTACTAGTGTTTGATGAAAGCGTTGGAATATCATGGGAAACCAGCTAGCACGGTAGCTGTTATTACAGCAGTGCTCTAAACTTGGAGTGATGTGGGGAAGAGAATGGCTGTACTGAGTTTTAACTGGGCTCAATTTCTGCTATGGCAACTGCAGTAGCAGTATGTTGCCATATAAACGGGGTCTGAGTCCAGCACTGATGGCTGCTGGCACCCTGACTGAATGGTAAGCAAAACAAAAGAAGAGGATGAAGGCCTCCTTGTATGACTGCAGCACAAGGAATGGCTTCCTTGTTCAATTAAACACACATGCACAATGTGCAAATGCTGCATATTTTCTAAAAGAAATACTAACCACTTTGTGCCTTGATTATATCTTCACTGGAAAGGACCACATTCAGATTGTTAAAACTAGATAATATCAAGACCATCACTGCTAGGAACACAGGAATATAAAAGTTTCTTCATTTTGGATAGGACTGTTGGTCCATATGACTGGAAGCTGCTCTCCAGGGTTGCAAGCACGATTCTTTCCCACCCTTCTAGAAGATCCTGGGATTCCTTCAGAGTCTCCATCCAAGCACTAATCAGGCCTCACCCACTTAAGTTTCTGAAACCAGATAAGACTGGATGTGTTCAGCACAGTTTGGTCACTGGATAAGTGCTACATATTGTGCAATCATCGTCATTTCTTCTGATACCTAATGCTGACTGATACCAATATGAAAGCAAAATACAGCCATCCAAAAATAAGGTGAACTTCCCCATCCCCAGATTTCTACTTAAACTTTCCCACATCCTCACAGAGGCAGAAATATATATATATACTCTCATTACACTAAACCAGTAGCTCCCAAACCCTGTCCCCAGATGTTGTTTGACAGCTCCCAGAAAATTTAACTAGTCTAGAGCTTCCAGCCCAATATGTATATTGGGAACTACTACCCCAGACCATATTACTGGGACTGTTGGTTATATAAACAATGTATTACTTACATAGCCTCCCCAACTCAGCACTTTGGCCAATTGCACTTTGGTGCATGATTGCAAAAGGTTAGGTCCAGGCAACCAAAAAACTTCACCTTTTGCTGTACAACACGTACCTTTAATGCTGTAAAGGCAGGCATTTCCCAGTCATTTGTCCTCCTTCTACATTTGCTCTCAGGACCCCAAACGGCCACATTCTCAGGGCAAACTGCTTAGAAGTTTAAGTGGCTAAACCAGGATCTACACATCCTGGTATCTGCCTATGCCAGTTTCAGTTGTACAGTGACCCATCGAAATTAAGTCAGAGTATTTCATCTGCACTAACCATTTTAACATAAAGCAAGCATGTTCTTCTTACATACACTGAAAATACTGGAACATTCCTGTTAAAGTTCCCAATCAATATTTTTTCTGTCAATTGCACTATAAAACTCAGCATGTAGATCATTGCAGATTCATTCTTTAATGGACATTGGAGAGGAAATACAGTTAGGTAATTTAAAAATGCTTCCCATAATGGCTTGTAGATAACACTAAAGCTTAAAATATACAGACATGTTCTTGTCTAAGTATGAAAACAAATAAATGCAAGAGGAATACAAAAGACTGCCGCTCACCCACATGAACAGCTGAGTCAGTCCAGACAACTAACAAGCATCTCAATCTTCCCATTCATAAATAATCTTCTTCTGTACCTTCTGCATGGCCACTAGACTGTTTCCTGTAGCCCTCAGAATATTAATATAATATAGTTATTATTAAGATAAACTGATTGATATTAACTTCACATTAATTTTCTAGAGCTGAGAGGGGGCCTTCTCAGGAGCTGCTCCCAAGCTCTGTATCTCCTCAACGTAAGTAGCTACACTGACTTCCTCCATATTGCCTTTCTCAACTTTGGCACATAAAGAATTTTTAATTTTTAACAGGCTTTGGGGAATTGACCATTTTGCAAGTTTGCTGTTACATTTTTAATGCTTTTTAAAAGCATATTTTAAGTGGTTTCTAATTCTACAGACAGTTTTGTATTTGCATTTTGTACGTGTTTATTTTTATGTTTTTTCATTTTCATCTTTTTATCTTGAAAGTAGTCTTCAGTCCCAACTTTGAGGGGAAAGACAGGGTATAAGTAAATACACCAACACAATACTAAAGTCTGAAAGCTGTACATGCTGTGGGATCATGAACCTCAAATAGAAATTAACAACTGAGAGTCATGAATCAGGTGGAAAAAATAGCAAGCAAAGGCATCAAGCAGAGGAGGTGAGGTGAAAAAAGAATACATGGATGCAAGCAGTTTCACGCTCATGTTAATCTGTGGTAACTGAAGTTTATTTATTTATTGGATTTATATCCTGCTTTTCTCCCAAACAGGACTCAAAGTGGCTTACAATATAAATTAAAACAGAACATCTAAAATAATATGGAATACAAATTTTTCCGCCAAAAAATGCTTTACACACAATTTCAGTTTACCTTGCCTATTTTAAAAAGAAGGAGTTTCCACTATAGTTACCCTGATCCCTATTCCCTGCCTAAATACCCTAACAGGCAACAGATCCTGCCTGAACTTGGAAGCTAAACAGGGCCAACTCTGGTTAGTATTTGGATTGGAGATTGCCAACAAATACCAAGTGTTGTAGACTAGATTTCAGAAGAAGGAACTGGCAAAACTACCTGTCAGTATTTCTTGCCTAAAAACTCTATGAAGTTGACAGGTGACTTGAAGACACTCAGCGCAGACAGACAAACACACACATACACAGTGATTTGTAGTAGTTGCTCTCAGACTACATTTTTCCCCCAAAATAATGGCTTGTGTCAAAGCACCCCTTCCAAAAAATGATAGCTGTCTATATTGAGAGTCTGTCAATAGATTTCCATACACTGAACCTCCAGCTCACAGAGAGGGAGAAAAGTTCTGCTCTTTTCCCCTTCTCTTTGCATCACCCTGCATCATTCCCCACACTGAAACATTCTCTAACCCTACAGAGCAGATGATGGGGTGGGTGGGGGATAATACAGCAGGAAATAATGAAAATCAACTTTCTTTTCCCTTCTGCAATCATAAAGTGCTGAAAGTAGAGTTTTATTCAAGGGTTCCTTGGATTTTTTGCAACAGCTGCAGCACTATTTGCAATCAAATCTTCAAAATAATAGATTAAAAAAAAATAACCCTAAAACAGTAACAAAGAATAAAAACAGATAAAAAGACAGTAGGATACTGGTGGCTAAAAGAAAGAACCCAGATGAAAAACAGCAAATCAGGCAAATAACTGCTCTTTGCACAATGACAGAATGAGTGATGGGGTGGAGGCGTGTGATCCAAAAACCTGCTCCTAATTTCACTCTTCACAGAAATTCTGGGCACAAAGGTAAGCTAAAAAGCCTTCCTCTCTTGGTTTTCCAGTTGATACAGGCATGATGCTCTCTAAATTAAATGAAATTAAATTCAGCCTTAATACACAGGACAACAAACAAAGTTATTCAGTAAACTATGGTAAACTGAATCTGTACATGGGTACACAAGTCCATTTTTGTAGATTTGTATTTGTTTTAAACTTGGATATGTTCAATCAGTTTGAAAATCCTGAGAAGTACCAAGCACCCAGCTTCCAGCAAAATCAGTGGGAACTCCTCAACACTTCACAGGAGCAGTTCCTTAGCTAAGCAAAATCCATTTGAAGTGTTTTTCTTTAGCTACTATACAGACTTAATGACTTGCACATAAAAGGTCTTGTACAACAGCTAGCCTGAAGCAACATTGCACTCTTTGCTCTGTGGCCTACATGGTTCATCAGGTACTAATTAGGTAGCATGTTCTGTCAACGCTTTCATGCTTTTCTTCTATTAATTGATCATTCTGCCAAATTAATGACATTGCTGTACCAGCTTTGAATTCCCTTAGCTTCTTTACCTGCAAGACACAAGGAATAAGACAAAAAACGTTGCCCAAGGTCACAAGTTAACTGTCCCTCTTCAAAATCTGAAGCTAACACTTTAAAAGAAGTTATGCTGAATGGCTAATCATATCAATGTCTCCTAAACTAAATTCTTCTTCCCTAAATAGACCTAAAATATATAACATGATAATCCACGTACAACACTAGGAACACAGATACAGCTAGGAAGGATAAAAAGTGAAAAATATTTCCATCAGTCTCATGTTGAGATAGATGCTTTAAAAACAAAACAAAACAGGAAGCTTGTTGTTAGATGTTTGCTTAGATATCTCTGAAAATGGAGACACAATGCAAAGAGAGAATAAAAAGAAGAAAACGGGAAGGAAAGATTGCATTAGTATTATGTAGCTTTAACTTGTTATACATTAAATTAACCCTGAAGTGGGATTTACTTCTAATTAGCAGGATACCACAAATAATTTCATGTTGTTTAATAAAAAGAGCTTGCACTTCCATACAGAAATTTTGCATTTGGCCTCAGGGTACAGAACAAAATCTATTGAAGTTGCAAGTTTGGGAAAAAGAAGAGAAATGTAATGTTTCTCAAGGTAACTATAGCCAGAACTTCTTCAATGCACACTTAAATAGCATTACTGTAAGTTGGTCTTACATACATTCACACTGTGAGTACAGAACTCAGTGTTACAGCATTATTTATGCACACTGTTTACACTGCTTTACATATACTTCAGCTAGATTACTGAATTTGCACAACAGGTAATTTCACAATACTGTATTTTCAGTGCACATGGCAGATATTATAAACAATCAAAACTTAATAAATAATTAAGAGAGATGCTATTTTTACACCAAATTAGGACAAAAAGGTTAAGACAGACAAAACCAAAAACTCAGGAACAAAGTACCTGAACCAAATACAACACACTACTGCCACCTAATGCATGCTCAAAGATTATTTCCAAAGACATTTGAGTCTTCCCCCACTCTTTATTAACAAAACACTATCTACAAAACAATTTTACTTGGTTACCATCTTTTTAATTAATGCCTTCAATTTTAAAATGTCTCCAACTCAGCTGTTTCCCTTAGACAACTGCACGCATATTCTTTGAGACATGCGAACTATGAGGCAACCACTGTATTGTAAAATCAAAGTACTGTTTGTCTAACTGGCAAAAATAAATTTAACAACGTTCAGAAAACCTGCATGGATGCACATATCAGGAATCCCACCAGCAAAATTGAAATTATCTGTGGGGGTGAAAGTTAAACAACAAGACATTTGCTAAGGTTATTCCTGAAGATGGGTTTTAAATAGAGAACTAAGCTAATCAAATAATTTTTATTTATTTATTTAATGCCAACATAGAGTAGTGGTTTGAACATTGGACTACACCTCTAGAGACCAAGGTTCCAATCCCCACTCAGCCATGGAAACCCACTGGCTGACCTTAGGCAAGTCACACACTCTCCTTCCCAGAGGAAGGCTGTTGGTAACCCTCTTACAACAAATCTTGCCAAAAAAACCCTCTCACATATTTGTCATGATCACTATAAGCCAAAAATGATTTAAAGGCACACCAAAACACCAACAATTTTTTATTTCTTGCTGTTAAAAATGACAACAAACAAAAGTGCAATCCTGATCTCCGTTCCACTGATAGGAATGAGTTAGAATGAGATGGATTTAAATTGGGGATGCACAACTGTGGTGGATTTATGGGACCATTTTCTCTTTTTGGGATCCTCCAGGGGTCACAGTCTGTCAAGCAAAGCAGGACTGGGGGAAACGACCAGGTGACCTCTTCTGAAAAGTGCGGAAGAGATCCTGCGAACTATTTAAAAGGTAATAATAATAGTTGTTTGTTTGTATTCTACCTTTCTCCAGTAATTGGACTCAAGACACCTTATAATATATTATAAAATAACACAGATTCAAAACTACTGTGTATGAAAACCTCAGTAGGAAGTATAAGCATAGAAGTAATTTAAAAATAAACAATTTATGAAATGGAAAACATTAGAATTTATTAAAAGAATAAATACCATAAAACATCTCAAAGTGCCAAGAAAAGCCCAGTATCTAAAAGTCTAATGGTATAAAAATGTTTTAACTTGCCAGCAAAGGAAGAATAAGAATGAAGCCTTCCTGTCCTCCTGGGGGCAGGGAGAGTTGCAACATCTGGGAACAGCCACTGAGAAGGTCCTCTCCCACATTCCCACCAAAGAAACCTGAGATGGTGATGGTAAAGAGAAAAGAAAGTCTCTCTAGAAGATCTTAGAGCTCTAAAGATCTCCTAAATGGAAATACAGTCCTTCAAATAACTGGACACAAGGCATATATAACTTTTTAGGTCACCACCAGCACTCCGAATTGTGTCCCAGGAAATATAAGTCATTCCAGGACTGGGCCGTCTGGAAGGGTCCCTCCTGCTTTAAATAAACCACAACTGGTATTTTCCACGCAGGTGAACTCATACCTGTGTCTTTCAGAACTAATCATACTAACATATCAGTATTAACTGTAGTCAAAGATTGTCTCTCCTCACTACTTTATTTATAACATTATTATTATCACTGACATAGCACCACCACTGTATATGATGATTTATAAGTAAAAGAACAAGAAACTAGTTCTCTGCTCTCAGGCTTTACAATACAAAGAAGACATGACAGAGGCCATTCTGCACTGGATGTTACAGCACTATTATTCCACTTGCAACATCCTATGGAATCCTGGGGTTTGCAGTTACTGCAAATCCCAGGATTCCATAGGATGTTGCAAGTGAAATAATAGCGCTATAACAGTCCAGTGCAGGAATGCCCAGAGAAGGGAATGGCAGTGTGGGAGGGGATTAAGTCCAGCAGATACTGCCTCTTCTTCTCTCCCTCTATGGTCAAGACAGCAGCTGTCAGGATGGAGGGAGGGAGGAGGGCCTTTCATTTGCTTCTGGGTCTTGGCATGATAGAGCTGTGCCTGCCTCTTCTCCTCTCTTTCTGAGGTCAAGACAGTGGCTGTTGGAATGAGATCTGGGCTTGACAAAACAGGCTTTTAATTTTTTTAAAACTAACACTGCCATATTCATATACAGAACCTATACTAGATTTCATTTTGTCTACAAATGCCTAAAATTCAACTAGATATGAGCTCACTTCTGATTTTTAAATGCTGTCCTTGTGACTTTTTATATTTAAAAAAAAAAAAAAAGCTGTGGAGAATTCAGATCCAGATTAAAACTACTAAAACAGAAGAGAGTTATTAATCCTTTCCAGCTCAAATCAGTAGCTTCACAGATGGTATTTGCCACAATGTTCAAAGATTACATAAATTGTTTCAAAAAAATCCTAGGGAATATAGCATGGAAGAGGCAAATTTACATCAGGAGGAGGTTATTTGTATGCAACCATGTAACAAAGTTTCCAAGATGATTCACACAATAAAACAACAATTATAACAGTGTAAAACAACTTCAAGTTAAGATAAAACAAAACAAAGAAAAAGAAGAATAGAGGTTAAAGAAGAACAAATAACATTTTTAAAAATCGATGCCAAAAATTAATCTGCTTTAAAGAATGACATGAACTCTGAGCTGGGAAATCCAAGTTCAAGCTCACATTCTCCTTCAACTTTCAAAGTGACCTCAAACTTAGCATAATTGTGTATATGTGTATATGTGCGCATAAGCACCTTCAAGTCATCCCCATGAATTTCATTGTTTTTTCTTAGGCAAGAATATTCACAAGTGTTTTTGCCCATTCTTTCCTCTAAAACATAGCCTACAGCAGCTGGTATTCATTGGTGGTCTTCCCATTCAAGTACTAACCAGAGTTGATCTTGGTTAGCTTCCAGGATCTGGTGCCTTTAGGGTATTCAGGCCAACACAAAATATCTTTCTGTGAAACAGAAATAATTGCTTCTTGGGATTGCCCCATGCCCCCCACAAAACCACAGTGTAGTGTGTGTGTGTCGCATGGACCACACAAGAAAACATGGGATATTTCTGCAGCAGAACAGGAGACCCAGACAAGGGTGGGGTAGGGTTTCCTTCAAAGAAGGAAATTCAGTATATCTTCCTCTGTAACTCTCAAATCTCCTGTCTCACATGACTTCTGCAAGACCAAGAACACAAAAGCTCTAAGCAGAACTACATAGTTGATAGCAATGCTACAGAAATTATTACCAGTGGTTAAAATGAAGCAATCTACTTGAATATGAATTACTAGGATATGCTGAGCATACTGTGGTAAACTGAGCCCAGTCTACTTGACGGGCCGTATGTCCCTGTGTGAATGAGTCCAGGCTCTGAGAGCATCAGAAGAGGTCCTTCTCTGAGTCCCACCACTGTTGCAAGCATGGTTGGTGGTGGGCCACTGTTATACTTCTGGTGGCAGGCAAAGGGCATTTTAATACAGAAAGTTTTTAAAGAATGGGCTAGGGATGCCATACTGTTTTGATTTTAATTGCTTCTTTTAACTCCTTTTGTGTAAGATCTATAGAATCTATATGCCAAAACACCTTCACACTCTCATGTGGCATCTGACATTCCAGGAATACATGAAATGTTAACCAGTTATGAAATTCTGCAGTGTATTTTCTCTAATATTTATTGAAAATTTATTTTATTATTCACCATAGCATAGTTAAATATGCTGTTTCTTGCAAATATTAGCTCTATTTTGAAAGCACGTATTCCTTTTGTAGTCACTATAATATACCTACATCTTGATGAAAACAAACTGTCTGAATATTAAGTGCATTTGAGGATAGCCTCTTTTCAAATGCAAAAGGACAGAAAGTTAAGGCCTTTAGTTACCTTAAAAATAAGATTTTTGTTTGAGAGAGAGGGAATGTCATCAATATCAGGGCTGAGCTGCAACGAATAAACAGCAAATGCTGAGCTAGTAAATAAATTAAAAGAAACTAGAATGAATATCCATTATTTTCTAGTGAATAAAAGACAGCCCTTCAACTGCCACAGTTTGCCAGGGGAAATCCTGAATAATCCTCTGTTGTTTCACTTTTTTCAGATGCTTCTGAAATGTCCCAGTTTCTCCTTCCTTCTTCCACTTTCCCACTTTCTCTTTGGTTTAGTTCAATGGCAACATACTAATTCCAAAGTGCAAAAGTAGTTTGCCCTCAATTAACAGCGAGGGGAGGGGAGAGGAGAGGAGAGGAGGAGGGCAAAGTCTTGCCTTCTCTGCAGACTCAGGCAAAGGCAAACTGCTGCAGCTTGTGTGTGGAAGAACATCTTGTTCATCTTGATCAGTCTGATGTCACCAGGCTACATGTGCTCCAGTTTTCATCTATGAAATGTTGGAGGGCATGCTGCTGTACGCTATATTTCACAGGAAGGAACTGGCAAAACCACCTCTGAGTATTCCTTGTCTAAGAAAAACCTACGTTGCCATAAGTTAATAGGCAACTGAAAGGTATGTGCGCACTCAGACACAAACAGAACGGTTAATTCCTGTGTTCCTCTGTCAGAAGACAGGATTTAAAATCTTATATCAAGACACAAGAAACAACCTTCTTCCAAACTGAGAGCAACTCAAAGAGCTTAGAATCTGTGTAACCCTTAAGAGATAACAAACCTAACCTTAAGCCAATCTTATGGTCAGGGCTAACTCTGTAATAAATAATGTTCCAGCCCAGAAGTACACTCTGTGTCCCCTTTCCATCAGTTCTACTGCATTGTTAGGGTATGCTTACAGCATTCCCTGTACTCGCAGTGTTACAGTGCTTGTTAATGGTGCCTCCAGTGAAGTCTTGTTTTGCTGCGTGTTTTTGATTTTACAAATGCCATCCAAATGGAAACTGAAAAAAGAAACATACTCTAAGGTTAACAGACATTCCTTTTCACAGAACACTAATCTGTACAGTGAGCACCAAAACAACTCTGCAAGGAACAGAGGTTAAAGGTGTTTATTGCTCCCTGCCTCCTTTGAGTTCACTACAGACAGTATCATGTCTGGAGCTACCAAACTCATCTTGTCATCACTTCCATCTTAGTACCCAAGGCAATGTCCTGCCTTTCTTTAGAACACTGAATGCTTAATCTTGTATCTGGAATCTGATAATTTGTGCCTTCCTATGTGACATTCACTCTAGAGAACTGACAATCCCAGAGTTCTTTCTGCACAGGTAGGAGGGAAGAATAGCTGCCGGGAGGGGACAAAGCAGTGAACAGAGATAGGGGTAATCAGTCATTCTGGCAAGGCTTAGAGGACCAAAATATACATGACTTAATATCTCATACTCTCTCTTACTCTTGACTCCTTCTAGCTCTGCAGTTCATAGGAACCAATTTGTTCCTGGCCACTCCCTTGATGCCCAACAGGTTCCCTTCCCTTCCTGGTCTTTCTTAAATTCAGCTTTCCTTTTAAAAAAAACCCTGCAAGATTGATATACTGCCAGCCTTCAGTACTCCAGTACTACACAGCCTTTATTTTCAAACAGGGTTCTGAACCGTACATGAGTGTTGCAAGTACTGCCTAATACAGTATTAATTGTGAGTCAGGAAAAACTCTAGCCCCTAAAAATCCTGGGGAAAGACAGTCCTACATAAATTGAGCCATCTGGACATTGAAACCTGCTATGATCAAGAATACTGGAGGGAACAGAATTCTAGCACTCTTTATTAGACCTTTATATAACAAACGAAGACACCTGCAGCTGCCTCTTACTGTCTGGGTACTTTTGTGCAACACAGATCTGCCACTTGCCTCAGCATTTCTTGCAACTCAGTGACCTCCTGGATGTGAGCTCTTACAGTATGGTCACCTTTGCTGTCTTTAGCAGACTCAAAGTCAGGAGTCTTCTAACGTTGTCAGAAATGCCATGAAATGAAATATGACATTGAAACTTTCCTAGGATGACTTGCTGCATAGCCCCTGCTAAAGAATTAAACAGATACACAGTATGTAGAATGCTAAATTAGGCCTGCAAAAATCTGGGTTTAAATCTGCACTAGGCCATTGAGTTCACTATAGATCTTAGGCCAGACACTTTCTCTCAAACTAAGCTGTCTTTCAGGGTTATCGAATCTTTTCTTTTTATCTTTAAGCAGCGATGGAACTCAGAAACTTTTCCTTCACAACTAGAAACACCAAAACCATTACTGGGAGAAATGTTGTTGTTGCTGGTTAATGGGGAAGACTGGGTCTCTCTTTAATTTTGTGACCTAAGAAGCTACAAGAATTAATGACATAAAGCATCCTATAAGGCATACACACGAGGAATTTGTGTGAGATCAGAGACACATCATATTCTATTGCAAATAAATTTTAAGCCTTTCTTTCTCACATGGGTATACCAGGAATTAACTTGTTCCAAAATTCTTTTCTTCACTGGACAGGGAACAATGAGTTGATGGTTTCTGAAGATACTAGACAAATATAAATAAAAAATGAATGGCAATACTCTTCTTACAACATGTGTCAAAAGCATAGTGCCACTTTTAATGATGCCAGACATCCTCTGCAATTTACAACAAACAGCGTGAGCAATTGTTAAAATTACTAAAATTATCCTTTATTTCATAAAATATTGTTTCAAAATGGATTTTAATTCATTAATTTGATTCTAAAATAATTAACTACATCAAAATTGATTAATATTGGGATTTTTCATTTAATTATACTTAACAGGCTCAGTGGCAGAGGCCAGCCATTGGAATACCATGCTTGCTGATGGCTTGACAGTCCCAAGACCATAGAAACATGGAAGTGGATCGCCATGAAGCAGCTGTCAGCTTTGGAGGGAGGCTAGGAAACTTTTCTCCTCTTCCCTTGTTTTAATGAAGGCACACAAATTAAAGAAACTGAAAAGTTCCAATGGATCAAGTGTTTCTGTGGTCATAAATTACTGACCAAAATTGATGGTTTTGAAAATAATTTCTTCTCTTTTAGCACTTACCTTCTACTTTAGTGTGATTTTGGGCTTGCCTCCTGGTTAGAGAAGGACAGTGGTTTCTTTGGAATTTACTTCTTGTGTTTTCCACAACACAGCCCAGACACAGCAAAGAAAAAATGCCCCACCGTCCAAGATGCGGTGAGGGCTTTTTCAGCAAAAAAAGAAAAGAGGTCTGAAAAGAGCATCATCCCGTCCACAGAGCACACTTTTTCCACCCCAGTCACTGAATACTCTTCAATTTCCCTATGAATGTGGGTGTAACAGAACTATTCTCTGAACAACACAGACACATTAAATGTACTCTCCAAGCATTACTTCAGTTTTATTTATATCGGCATTTCTCAACTTTAATTTTTTGAGAACAGACTTGCTATGATCTAAAAAATAAGGTAATGGGCAAAACTAAGTTAACATACTATAGAGTTTTTTGGAAAGCAGGCCAAATTAATGAGAAATCACTTCATAACTTTATACGTTTGGAGAGTGGCTGCTACTGCCAGATCATCATGTCTCATTTACCCCAGAGTAAGTGCCATCTGCTCCCATGTTATACTGGAAACAGGCACAGTCACCTCTTGCTCCTCAGTTAGAGGTTGAATTACTGCTGCTATAAGATAAATGTAGTCACCTCATGATACAATGGCAAGCATTACAACATCTGCATTAGACAATTTTTTTTCCAGAAAACATATGTTTATATGAATCTGCCAAAGGCTTTGGAAAAGTGGAAAGAAGGACCAGATAAGCAACAGTATCCATCAGCAGAAGGAGGTAAATGTCTGGGATTTTCAGTAAAATCTACAGAAGCACCAACTTGTTTATTCAAGATTTAAAAGACTACAAAAAGTTTCCTATGTAGAGACATGAAGGACTGGCAAGGACAACAAAAAGAACCAGAAATGAAGTGTTTTTGGCACTCACAAAGACTTTTGCCTAATTTTTAAAGATTTAAAGTTGTAGTGAAAACATAAAAAGACTCGTAAGCATTTTCACTTTTGGAATGAACGAAATGATTTTGATGACAAAGTTTTATTTGATATGTAATATGAAGACTTTGATACAAGACACTCTATAGCACTGGCAAAGAACTCCTGCTTATCAAACATCTAATGATGTAGACTATCTTACAGTAAAGTCTTCATACTACACATTGGGAACATATACAACATACTAATTCACAGTGCATTAAGCCTGGAATAATAAAAAAAATCATTTTCAGATTTTCTCAAAATTTATACCTCTGCCTCAAAAAATTTTACATTTCTATATGTAAATGTGACAACTAAAGCACAAAAATGAACAAGGAAGGAATAATATTGCCTCAGCCTATATCAACCCTGAAGATAACTGTTTCAGGAGGAGAAAACAGCAAAACAATGCATTGCTGATTTTATATACATTTTAAAATCATCTTTCTATAAATCCAAACTGCTTCCAAATAACAACCAATCTTCCACAACAGGCTCTAAATTTTAAACACGATTTACTTAATTTTAGTCACGATTCTGAACTTAATGGATGGAGAAAAAAATTAATAAAATCAAAGTAGCTTGCAGGTGGATTGCACATTAGTCTATGACAAGATTCTTCAAAACAGGAATGGGAGAGAAATGCATTTAGTTCCCATTGTAATCACATTCAATTAAACTTACATTTTAAGGTGAACTACTCAGTTTTCACTGCTTGAAGCTTTATATACAAACTACAACTTACACTTCAGTATATAAACACAAGTGAAGAATAGGAACAAAATCTTATGATGATTTGGTAAACCTCTCTCAATGACTTAATCAAACTGAGGCAAGTATGGAAAGAGGAAAGAATCAGTTAAATGTTTCATGCTAACTCATAGGGTAAAAAGCCAATTGCATTTATTTACCGACGGACTTATATCTACCAGTGGGGCTTAATTCTTACTCCCTTCTGAATCCCAAATTTCCAAATCTGTTGAGAAAGATGGGGGACACTTTGAGAGCTGTTTATGAGAGAGAAAGAATATAGTACACACTGGTGCACTGACTCAGTTAAGGAAGCAATGACCCCGAATTTGTAAGACCTTGGCAGAGCTGTTAATAACAGGGTGTCATAATGTCACCATAAGTCAAAACTGATTCAACAGCAATTAACAACAACAAACAAAGGATAGTGTGGTGGACATAGCTTGTGAATTTATGTACCTCCATAGCAGTACTATTAAGAAACACAGGGCTATTCAGAGAAAAAAGTGTGGTCTGAAGTTCAGATTTGGCATCTAGGCTCTGTGAAGGAAGTAATTCTTCAACTATAGTACTCTAAAATTAATAGATATCTATCATTTATCTTTGGAAAATACTCAAGAAAATTTGGTTGGGATTTTAAAATGTATATATAATGTCTCTAATAAATTCAAGAAAATAAATTTTAATCACATAATTTAACCCAATCACAATAGGCACTAGCCTCATCAAAGCTGGAAGGCTTAATTTTAGATCTGCCAGCTGTGCTAAGATGCATGCACTTGTAATTGTGCCACCCCTAAACTCTGCCTGTCTATTACTTTCAAACAGTCTATCAACTTGAACAACAATCTTAGTGTCTGACAGACCCTGGTTTTAGGAAAAGTCAAGTACTCTGACTTTGTTATTTCAGAACTAGCCATTATGGCAATTTAAATTTTAACAGCCTTTTGAAACTAGATGAGGGTTATCAAGGAACAAAGGGGTCTATAAATGTGCTTAAAGTATGACTGTAAGTACAGTTTAGCACACAGATAAGACTTTTCCATGCTATTAAGAACTTTAGATAAAAAGCTCATACATAAACTTCTATAGATTTGTTTTTATTTTTGCCAAAGCAGCTCCTTCCGTACAGACTTAGAATTAGCTTCCATGACTACTGAACATACTTAAGTAACTTCAGGCTACAGCTTCACCCTCTGATTTACAGCTACTTTACAACCTGGATCGTATTTATGGGCAAAGAAAAGAAGTTAAAACTATATATCTGGAACACTGCTGCCTGACCTTTAGCTCTTAAACCAGCCACTAAATAAAAGAATCATGGTTAAGAGATGAATCTGTAGTGTCTTTTCTGAAGTTTGTATTTAAGATGTACCTGACTGAATCCATGGCAGCTTATATAATCTGCCTGAATAGTGACAGCAATAGTTACAAAGAATGTTTGAATCAGGGAAATTATTTAACACATAAAAATAAAATTAACAATGAATGTGCTTAGAATCATAGGGCAGTCTAAGACCAAGACAGAAAGCAAATCTAAAGGCTAAGAGAATAAATTATGGAATGGATTTGTTCCAGAACTGAAAGAGATGCCCTGAACAAAATTTTCTTGAAAGAATATGTACCTCAGTGACAGAACTCTCAACCATATAGTCAAGATGAAAATTCACTAATCCTTCCAGAACATCATTAGCATGCAATTCCAAGCATGCTTATTTAAAGAACAAACCTTGTGTCACAAAATGAAACTTGCTTTTGACATATGCAGAACTGCATTGTAAGGCTGGCATGTTCAAATACTAGGAAGGAAGGCAAACTTAACTTGCAAACTTTATCATACTCCTGTGAAAATCTTCTGAAAGAAGATTCATAGGTTTACACAATTTAAGTTCCGTATGTATCTACCATTGATGTAGTTACACTGCTGATACTTGATTCTTTCCAATTTGTAACAGGCAACACACTGCAATCCTAACCACACTAAGGAACAAGCCCTACAGAACAGCAAGCTTTCACAGATTTACACAACTAATATAAACTTTCTATATATTTATAGTTTGTGTACAGTTACACGGTCAGCACTTGCTTCCATATTGTCATTTTTATCCTCCTTACCATAGTAAGTATATACTACCTGTAATTATTTTTGGGCAAAATTGTGAGGATTTACTTTAAGATTAGGATGCAAATTGTAACAGCAGCATATAATTTTCTTGTAGAACAGTTTCTTTGTGGATGAAAGATATCCTATCATACCAGCAGCACCACAGATACACAGTAATTTTCAGCAAATAGAAACATATATAAACTGCTTAGCAGGTCAGTAAATGGCATCATCAGCCACAATCTGAAAAACATCTCCCTGGCAATTTTGAACAGCTCAGGTTCAAGATCAAATCCACTGAACAGTGCACAATCTTCGAAAAAAAATTAAGCTCTGTTTAGAAATATTTCAACCAATTTGAACTGTAAAAATTTGAGAAGCTGGATGAAAGATTACAGTTGGCCCTTCAAAATACAAGGTTATGCAAAGCATCACATCCCTACATGCAGAATGGGAGTGATGGGTATTCGGATGTACTACCAGATCAACACCATAACTACAATGCGACTTGAGCATCCACAGCTTTTGGTATCCATGGGGGCCCCTGGAACCTAACCCTAGAAGATATGGGGGGCACTGTATACAACTATCATCATTTTTTTTGTGTTCTGCAACAACACAATCTTTCCTAAATCAATATAACAATTTGTAAGAAGGACCACACTAGCTCCATCCTTGGTGGATGGAAGGTGAAGCTGTTTTGCCTCTGCTGCCAAGCTCTTGTGATATAAGTTTTGGAGCAATTTCTCTACTTTTATATGTTGTTGCTATTTTGAATTAGCACATTCAAGTGGCTAACACTTTTTTATTGTAGAAGGCAAGAAGGACAAATTTTAAAAAAATAATTGATTTTTACCTCATGGAATCAGATTATTCTAGATGAAAGATAGTTAAAATAACTAAGCTATCAATTAAGTTGTAACTTTTCTAATGAAATGCGACAATATAATTAAATGCATTTTTAGCTTGATTGAGTTGTTAAAATTTCAGTATCACTTTAATTTCAGAATTAATGCCAAAGTTATTAATAAAGTGCTAAAGAGGCAAAAAAAAAATTCCCAGATGGTCATTTACTCAAAGATCTTAATTTTAGAGAAACTACTGATACAAGATTAAAACCATTTCCTAAGGTAGACATCTTCTGTTCTACATGAGACACTACACAGAGGTTCCTCACTCTCCCAGTAAACTGAATTTTTAAGTCCTTAATCCTGGGACTTTTGCTAGGGTCCACATGGAAACCAATAACCCAAAGATGCGGAGCAGCGGCTGTTCTTTGTTATACGTTTTCAGGTTGACTCCAACTTATAGAGACTCTATTCTAGGGATTTCTTGGCCAGATTTATTCAGAGGACATTGATCATTGCCTTCTCCAAAACTAAGAAGGTATGATTTGCCCAACTTTATCCATGAGTTTCCATGACTGAGCAGAGATTTTAATCCTGATCTCTTGGAGTTCTACTCCAGCACTCAAACAACTGCATCAGTGCTGGCTCTTTTTTTGTTCTCTCTTCACCCAGTAAACACTATTCAACATTCCCTGGCAACCAAGCCCTACTCAGTCTTCATAAAACTATTTGCTTTGAACAGGGGGAAGTATTTGATTTTTTTTTTAATTGTACTTTTACAAACCTTGGATTTTCAGGACCTATTAATATAATCCCTCTTGTTTCTCAGTAGCTGCATTTTGGCCAGTAGCCATTCACCCACTGAATCAGCTATTGAAGGGAGTGGTTTAAATGCATTAGCTTTGAATTTGTAACACACTTTTTGAAAATGAAAATTGTAAGCACATGTCTTTTTCACATCAGGTGCTTCTTTTCCAAGAGAACCTTCCCCTCCCTCTCGGCAGCTCCAGTCAGGTTCTGCACCCCTTTAAAAACCCACCTCTGGTCCTCCTCCACCAACTACAGACTGACCAGCGGAGGACATCTTGCAGCCTGATTTCTCTAAACCAGCAACCCTCTCTTGATGCCCCCCACATACAAGGAAGGAGATAGGCAAGAGAGGAAGTATAGGGCTACCACACTGACCCACATCCTAGCCCTCTCCTTTCCCTGACTTGGTTTGGACCTCGAGTACTTGTTCTCCTCACCATGCTTCAGCCTCCTTCCCACAAGCATATTTTGATATTTCCAGTTTTTCCACTTTTTGCAAAGGTCCTATGTCCCTAAACCTAGCTAATGTGGCGAGCCAACTGTATACATTAGAAACAACAGTTCAGTTTGGCTTATTTCATTGATTTCATTGGGCTGAACCATTTGGTCCATCTTCTTGAAGCAATTCCAGGTGACTAGAAACTTTACTCTGTTGAAACAGAAATAATAAATAGTTGTGGGGAAGTGATCCATGTTCAGGAAAGCTTATGCTGTAATACATTTGTCTTTAAGATGCCATGAGACTTTATGTTGCTCCTGAACTGGCCATAGCCAAGAACACGGATGTACAGGATTAAGGAAGAAGGAGCTTAATCTAATTATTTGGTACATAAACAGTCGTACTATAGTGTTAAGATTCTTGTCATCTCTGTCCTATGGTGCTCATAAGCAATTTGAGAAAGAACCACTATCCATAGCCAGTGAGGGATAGGTTATCAAATAGTAACTTCAAACATGACAAAATCAAACAGCAGTAACAGGTAGTGTCAAATGATTTCTTCCTTTCACGTTAAAACTATTTCACATAAAGAATACGGCTGTGTTCACCCAATACACTTACATGTTATTAGGTCTTCATTCATTTCTATCTGAAACCACAGAGGTCAGATGCTATAGCATCATATATTTAATTTATACAAGATATTCGACAAATAAATAGGTTAGTATTATACACCAAATTAATCCTTCACATCCTTCACTTTTAATTCTATTATTGCAGTTTAACAAAATATTCCTAGAGGCGGAAGAAAAACTATCTTTTTCTGTCAGTGCCTCATGCTCAATTTATCCAGCAATGCCAGTCTAGTGCTAGTGATAATTATAATTGCTTCCATGGTAGCAAATGGTAAATTCACAAACACTGATTGATTCATTTCATACTGCCACAATTCAGAAGGGAAGGTCTGGCATTTTCTTTAATTAAGATAAAGAATTATTTCCAGGGCTGAAGATAATTTGCATTTTCACTTCAGGTGATCAAAAACAGCAACTAGATTCTGGCACATTTTCAGAATGTCAGGAAAACTATAGTATGTCAAAGTTATTTAAGAACAGAGAAGAATTCAACAGTTTCACTTATTTACTAATAAGCTACTTGCACACATGCTATCCCTACTATGTAGGGTTTTATTTATGCATCATTTATTGATCAAATGTTGTTTTAAAATTATTTGTCTTTGGATTTATTTAAAGATAGACTCACCTGTAATATTAACCTTTGATACTTCTTTTTCAGTTCTGTTAAGCTATCTGATGGTGCTGCACCCAGAATGCTGTACCAGTCCTTTTCAGGTAATTCTCTCAAGGCCATCGCATGACTGGGTAATTAATTTTAGCATCTGTTTTAATAAGAACAAAATAAGAAAAACTTTTTAAAATAATTAAAAGGCCATGACATATAAGAACACCAGCAAAAAAAAAAAAAAGGGGGGAGAAAAGAAAAGGGAAGAGAGAGAAAGAGAATAGTAACACTGAGACCTTGAACTCTGCATGCCCATACTGGCTAACAGTACTGGAGTTTCCCCCCCAGGTTTTTCCCTGAAAGGTACAGTAGAAATCATGTGTGCATTTTTTGTTTTTCCTTTCTCAAAGATTCAGGCAAAACAACTTTCTCAATTTTTACAAAGACCATTTATTAGAACTATGACATTTCATCTGAAAATAAATTACAGTGCACTCTCCATATATGCAGGACTTCTATTCCAGGCACCCCTGAAAATGGTGAAATTCACACATGCTTCAGTCCTATTTCATTCAATGGCAGTGATGTGAGCATGGATGCTTCAGCATATCCACATCACTACCTTAGGTTTAGGACACAATGTTACTGCAGATCTTCATATGCACACATCTGGAAACTGCAGCTAAGGGGGGGTGCATTGCACTTGAAAAGAAGCTTAGAGGGTACTTATTCTGAACTTAGCTAGGCTATATTAGAGAAAATAGGATGAGAAGTATGTCAAAAGCAGTTCCAATACTAATGGAGGTAAGACTTCCAAGCCATTTACTCGAAGTACTGCAAAGGCTAAAAACCAGAAATACAAATGTCAGATTTCACAAAACCTGAAGCTCATCTTCCAATCTCTGACTTTTTTTATTGGGCAAAACATGGAAATAAGTATAGTAACATTTCACTTGTAACAAAAAACAAAACAAAAAAACAAACAAAAAAATCCAACCCTTTTATTTACCATATTTTCTCCCCCAGCAAACTGATCAGGATTTTTTTAAAGCCCCCCTTACCCCCCCCCCAAAAAGCCACCCTACTATTTACCTGGGTCCACTAGCATTTGGGCTACTTATTCTTGAAGGGTAACCATGTGACACTTTTGAAAGATGAGGAACTCTGAAGTTTAGTAGTTTAAAAATGTCCAGTGTCAGAAGTATCTAAAACCAGACACCTGTGGGATCCCAGCTATTAAAAACCTTTCCGTGATGGACCATTCCAAGTGGAGTGCATAATAAGTACTAATCCCATTTAATTCAGTGAGATATACTATGTAGCTAGTATACAATAGATTACAAACTTTATTTATTGCCTGTATACTTTGGACTTCAGCTTTTGGCAAACTTTTGGTGTCAGTTTGTATTAAAATATTTCCCAGATACTTACAGAAAAGAAAACAGAACAAAAGAGAAGGAAGCAAACATAACTGTTTTCCAATCTAGTTTACTGAGGGAAAATGCAATCTTGATGTCTTCCTTCAGTACATAATACAATCAGTGCCAGGCAATGCCTAACAGCTCATTACTTTAATGAACACCACAGAAAGAGTAAGCCTTTGTAACATCTTGACATGATAATGACAGCTTCTCATTAACTGTACACCAAGGGAAGTTCAGGGCCCAGAAGGCAATGACCTAAGGTACTGGAGGATTTGAAGTATACATTTCTATAACTCTTCTAGCACTGGACGTAGTTCATGGGACTCACAGAAACCACTTTCTCCACCTGACATAAGTTTTCTGAACTTTCATGGAAAGCACTTTGATAAAATGCAAGGAAAGATAAAGAAAAAGTTTCTGCTTGGCAAGCAACTGGACCTTCAAAGTGCTTTGGAAATATAACTATGTTTAGTTTATTGAAAAGTTTCTTAAGCAAGGTATGCTCAGAAGTAGTTTTGCCAGGTCTTTCCTCTGAAATATAGCCCCAATACCTGGTATTCACGAGCATTCTGGCATCTATTAAATGACTAAACTAAAGGCACTGTGCAACAACAAGAGCCAATATGGTGCAGTGGCTTTGAGTGCTTGGTCAGGACTCTGACATATTAGGGTTCCAGTCCGTGCTCAACCATAGAAACCCACCGGATGACTTTGGGTAGGGCACATTCACTCTCTGTTTCAGAGGAAGGCAATGGCTATTCCACTCAGAGGAAGGCAATGGTAAATCCACAAATCTGGCCAAGAAAACTCTAGAACAGGGTTGCTGTAAGTTGGAAGTTGCTTTGAAGGCATATAACAAAACAGTAACTATTCAACAGCTAGTAAGGGTCACTAATCCTCATGAGCAACCACAATCATTCTGCTTTAGATCAAACCCTAGGATAATAAATAAAAGGATTTAAGCTCCCTACCTCTGCAGAACGACGGGAATTCCTACTTCATGTATCTGTTTGTTGATCACAGGAGATTAATAATTATTTTTAAAAAGTTTACAGTACTTAGGAATGGGGAAATTGAGTTGTTTCATAATCATCTACAGTAATGGTAATCATAACATCAATTGTTCAAGTAGTCTTTATCTAAGTATAACAGCCTCTGAGGTGCAGAAGAAAAAGCTATAAGGAATAACTTGGAGATTTCCAGAATGCCAATGAGCTCAACCCACTACTCTTCAAACGTCCTAGCTGGGACAAAGCATGTTCAGTGGGCACAGAATGTTGATTGAACCGTGAAGCAGAAAACCAGAGAAAGTAAATGAAAGCAAATGCGTTGCTGGATCCCTGACGTAAAGAACTATGTACTGCAAAATTCTGTTGTAGGTGCAGTTTGCTTCCTCTTACAGTAAGTGAACAGATACATGTTGACCAACAGGACAGCAAAATGGGACTATTCACAAACCAAGAACTGATCTGCATTCACTGTAAAAGCCATGCATATGGAGCAAAAATACACTGTGTGCCTATGTGCCTTCAAGTTGCCTGTTGGGTTATGGCGATCCCATGAATTTCACTGGGTTCTCTTAGGCAAGGAATACTCAGAACTGGGTTTGGCAACTCCCTCCTCTGAATTACAGCCTGCAGTACCTGGTATTTGTTGGCAGTCCCCATCCAAGGCCAACCCTGCTTAGCTTCCAGTATCCAAAGGATCTGACACCTCTATAGAGCATTTACTATTTTGTTGTAGCAAAAATACTCATTCTACCAGAATAAAAAGTGTGCAGGTGTGAGAAAAAGAGAGACCTCCAAGACCTCTGAACACAGAAATGTCGGTGTGCAGGCTAATGGTCTTTGGAATGGAATGCTAATGGAAATTACTTGGACCTTAAAAAGCATTCATTTAGATGTGTCCATGCGTTCCAAGTCTGAACTACAGCCTTTAATCACCTCCGTCCCTCCCACCACACAGATTGATCACAGAAGGCGGGCACCGATCAAACACAAAGCTAGGGCCATTTCCGCACGAGCCTGTTATAGCGCGATGATTCCACTTTCAACCTCCTCTGGAATCCTGGGGTTTGCAGTTTCGGGAGGGGCCGGCCGGCCCCTCCCGAAACTGCAAACCCCAGGATTCCAGAGGAGGTTGAAAGTGGAATCATCGCGCTATAACAGGCTCGTGCGGAAATGGCGTAGAGTTGCCTACCGGGCACGATCAACAGGTGGCGGTTTTATTCTGATCTCTCAAAGGTGACCGCGAGAGCAACGGGGGGAGGGGGGCTGGCGAGCACACCGGCTGAATTAGCCCGAGCAGCGGCCGTGGGAATCCCGGCGCCCCCCCCGCAGTGACGTCAGGCGGGACGCTCTCCAAGCCGGGCTCCCGGCCGCGGTCCAAACCGATGGGACCCGCCCTCCCCTCCAGCGCTGGGCCGGCAGCAGTCGCGCCCATTACATACCAAGCGCCGGGAGCCCGCCTTCGGCAGCCGCGGCGACCGCTCCTCACCGAGCGGCCCCCTCCTCCGGCCAAGCGCAGCCGCAGGACGCACCCCTCGTTCCCCAACGGTTCGCCTGCCGCCGCGCGACTTCCGGGCGTTCCAGGTTTGCCGCGAGATCTCAAATCTGACGGGAGGTCGTAGCTCGCGCGAGACTTTAGCCGGCCTTATATAAGCCCCGCTTCGGTCGCTGTGTGTCAGTTGTGGGATGAGTTTGGTTCGCGGGGAGTGGTAGTCAGTTTACAGCTACGTAGTTCATTTTTTTTTGTTACGTTTCCATTATATTAATATTTATTTTCCTAAGGTAGATTGAGTGTAGAGCAACAAACTGTGGCAACTCGCCTTCAGAACTAGCTTCCTTCCAATCTGTGGGTAGACAAAGTATACTTCAGTGCCTTTATAGACTGCCTTTGTTCCAAGTGGGGACCCGAGGCCGCTTATTTCACTAACAATACAGCAAAGTGAGCTAAAAACATGAAGCGATTCGAAGATTGCTATACTAAAATAGCTTTATATTTTAGGATCATGGGATATAAATACAAGGGAAGCGGATCGATTTCATTAGGCAGGTGAAAGTAATACAAACAATTGTTGCAGGTGAAAGTAATACAAACAATTGTTGCAGGTGAAAGTAATACAAACAATTGTTGCAATGCATTTTTAATGCATTTTTAAGAGGAGTCGGTTTGTTACCCAGATCTGCATATTTAAGGATTTACAGCTCACATGATGTAGCGGTTTGAGCACTGGACTACCTACCACTCAAGATCAGGGTTTGAATCCTCACTTGCTCATAGAAACTCCCTGGCTGACCTTAGATCGATCATATACACACTCAGCTTCAGCAGAAATCCCTTCTGAACTAATTGTACCAGAAAAAAAACCCCTGTAATAGATTCACCTTAAGGTTGCTTTAAATTGGAAATGACTTGAAAACACACGACAATAGAACATTTGCTGTGGAACATGAGGTGTGGCACACAGAATTACGATTGCGGAGGGCAGAACTAGGGAACCTGTGGTCCTCTAGATGTTGCCAAACTGTCCATTATCACCAGCTTCGGCTGAGGTAATTGGAGCATCCAATATCTCCATGGTAACAAATTTGTTTCATAGAACTTCCAACTTCACTAACAACCCTTATACATGACTATGCAACATAACATCTCCAATTGTAGATATCATTCATATACTTCTTCCACTGCTTTTTTTTTTCCGGATATGCTTGCCATCAAAACCTACAATTAACATAAGGATTCTCTTTTTCTTACAAAAAGTGACTTGAAGTTTCTCAGTCTTTCAAAAAAAGGCACCAATGATTTTTCTCTGGTCAGTGTTATTTTTTTCCATTTCAGCTCAGTCTGTCAATTTCAATAGCTAGTCCTCATTCATTGATATTGGTGTATTTTTACATTTCTGCACATATAGTGTTGTTGCTGCAGTGCTCATAGATTGTAGTATCTGTTGCTTACATTTCCAACATACATTCAAAACATCTTTATGAAAGCTGGCAATTTTTTCTGGTGTCAAATAACAACGATCTTGTAAAAGTTCTCTTTAAGATCGTAACATAATATGAATTTAAATTCTTTTATCCACATTTTCTCCCATTGTTCCAACTGTATATTATGTCCAGTGTCTTGTGCCCACTTTATCATACAATCATTGACCTGTTCTTCTTCTGTCTCTAATTTTAACAAAAAATAATACATTTTTACCAATCAAATGTTCACCCAAGCACAACTGCTTCTAAAATTGTGATTTATTCAACTCAAAATCATACCATTTTTGTCCATTTTATATCTTTGTATTAGTTGCCTAAAGCTATAAACTTCTCCTTTGCTTTACTTAATTCTATATTTTTTTATCAAATTCCAAGAGATCTTGATAAGTGACAAATTTTTCCTTGGTGTTCTCTTTCCTATAAAAGCTTCTTGCAGTTAACCCTGCAAAGGTGTCTTGGGGTTAGAATCTTGGATTCTATCTATTCTATATTCTTAACAGAGCTTTTCTTACATGGTAGGCTTTAAAGTTTACATTCACTTTAGCTTTATTGTACCGCAAACAAACATGCCTCCTTTCATGCCCTTCTAAATCCAGCAGTCTTTTATTTGTCAACATGATCCAATCTTTAAATAAAAGAAAAAATACAGAAAAATAAAGTTTCAAGTCCAGCACTCCCAATCCACCTCTTTGTTTTTCATTTTGTAAATTTTTATATTTAACTCTCAGTTTATTCCCTTGCTATATGAATTTTGATGTCACTTTTGTTGGAAAAATTCCAGCATTCTCTCTCCCCCCACCCCATCTTGTTCTTAAAGCAAGTGGCATAGCTAGCATAGGGCTTCCTTTCTCTTTTGCATGCCAAAGCTCCACCATTGGCCTTTGTGTCATTTAATTGCATGATCACAAATACCTTTGATGTTCAAGTGATCAGATCGTGTGACCCAGGATTGTTTGGTTGGGTTGTCAGCCTTATAAAAGAAAGAGTCCCCTTCTCAGATCTCTCTTCTTTTCCATTTTTGCTTCGTTTTCCTCCTCCTCCTCCTCCAACCATGCTTCTCATCTCCATCAGAAGATGGTGAGTTAACAAGGAAGCTACTACTATTCGTTAGCTAGTGAGGGTGTAGGTTCCCCAATACATACGTAAATGTAGAAGCCATTAGTAAACTTTTCTCAGTTTGTAACCTGAAACTGCTTATGCTTGTTTTGTCTTCTTAGTCAGACAAGAAGAGCCACACATACAAATTTGGGCATGCTTTTTCTGATATTCTGCTAAAAGGAGGCTGAATCCTTACAGTTTTAGCTTCCATAGAATTTCCCAATAGGGCTAACACCCTGGGATACTCTAATTCCCAACATTTTTGGGGTTATTGGTTCCTAGACTTCATTTTTGGTGTGTGTGCTTTGTCTGATGACCACATGGTTGTAGGGACTGCCTGCTTAAACAATAGAAGATTAAGAGAAGATGGCTGCTGCCAATCCTAATCCATTTCTTACTACTGAAAAGTTAAAATGGGAGTAACTATCAAACCTAGTAATGGAATATGCAGATGCAATTAAATACAGTGGAACTATTTAATGCTGTGAAAGGACAACAACCCACAGAAGCAGGGACAAAACAAAAAAAATTTGAAATGAATGGTGAGAAGGCAGCGGCTTACGTATGTTTGGCAGTTGATTCAAGTATTGTTTATCATATTTGAGATTTGAAAAGTGTTAAAGAAATAGGGAAAAGCTGAATAAATTATTTGATCTCCAAGTAGTGCAAATCAAATTGGTCTAATAATAAGACTTGTGAATACAAAATTGTCCAATCCTCAATTTTAGAATGAACACATTAACACTTTTATGTCCATACTGTCTGGATCTCAACATCCTGGAGAAACTATTCCAGAATCTGTGAAACTTTGGCTAACCTCCCAGAATATTATGCTACAATAATTAATGCTTTGCAACTTAAGGGAGATGTGACTTTGCGAAATGCTGTTGCTGAAATTATAGTATATCAAAATAGGCAAAGTTTAACTAATTACAAACCTGGAGCAAGAGCTATGGACATAAAACTTGCTCATCTTGTTGAAGATGATTTGCATATCAAAACCTCCTCTTCCCCCAGAACAAAGGGGAACAACATTAGCAAACCAAAACCTAGAATAGAGTATCAGAAACCAAATGGTAAGAGAAATAATTTTAAAAAGTCAGTTTTTAACTTCAAACACAAATCTTCCACAGATATTAATGTTGGTTTGATTAATGAAAAACTACTCCAGTCTACTGAGAATCAACATCACAATGTGATTTTTATTGATAGTGGTGCTACTAGTCACTACTTCAATTGCAGGGAGCTGTTTGTGGATCTTGATACAAACATAAATTTTCCTGTTTAACTTGCTCATCCATTTTTGCAAATTCATCTTTATATTGTTCCATTTATTAACATAAATACCTAAATATTTCACCTTTTTCTCAGTTTTAAAACCCAATTTATCCATCAGATGTATTTGGTCATCTTTTATCATGTTTTTGATTATGTTTTTGGTTAACATCATTGTCTTTCACTTATTTTTCATAAATCCAGCCAATATTCCAAATTCTTTTAGTGTCTCCAATAACATTTCTATATTGCCCAAAGAATTCTCTAATTCAATCACTAAGTGCTCTTAATTTATATTTCCTTTTTGATTCTTATGCCATTACTTCTTTCTTGACTTATTGCCCTATTCAAGATTTCAATAAAGGGGAAAGTGAACAGCCCTGTCTTGTTCTTTTTTTTTAATGTCATGTGGTTTACTCAGTTCACCACTGATCATAATCTGTGCTTTATGTGTGTTGTAAATTGCCTTAATCCATATTAAAAAGTTATCACCAAAACTCATTATGTCTTGAATTCCAGAGGCTTTTTTGGCATCTAAAAATATAAGTGCTGCCTGCTTCTCATTATGATTTTCTATATATTCCAAACTGTCCAAGACACACCTAGTGTTATTATGTAACTGTCTTTTGGCAAAAATCCACATTAGTCTTTATGAATAAAATTTGATAAAATTCTCTTCAATCTCTCTGCCAAAATCATTGTAAAAATTTTATCATCATTGTTCAGTAATGAAATAGGCCCATAGTTATTTGTCATTTTCAAATCCTGACCTTCTTTTGTAATTAAGACTACTGTTGCCTCTTTTCTGAATTCCTTCAAGATTTGAAGTCTTAGGGGAACCCACCTCGTGAGTCTTCAGGCACTCTTATATAGGCCAGGCTAACATTTTCTCAGTCTGTCACTGGCTGGCAAGCAATAGGGTTGAATTAGATGGTATGAGTGATTGAAGGTGGCCAGTAGTGTAGCAGATTTGCTATTGCTAACAAAAACTACAGGAAATCAATAGAAATAAATGCAGTGTTACCCCAAAAGATGGGTGACTCAGAGGTCTACCTGCAGTGCTAGTGCCTCCATGGAATGGTGGGAAATTATAGCTTAAAAAGGGATACCTGCCAGAGGGGTAACCTTACAGGATCTTTCCAGCTTTGTATACTCATACTAATGCATGGACACCAAGTTGGAGATTAAAGATTAAAAGACTGTTTTATTTGGGAAAATCACAAACACATGCAAGATTCAGGCAGTTTTGCATTCATGCAAGGCTAACCAAAGGAAAGGAAGGGAAAAATGGATAGTGAGAAGCTGGAGTGAAGTGGGTAATATTTATCTATCCTGAAGAGAAGAGACAAAGGGATGGGCTCAAACTAAGGCCATTTCCATAATATGCTGTTATAGTGCTATTATTCCACTTTCAACATCCTATGGAATCCTGGGGTTTGCAATTTAGGGAGGGACATTTAGAATTCTCAGCCAGAGCGCTCTTTGGCGTCAGTAAACTACAAAACCCAGAATTTCACAGGATGTTGAAAGTGGAATAATAGCACTATAACAGTGTAGTGTGGAAATGACCTAGGAGTCCAAGGGTAGCATAAGAATGGGAATCTGATCAGCAGAGTGATGGCCTATTTCCAGTATACTACAAATTGTCTGGTTCAGAGCCAGGGTTTAAATACCCATTTTCTGCCCTGAAGGGGAAGATGTTAATGGGTCTCTGGCAGAGCAAACAGTGGGGTCCAGAATGGGCTAATGGCCTTAACATTAGGTGACAAAGCATTGATGGCAGTCGTGGTAGCTTCTTAATGTCTGGACAGGTGAGGAAACAAAGGAAAGTTTTGGCAGGACGAGGAAACAGGTTGATGACTATCAGTTGCTCTCTTGAGACAACTTTGTGTGCTATTGTGTCTGAAGATTGAGTCAGTCTCACTGAGTGCAATGTGTCTTACCAGCTGCCTTCATAGGAGAGTTTCAAACAGGGGATACTCAGACCATTGAGGTTTCCAAAATGAATTCACCTAAATACATACTGTTATTGTATTTTATTATTATTTTTATTATTATTCATCTTATTACAAGATAAGATAATAACCTACTGTTATAAGTTTGGTCTTTTCATCTTCTGTCTTACTTTTTTGTTTTTAGTTTATCTTATCCTAGCGCATTTATCATATCTTACCTTATTTTAGCCTATTTTACTGTATTTTACTTATCCCATTTTATTGTATTTTATAATTTTTGATGCTATTGCTTTGATGTGGTCAATTAACTAATCAGTAAAGTTACACTATTACTACTACTACCCTTCCTATATCACTGTCTGTTTCTTGATGATGATAAATTCTGAAATTCAGAAACAGAGAATAAAAAGATTTATAAATAAGATAGAATTTCTACGTGGAGGAAAAGTCCTATATCTGGAGAAAAATGGAAGCAATCTGGGAAGCTCCTGTCTCCTGGTTTCAGATACTTTAAATGACATACTTTGTATTTTATTCTGAAATTAAACTAGCTATAAACTGCTCCCTAATTTGAATTCTTATTGCAATGTAAATTTGGTATCACTGGAGTGACATCAAAATTGTACTTCATCTTACTAAATACATTGTATGATAATATCTTAGGAGTTAAACAGATGCAGGACATGACACTGAGGATAAATACTGGGTTTTACTATGGAATTCCCCATCATTTAAATCAATTTCTGTGAGGATAAAAGAAAATAGCCTAAAAATTATGTTTTATTGCTGCCTTACTATACTAAAGCTTATCCATATTAATAATGAAATCAGCTAAATGTTGGCAAAATTGTAACAAAATACATAATATTTTTCATGTATGATGGCTATATTCTGTAATTAAAGATTCTTTCTGAAATTCTAAGTATAACTAAACAATTGTCTTTCCTTGTTCACTAGGTTTATAGAGATTCAGTGCTGGAGATAACGAAGACTTATTTTTTAAAAAAGCTATCATGTATATGTTTAGCAGAAAGATTGCCAATTGTGTATAAATGGAAAGGAATGCATAATTTATCACTGGACCACTAGAAAGAAAATTAGGATCATTAGCACTTTTGGAGAAATTAACACATCATGTCAAGACATTCTAAATATGAAAACCATGAAGATACATGTCTTATTGATTGGTTTCCATTTATGGAATATGTTAACCAAAACAAAGATACAGTGATACCTCTAAAACCCAATACTGGTCTTTGGAATAATGATTTGTTGTAGCCCTGTGTCTGCTATGTGATGCACTATAGTTTTCATCTTCTATCTTACTCTTACTTTATCTTATCCTATCACTAGCCTATTTTACTGTATTTTACTTATCCCATTACTGTTCATTGTTTTGAAAACACAGCTGACATTGTCAATGGTCAGATACTATGGAGGCTTTAGTTCAAAATACCTGGGGGCCACAAATTTTCCTACCCCAACATAGGTAGTTCATTCTACTAATCTAAATTTCCCTACCCCATTTTCAGGGGAAAAGAAAAACACTCTGTCCAAACCAAATAAATAGTAGATATGGACTAGGTATGCTGCTTTAACTTCTTGAGATCCATATACTCTACTTCCTGAGAGGGGATGGCAGAGACAACTAGCTGCTTGTCAGAAAAGAGCCCCAAGTTGCTTTTGGAGGTATAAGAACTTTCTGGAAATGCAGTTAGATATCTGGACAGGGTCTTAGAATGACTTTTGAGAGATACTTGACAATTAGGATTCTGCCCATTCAGGAAATTTCAGAGATTTACCTGTGTTTAGTTGGTAAACCCCCATTACAATTCTGCCTGCACTTCTTTTAAAACTACTGCTGATGCTCCAGAAATTTAGGATTGAATAAGCCTGATCTTTAAAAGGAATATAAAGAAGTCAAAGTGAAATAAATAGGAAAAATAATCCTCACAGTTCTCTAGAGACATGCAGAAACAAAAAACATGATGATGGCATTATAAACACAGAAGCACAGCACAAATAGGGTAACACAATACCTAAAATCCTCCAACAAGTTTCACATCTGGAGCTGTTCCATAGCCAATATTATAATAGGACTGTAATGGATATATAGCATGTTTTGTAGCCTTTCTGAACACATTATTGCTGTACTAAAGACTGTTCATGAGTTACTTTTGCATTAAGAAGCAAATGGAGTGAAGATATATGCTTCTTACTTCCATGCATGGGTGTGCTTATGTAAAGAACAACTGCCAATTTAACAAGAGGAATTTGTTTTCATTTGAGTCAGTGCACATCTGAGTGTTGAGACTTGTTGTTGTGTGCCTTCAGGTCATTTCTGACTTATGGTGACCTTCAGGCAACCCTATCACAGGCCTTTCTCAGCAAGATTTATTCAGAGAGGCTTTTGCTTTTGCCTCCCTCTGAGGCTGAGAGAGTATGACCTGCCCAGGGCCATCCAGTGGGTTCCCATGGCCAAGAGGAAATTTGAATTCTGATCTCCAGAATCAAAGTTAAATGCTGAACTACTGCATCATGCTGCAGAAGACAATATCACTTTGCTTCCAGAATCATTGCCTGTTCACATTGGGATTTGGAAATTATCACTATGCCACTATTGCCATAAAATGGTCCTCACCAAAGTGTTTCATGCAGCACAGTCATGAGAAATGCACAGGTTTGGAGAAATATGACTCCGTCTTTCTGTGGCAGTGATATTTTGGCTATGCCTATAACACTGTTGCCATTAGGTTCTCCTATATCAGAGGTTTTTGTCAAAGTGCCATACTAAATGTTCCCAACTCGGTATACATTCCAATCTTCATTAAAGGGGGCACAAGGTATTACAATAACTACCAGACCATTACATTAACCACTTATACAAAGAAAACAATGCTCAAATTTTTACAAGGTTTTTCCATATATTGTAGAAGAAATGCCAGATGTCCAACCTAATTTTAGAAAAAGAAGTGCCATGCAGGACCATATTGTAGACATATGCTCGATAATTGGGTACACCAGAGAATTTCAGGAGAAAATCACCCTGTGCCTTACAGATTATAGCAAAAACTTTGCTAATACAGATCATGAAAAAGTATGGGCTGTACTGAAAAGAAAAGATATGCTACAACATTTGATTGTCCTGGTGAAAAACTCGGGACAAAAGGATGCAGTCTTCCTTCCTGAGCTAGCTAAACTGATCTCAGCAGTGCTGTTGGAGTCCCCTTGTCGTGTTGCACTGGGGGACTTCAACATCCACATGGAGACTACTGTGCCAGGAGCAACTCAGGACTTCATGTCTGCCATGGCAATCATGGTCCTGTCCCAAATAATAGCTGGTGCCACCCATGCTGCAGGACACACTCTGGACCTGGTTTTCTGTTCTGGGTAGGATGATGGTCATCTAGAAGTGGTGGAGCTTTCCAAGTTTCATTGTCATAGACTGATCACTACCTGGTGGGGTTTAGACTCACAGGGACTCAGAACCTCTGCAGGGGTGGGAGGCCAATTAAGATGGTCCACCTTAGGAGGCTTATGGATCCCGATGGATTCCTGATGGCTCTTGGGGAGTTTTCTGTTATCTTGGCAGGTAACTCTGTTGAAACCCTGGCTGATCCTTGGAACAGAGAAATGGCCAGGGCAATGGACACGATTGCTCCTAAGCTCCCATGAAGTAGAGCCAAGCAAGCTTCTTGGTTAACTTGAGAGTTGATGGTGATGGGACGGAGACTAGAGCAATGTTGGCAGAAGAATGAGAGCAAGTCTGACCGAATATGGGCTAGGAAGTCCTATGCCATGGCAATGGTAGTAGCAAAGAAATCATACTTCTCTGTCACCATTGCATCTGCATAGTGTCATCCAGTGGAGCTGTGTCAAGTGGCCTTTTATATTCTGGCCCACAAGAAGGAGATAGACTATAGGCTGTGATGAATTTGCAGGATATTTGCAGACAAAATTGCTGAGATTCACTCTGACTTGGATGCTGTAGTTGAGACAGGTTCAGTTGATGTAATCTTGACACCCGCTTGTCCTGTATTATTGGCTTTGCTTCAGTTTGTGCAGCCCGAGGATGTGGACAGGATTCTCAGAGAGGTGAGAGCCACCACATGTATACTGGACCCATGCCGCTCTTAACTTCTGGAAGCACCTAGACGGGGACTGACTAAATGGGTAAGGGGAGTGGTAAATACCTCACTGCAGGAAGGAAAGTTTCCAGCATGCCATTACTAAAGAAACCCTCCCTGGATTTCACCATCCTAAATCATTATTGGCCAGTCTCTAATATTTTATTTTTGGGCAAGGTTCTGGTGCATGTGGTAGCCTCCAGCTCCAAGAGTTTCTGGATGAAATGGATCCTTTTGAAATCTGGCTTCAGGCCTGTTTATGGGACAGAGACAGCCTTGGTCACCTTGGTGAATGACCTATACAGGGAACTAGACAGGGAGAGTGTGTCCGTGTTGGTTCTGCTGGACCTCTCAGCAGCTTTTGATACCATCAGACATGGTATCCTTCTGAGCCAACTCACTGGGATGGGACTTGGCAGTGCTGTCATTCAGTGGTTCTGGTCATTCCTGAAGGGATGAACTCAGAAGCTGGTGCTGGAAGATTCCTGTTTGACTCCCTGGCCATTGGCCTGTGGTGTCCCTCAGGGTTCTGTTTTGTCCCCCATGCTTTTTAACATCTATATGAAACCACTGGGAGAGGTCATCTGGAGTTTTGGGGTTCAATGTCATTAATATGCTGATCACACCCAATTCTACCTCTCCTTTCCATCTGATTCCAAGGAAGCTGTCTCAGTACTGAAGCAATGTCTCTTGTCAGTGATAGACTGGATAAGGGCAAACAAATTGAAGCTTAATCCAGACAAGACAGAGGTGTTGCTGGTCAGTTGAAAGGCAGATCAGGGAATAGGAACTTTGCCTGTGCTGGATGGGGTTACACTTTCTCTGAAATCTCAGACTTTCAGCCTTGTGTTCTCCTGGATTCAACTCTGAGCCTGGATGCCCAGGTTTCAGCAGTGGCCTGGAATGCATTTTCACAGTTAAAACTTTGCACCAGCTGTGCCCATTCCCTGGGACACCAGGTCTGGCTACAGTGATATCTGCCTTGAATACATCTTGGTCGGACTATTGTAACACATTTTATGTGGAGCAGCCCTTGGAAACTGTTCAGAAACTTCATTGTGTTCAAAATGTAGCAGCCAGAATGCTGACTGGAACCAGTTACAGGGAGCATATAACTCCCACAGCTCTACTGGGTATCTGCTTGTTTCCCAGCACAATTCAAAGTGCTGGTCATGACCTATAAAGCTCTATATGGCTTGAGTCTGGACTATCTGAAAGACCATATCTCCCTATACAAACTTGCTAGAGCCCTAAGATTTGCACGGGAAAGCTTTCTCTTGGTCCCTCCACTGTCCCAGGCTCTGCTGGTGAGGACATGGGAAAGAGCCTTTTCAATGGCTGCTTTGACCCTGTGGAACATTCTTCCACGGAAGGCTAGGCTGGCCCCCTCCCTGCTTCTCCTTTCATCAATAATAATAATAATAATAATAATAATAATAATAATAATAATAAAAATAATATTATTATCCCGCCTCTCCCCATGGATCAAGGCAGCAAACAACAATAATACATTAATTACATTAAAAAACATACCCAATCCTCCCCACCCACCAACCCACCTAAAACCAACCCCCTAAAACACACAACAATTAACAATAAACAACAATCAACTGACTATTAAAAGAACAGCAAGACAGTTGGTGGGAAGGGGTGGAAGTACTAGTCTAGGAAGGCCTGTTGGAAGAGAGCAGTCTTGACTGCTTTTTTAAAGCACTCAAGACTGGTAATATGCCGGGTCTCCTCCGGAAGGCCATTCCATAACTTGGGAGCCATAGAAGAGAAGGTCCTCTGGGTAACTGCAGCCCGCCCAGTTCTGACTGGTTGCAGTAAATTCCTCCCAGAGGACCTTAATGTGCAGGGCGGATTATATGGGAGAAGGCGATCCCGCAGGTAGGCTGGCCCCAAGCCATAAAGGGCTTTAAAGGTAAGAACCAACACCTTGTACTGTGCCTGGAAACTAATAGGCAGTAGACAAAAACATTTCTCTTAAGCAGGCTTTTATGTAAGCTGCAAAGCATTTTTATTTATTAACCTGTTTTTCAAATTGTACATTGCTACAGGTTTTATAATCTCACATATTTTAATTGTTTTAAATGTTTTTAATGTTTTTAACTCATTTTGGAAGCCACATTGGATCCCATTTTGGGAGAAAAGGCGGCATACAAATATAATAAACAAATAAATAAATAGAATCAGAATGATTTCCAGTTGGCAAGGAGGTCAGACAAGGTTGACTTCTTTCATCTTATCTTTTAAAGCTTTGAACATATATTTTGAAAAGCTGGATTAAACTTGAAGGAAGGAAGGTATGAAACCTAGAAGAAGGAGTATCAACAATGTAAGATGTGTGGCTGACATCATACTACTAGCAGAAAATAGCAAAGACTTGGAACAACTACTGAGGGAAAGTCAAGGAAGAAAGTGGAAAAGTAGGCCCACAGCTGTTCATTAAGAAAACAAAAATAATGACCACAGGTGAGTTACCTAATTTTGAAGTGGATGATGGAGAGACTGAAATATTTTTCTAAGCCATGTCTCAATCATAAATAAAAATGGAGACTGTAGTCAAGAAAGCAGAAGACCAGAACTTGGAAGGGCAGCTATGGAGGAACTAGATAAGATCCTCAAATGTAAAGAAATGTAATTGAATATCAAAGTCATGATCATTCCTGCCATAGCATTTTGGATTTCTATATGCAGTTATGAATTCCGGAGAGGAGAATTAGCTAGTTTGAAATGTGGTGCTGGAGGACAGTTTTACAGAACATTGGGTCTGAGTGCAATTCTCCTTAAAAGTCAAAATGATTTAACTGAGGCCATCATACTTTGGGCTTATGGCAAGATGACAAGAGTCATTAGAAAAGATTATGATGCTTGATAGAGTGCAAGACAGTAGGAAAAGAGGAAGACCACATTAGGGGTTGATTGACTCAATCAAGGAAGCTATAATCCCCAATTTGCAAGACCTTACAGCACGGTTAATAAGAGGGTGTGGAGGGGTGTCTCTCATTCATGAAGTCGCCATAAGTCAGAGCTGAGTTGAGGGCAATTAACAGGTGCCTCTCTATCCTCATTCCTCTTGCAAGATAAAGCAGTGCTGGCACAGGAGGCAAGTTCTTCCTGAACTGACTGAATATATATTTGCCCTTACTCCAAGTGTCTTAGGCCATTTCCACACTAGACTGTTATAGGAATCCTGGGGTTTGCAGTTTAGGGAGGGGCCTCAGAGGATTCCATAGGATGTTGAAAGTGGAATAATAGCACTATAATAGTCCAGTGCGGAAATGGCCTTAGGCTTCTGTAGCTTCTTTAGTTCACCAGAACCACCTGAGCTAAATAAAACTCCTGTTGTGGTGGGAGTTCGTATCTGCGCAGCAGTGATACACAGCGTCACATGAAAAACTCACACAGTAGTGTCCGTACGTACTAGCCGTAACACTTCATGTGAAGTTGTCATACAGCACCTCTGCCCCCAGATAATCCTTCAACGGGTAACATAAAAGGAGGAAACGTATCACGTTACACATAGAAAACGAGGAGGAAATCCTAAAGGACTTCTCCCCGCATCATCGATGGGAACAATTCTGGCGTGGTCTCTGTTTCCACCCAGGCCTCACAGAACGACGCACACAGAGGAAAGCAAGCCTGCCGGGGAAGGGACGCTGTTACTATGGCAACCGAAAGCTGCTCTGAGCAGAGGGAGCGACTGCGAGGTTTTGTAAGCGAGCGTTTCAATTCTTCTTCACATTGCTTAATTCTTTATTTGTGTCAGATGGAGTTCCTTCTCTTCCCTCCTGCAAGAACCCGAGTTAGCATTAGCTTTCTCCCGGAAAGGGTGAGGGAAGCTTTGCTTGACTATGCTGCAATAGTCCCCTCCAGCACTCGGAAAACGTCAAAGCAATATTAATCCCTCAGCATTCAGCTCTCCCTAAATATTGCCTGTTTTTCACCCATCTGCTTTGTGTCCTTGCCAAAGCTTGCCAGTTCTGGGGGATGGGGAGGCAGGAAAGGATAAGTCCTCCCCCTGAATCTGAATCCTCTAAAGCTTTTTAATGAAGTTTATTATTTTTCTTTAGGATTCTGATGCTGCAGAAAAGCTGGATCTGGAAGAGAGTGACTTTAGTGAGATGACACATGTGGGACCTGAAAGCATGTCTGCTTCAGCCAGTGTCAGCTGTATTTCAGAGGTATTTGGCTGGCTTGTTGCTAATGAGAACATTCTCATCATTTTACTCTTTAATATGAAACCACTTTGGCTCACAATATTGTACATAATATATACAAAATAACAATTCTAATGTCAAATATTCCTGAACAGTAGTCCCCTTTGGAAAAAAGGGAGATATATAAAATCTGAAAACAAAATGGTAGGCCGCAAGCAGCAAAGATTGGGGAAACAAAATAGTTACTTGCTCCTGGGAAACTGTTTGGCTTTCATACTGCAGCCTTATGTGCTATTTGGTCTATGATTCAAACAAATATTTTTAAACAAGATGTTTGTACGCTGCTTATTTCTAAACACTAAACAAAGCAGAGGAGTCAAGTAGATCTCCAGACTGTTGGGCAGAAGAATCATATACATGTCTAGCTGTAATTTACAGTGTATCTAAAATGTGTTTCCTAATCTTGAGGCTCAAACCAACATTAATTCAAGTTGTTCCCATGTTATGGTGACTCTAAAGCAAGCCTATCTGGGGCTGACAGTGTGTGATGTGCCAGAGGTCACATCTAGCTGTAATTTTTAATAGGTGTAAAGTTGAAGGCTTTCATGGCCAGAATCCATAGGTTGTTGTGGGTTTTCGGGGCTTTGAGGCCGTGTTCTATTAGTATTTTCTCCTGACGTTTCGCCTGCATCTGTGGCTGGCATCCTTTGAAGATGCTAGCCGCAGATGCAGGCGCAACATCAGAAGAAAATACTAATAGAACATGGCCTCAAGACCCCGAAAACCCACAGCAACCTATTTTTAATAGAGATTGCCCAAGAGGCATTAATTGATCTTGTGGAAGCTATAATACTGGCAGCAGTATGGCAATTTGCATGATGTGTTACGGTTTTAAATTTCCACAATTGCTACAAGTTGGCAGGGGATTCCAGAGACCAGGAGAACTCATAAAAAAGCCTTCTTTTGTGTTCCCACCAAATATTTATCCGGTGATAGCAGGACAAAAATCTTAAAGTGCATAAGCCCCCTGCTGAAACACCTCCCCTGGCTGTTGATCTGTTTCTGGGTAGAATTCAAAGTGCTGACATTGACCTTTAGATCCCTTCCAAGCTTGGGTTCAGACTACTTGAAAAAAAAAATCTCGCTTTAAGAACCTGCTCATGTCTAAGACCTAGAGGGAGTCTTTCTCTTAGTCCCACCACCATCCCAGGACATGTCTGGTGAGGATATAAGACAGAGCCTTCTTGGTGTCTGCCCCCAAGTTGTGGAACTGCCTTCACCAAGAAGTCCATTTGATTCCATTCCTGCTGTCTTTCTGCTGGCAGGTGAAGACCTTTTTTATTTCTGGAAGTGTATAGTGGCAGCAGATAGAGTTTTTAATGGCAAGGGAGTGTAGTGGGTTTATTTTGTTTTATTTCTCTTTTTGATGTTTTGCTTTTAACTCTAACTCATGTTTTCAAAGTTAGTTCAATTATATTTTAACTTTTGTATTAAAAGCTTTTTTTAAAAAAATTATATTGTTCTTAAAGGTGTTATATGCCACCTTGGGTCCCATACTGGGATAAAGGTTAGATATAAATTAAACAAATAATAACTAATAAAGAATAAAATCAAGGCAGTCTCATGTGGAAAAATGCTGTCTTAACACATAGTTTGTATGAAGGTGTGTAGGGTTTTACAGGTCATAATCAATGCTCTGGGTTGTTCCAGAAATTGACTGGTAACCTATGAAGCTGTTGAATCAATGAAGTTGCATGGTTCCTATGTAGTGCCTTGCAGAAGTACACTTCCCTCAGAGTTTTCTATATTCTGTTGCATTACAACTGGAATTGAAATGTATTTAATTAGCATTGTTACCACTTGAGGTGCACAAGATAGTATGCACTGTGACAATGCAAAATAGTTTTTATCATGGCACAAAAGTTAACCAAATAAGAAAAACTAGTACTACTTTGTATTCACAGTCCTGAGTCAATACTTAGTAGAAGCGCCTTTGGCAGCAGTTGCACCTCTGCTTTGCAGATATTGCACATTCTGCATTTATTGAATATTCCTTGTGACAAAATTGTTCCAGCTCTGTTAGGGTGGATAGAGGCCACTGTCAAACAGCTTTCAATCTTGCCATACATTCTCAGTCAGCCTGAGGTCTGGGTTTTAATTGGGCTAATCCAAGATATTCAAGCTCAAACTACTCCAATATTACTTTTGCACCATGGTAGAGTCATTGTGAAGATCAATGTCCATGCCACTCTCAGCTCTACTGCAGATTCAGCTTTTCCTATAAAACTGCCCATATTTTGCTCCATTCATCTATTCCTTGATCTTGAATAGTTTCCTAGTCCCTATTGAGGACATGTGTCCCTACAACATGATGGTATTATCATCATGCTTCACTGTTAAGATGGTATTGACTTGAGTATTGTTGGCTTTGTGCCAACAAAGCAAACTGCAAGGCCAAAAATTCAAGTTTGGTCTTGAAGCAGGGAACATTTTCCATTATATTTCTTGTCTCACACATGTCTTTTTGCAAGCTTCTAATGGGTGCTGATACAGACTTGCTTGGGTAATTTTTTTTTCTTCACCACTGTTCTAGGCTTTGTGGAACATCCAAGCAACGATTGTCTCACAGACAGTTTATCTCAGTGTTTCTGAGGCTCTCTCCAACTCCTTTAGAGTTCCCATTGGCCTCTTGGTTGCTTCTCTGATTAATGCCCTCCTCACTGAGTTTTGGTATATGGTCTTCTTTAGGCAAATTGCTGTTGAGCTGTGTTATTTCCATGTTGTTAATAATGATTTTAACAGTGAGCCAGGAGATGTCTCACAGTTTGGAATATTTGATTATGATGCAAACCTGATCGTTGCTTCTGTGCAACTTCCTGTTAGACTTCTTTTAATAGTTGCTTGTTCTTCATAACAGGGTACATTTTAAACATGCTTTTCAACAAATTCTGGGCTCTTCCAAAAATAGTTGTATTTAATCTGTGTCACTAGAATTGTGTACAGGTGTAATAATATTAAAACACAATTCAATAAATGTTAGTATTAAAACAGTTGAATTAAAAAACAACTCAAAAATGGAGGAAGTATATCTTTATGATGAATTGTTGTGTGCCTTCAAATCATTTCTGATTTATGGCGATGCTAAGGTGACCTTATTACAGGTTTTCTGGGGCTGTGTGATGTGCCCAACATTACCCGCTGGGCTTCCATGGCTGAGGGAGAATTGAGTTATAATCCAATGCTCAGACCCTTCCTGTTAAAAGCCCTTCCTGAGTAACTAGTGACATGCCTCAAGGCCACCTGAATGAATGAATGAATGAATGAATAAAATCTTTGTTTGTGGACAGAAAAACAATAGGAATCCAGGCAGGCTAATATCTCTTAGTAGAGAGTTCCACAGCCTGAGAGCAGCCACCAGCAAGGCCTGCAATAACATCCAAACAAGCACAACTCTGAGGATAGTGAGGCTGAGAGAAGGGCCTTCATGGAGGTACCAAAGCCCAGACAGATTTGTATTGGTCATTGTGATTTTTCAGATAACATGAAACTGAGTGCTTAAGGTTTTAGTGGTCATAAACAGCATTTAAAATAGGGATAAGAATCCTATTGGCCTTCAGATTTTAGACTGCATGGCTAGTAGCACTAGCCTGCATAGGTAGTAGTGTAGGATCCTATGAACTGCAGTCAGATAACACCTGGATGGTCTCATGTCTCCTACCTTGACTCAGAATTTCACTTTTTAAAGACATCTTCAGATAGAGCTTGTTACAGCAGTACAAATGGGCAACTCTGTAAGTGAGGTATGTCCCACTGTGTTGAGATCTAATACCTCTAGGAATGGGAACAGTAGCCCTAGGCCATTTCTGCACTATACTATTATAGTGCTATTATTCCACTTTCAACATCCTGTGGAATTCTAGGGTTTATAGTTTGCTGAGGCCAAAGAGCTCTCTGGCTGAGAATTCTAAATGCCCCTCACTAAACTGCAAACCCCAGGATACCACAGGATGTTGAAAGTGGAATAATCGCGCTATAAGAATGTAGTGCAGAAATGGCCTATAACAGTATAATGTAGAAATGACCCTAGCTGTTCAAATGTACTTCCAGACTTTCCTGAACTCTAGCACCCAAGATTGGGTGAATCCAGCAATACTTCTGAACCACAGGCCTAAATCTTCAGGAGAATGCAGCCTGATCCAACACAGACTGAATCCTTGTTATCTGATCTGTGGTTTGATTGACCAGGAATGTTTCTGTCCTGTAGATTAAGGTTCAGTTTGTTCTCCATCTTCCAGTCCTTCATCAACATCAGACTATATATCAATACAGTTTAGAATGTGAGAACACACTTTAAATTGAGGTGGGAATCATGTGGCCCTCCAGATGTTTTTTTGGCCATGGCTCTCAGCAGCCCTAGGCAGCAACATGTGGAAAGCAGCATGATTCCCACCCCTGATTTAAATGGAGACATTTGTAGTATTAGTAACAGGTCACAGAACTTTCACCTTGTTCAGCTCCTGTTCAAAATAAGAAATGACTTTTAAATGGAAAACTAGAAAACAGAATGTAACCCAATGGTTTCCTGCATATGACTGCCCAAGGATGTATCTTTACAGATGTACTTCATATTTTTATATGAAAACCTGTCTGCTCTGTTGGGCAGAATTAACTTTTCAGAAATTGATTTTAGAATTAGCTCATGTGAGGCTGAGATAGAGAACTGGAGTAGTATTGCATTATGGTATCTTATCCTGGGAAATAGTGGGAAATATATTACAATAAATATTGTATTGTAATTGACTAATAATGTGCTATTTCTTGTTGTGTCCTTCAAGTCATTTCTGAATTACCATGGCCCTAAAGCAAAACAATCACAGGAATTTCCTGTCAGGGTTTGTTCAGATGGGGAGTTGTCATTGCCTTCTTGTAGGGCTGAGAAAGTGTCACTTGCCCAAGGTCACCCAGTGGGATTCCATTGTTGAGCAGGGATTTGAGCCCTGGTTTCCCAGGCCCTAGTTCTCCACTCAAACTGATACACCAAACTCTCTCTTGCGTAATATCAATCAGGACAAAACTAAAGAAACATTTAGTTTTCTAAAGGAAGCAGTCATTCTGGCTGCCAGTTTGTTTCTACTGGCTGCCAGTTTGGTTGTGGTTGTTGTTGTTTGTGTCCTGTCTTCCACTCAGAATTGAGACTCAAGGTAGCTTACAGTTTAAAAGCGCAATACAATTAAAAACATACAAAAAGTGAACATAATGTAGAATTAAACTAGTCACGAAATTAAAACACGTTGGATATCTATTTAAAATAAAATGCAATTAAAAAGATTTAAAATCTATTAAAAATTACTGGACCCTTCGCCTGTTCTTTGAAAACTCTCTGTATTAAAAGCTTCTTGGAATAAAAGACTACTTGTTGAAGGTGTTGAACTGCAGCTCGCATTACCCCTCACCATTTGCTGTACTGATTAGTGCTGATGGAAGTTGCAATCCAATAGCATCTGGAGGGCCACACATTTTTCACCTGTGTTCTATGAGAAGGTGAGGAACACAATCAATGTAGGTTGCACATACACACAAGGAAATGTTACCCCTGTAGAAGTTGATGGGGAGCCTTGGAATGCATGGGTTGCAAAACAGTATCTGTCATACAGAAATAATGTTATTTATCTGTTAAATGTATATTATGATAGATGCACCTGGGAGTAAAATCAGTCTATTTGAATGATGCATGTTTCCAAAGTCCATAACAGTGTATACAGCCTTTAGGGAATTATCTAGGCATACACTTTGATTTTTGTTGATTATGTATGAAGTATTCTGGGAGTCTTCTTGCCTGAAGAGTGGGTTATAAAAATGCTTTAAATAAATTTTAAAGAAATGAATAGAGTATTGTTTAAAATACATTGCAGGACACATACAGTGCTGTCTTTTTTTTTTTTTAGCTCATTAGCAATTTCTTTAATGAGTTTCTTTTTTAGTAGTAGATAGTTAAAGTAACAGACAAGTGACAGATTGTTTGTCTTTAATGATTTCCCTATTTCAGGCCCATTACAAAGCAATTAGAAATCTGACAGCATTTTCACTCTGCATTACTGATTATCTAAAGTGATGAGAAACTAGAGGTGATGAATATTAATTGTATATTTTCATATGATTATCATAAATTATTACCTTGTCTAATGTGTTGCAGGTGGATTAAGAGCAAAAAGAGGAAATTCAGTCAGATATGATAATTTAAAAGATAGTAAGATTTCGTTTATGCTGTTGTTAATAGTGCCAATTTATCAGTATCTTTCCCCTGTTAAAATATCTAGTATTTAACCTGAATTCAAGATGTAATGTTAGTCAGCTGTTAATTCCTTCTAGCACTAGGTTATTATTCTTTTATTAATAATTGTTTGAAACCTGCTTGTGTTAAATATAAATACAAATTAATATTACACCATATATAGCACAAAACATGGGAAAAACTCTACTGTTTAAAAGCTATATGTTAGCCATCAGTATAGAACCAGATTGTGGAATGTATAAAATGAATGTTTTTAGAAGTTTAAGTTACAAAATCTTATCTATATTAATGCTAGTGATGTCTCAGTCTAATTATAAATTTTAGAATTTATGAAGACAATTGAAATAATTTGGTAACAAATATTTATTAAGTTATGGTTAAATCTGAAGATGCTACGAGGAAAAAAATTAATAAAAGTAGGCAGCTGTGCTAAAGCATTCATTTCTAAAAGATGAGTGAAGATATTTTTACAAGGAACTTCATTGTCTTAGCATGTTTAAATATCAAGAAGAAAAGTTTAAAAATTCATCAGTGGCACTTAATACTAGTGGGAAAACAGAAAAGAAGGTGTTGGCTTGTTAGAAGTATTTGATTATCTTCTCATATAATACAAGTGCAGATTATATATTTTTAAAATAGTGGCTTTAAAATACCGTTGAGCTTAACTATGTGGCAAAGTTAACTATGAATTAGTAGACAATGGATTGCAAAATGTTTCTGCTGAAAGGAAATCCGTAGTATTATCTTTGAATATTGAATAGCTAAGTAACTTATGGAGTATAATCAAACTAGTTATGCTTACCAATTTCATGTACATGAAATAAAATAAAATAAAACATCACATCAATAACATTTTGATTTTTTTTTAGCTGGATAGAGATATTTCATTAATGAAAATTACTTTTATGTGGCAATTCTGTATTTATTTTCGTATTATAATTTTGTTGCATTTATTTAAAAAGTTTCTAAAATATAAAACCAATCTATGTAGTATATTATTGATTATTATTATTATATTATTTTTATGCCCCTAAAGCCTGTTCTAAAGCAGTATGTCATTGTTCTTGTTCAGATTGATTTGAATGAAATGTTCAGGTAATGTTTTGTCAGCTACCACATAAATTGCTTGTTAACTCCAGACAGCTACTGCTTTTTAATCAGAATCTAATTATTCAGTTAGAGCTATAAAAATGTTGTCTGGCATTTATTTTACAAATCCATTCTACTTCTTGCTTATGGACTGGGATTCCTGGGCAAGAGAAGATTTTCTTGCAGCACTAGTGTATTTTCACATCATAATTTAACATGTTGTTGATCATCATTATATTATTGTTATGCCCTTAAACTCTGTTCTTAAACAATTTGTTATTGCTCTTGTTCAGATTGATTTGAATTAAATATTCATGTCATAAATTCTGCATAAGAGTACCACTTGAGTGGTTTATTTCCAGCTACACAGACTACTGCCAATATGAGATGACTACTGCATACATTCACATTTGTGGCAAAGGGCTGTGGCCCATGGAATGAATGCATGATGCTTATGTAAGTCTGTGCTGTGGTTTATGGAATCTATATGCATAGCGATAGAAATGGATGTGTATCGCTTTTCTTGCTGGGTTAGAAGTATTCAGCCTTCTAGCACAGGTAATCATGAACACATGAGTTTCTGCAAAGGGATGTTCTGTGCCCACCAAGATGATAAAGAAGAGAGATCAACATCTTAAGTAAAGTATTAGGAGAGTGTCATTTCACAAAAGTGTACAAGAAAGCTCAAGAGCTGTCAGTATCTAACAGAAGCTTTCAGCCAAAGTAGGAAGCTCCAGTTCCTTCTTCTCTTGGGAAAACATCTCTGTCTGGACCACAGTTGCAAATAATACAACAGGAGGGAAGGTATGCTGTAACATTTTTTTCTTGATCCCTCCCCTCTAAAAAAGGAAAGAGAAAGGAAAGAGAGAGAGAGGAAGGGAAGAGAGAAGAGTATGTAAATATAAATATAATATATAAAGGGAATGTGTTCTGCTAGGTGATACAAGCAAACAAAGCCTCTGAAGAGACTTGTAAAGCAGAATAACCCTGGGAGAAACGACTTAGAAGTCTCCATTTGCTTTACTGCTGTATGTATTAGTATATTCTATATAGTTCCTTAGGTCCCTGTCTCTATGAAATTAATTAGCCACCTTCCTCACCCCTTTGTCCTCCCCAGCTGTTGACTCTGAAAGTACTATCTAGCAGTAAGGAATAAGATTTTTCCAGTGGAAGTAGTCATGGCTTTCTAAAACAAGAGTTGAAGTCTCAGTACTGCTGGTTTTCTGCTGCAGCAATAGCCACTCATCTTTTTCTTCTTTGCTCAATAAAATTCAGAAATATATTATAAGTGTCTAAAGTCTAATCTCTAAATCAGCATTTCTCAACAGGGGGCGATATGGCCCCCTGGGGGCTCCCAGGATATTTCAAGGGGGCCACAGGTGAAAATGGTGTAAATGGGGGGGGCAGCATGAGACTAGTAAATGGGGGAACAGAGGGAAGTTAGAAGTGAAGAAAACAGAGAAGTGACTGAGAAATGAAAACAGAAAAGAAAAAAGAAAATGTAGAAGTGAAGAAAATAGAAAACAGAGAAGTAGAGTGAACAGAGAAGTGAGAGTGCTTCCCAGTGGATGGATCATCTGTGGCCTTAACAATTTTCCTCTTTGGCACTAGTTAGCGATGAATTGAAAGATGATGAAATAATTGTGTATGTGAATCATTTGAAGTAGTTTTATAATCATATGGTGATCTGCTGGACATGGATATTCGAGCCCAAGTAGTTAATCCATTTACTGTGAATGTTACTGGTGTTGATGTTTCTTTGCAAGAAGTACATAGCAGCCAAAGTAACTTTCAGTCAAGAAAAACACCATTTTTGGAGAAAGAGTACAATATCTAAAAAGTTTCCATAGCTTTGGGATAAAGCAAAATTGTTTTTCATGGCATTTCCTACTTCGTATTTGGTAAAATAAGGTTTCAGTCTTGTGAATTATTTACTTAGCCATACGTGGAATTGCCTTAACATAATGGACAGAGATGATCTTTGGTTATTCCTCACAGCAATAGAACCGGATATTAAAAAGCTTGTTTCTGGTCATCAAGCACAACAGTCATATTGATTGAGAAATACCTAAAGTATAAACTTTTATGTAGTTATATTTTGTATAAATTATAATAATTATAAATAAAACATGTTCTATTTACAAACAAAACATTTAAATAGCTGCCTTTCTACTGTTAGGATTGGGGGGGGGGACACAGGAAGGAAACAAGGCTGGAAGGGGGCCATAGTTGGAAAAAGGTTGAGAAACACCAAGCAAGTCACATTGAAAAAAGTATGGTCAGGGTTGGAAACAGTATATTTTGCCACAGAGTTGCTCCTTTTTTTTTTGCAGCAATTGGCCACAACGTGTCGTTTCAACCTGAAAAGGAAATTCTTTCTTAGGAAGTGACTCCCTGCCTGTTTTCTACAATGTAGTATAAACCCAGCCTTCTTGAATAAGCTGTATAAGTTAGCAGTGCACACTGTGTATATGTGGGGGCTCCATTCCAGGAACCCTTGCATGAAACAAAAAAAGCGAATGCTCACGTCCCATTATAATCAATGGATGTGACGTGCACACCCACAGCAGTGCATCCATGCTCATATTTTGTCCATTGACTACAGAGGGACATGACAGTTCACATGACCTTGTATTTGCATTTGTGGAGGTCATGGTAGGGGAGAGCCCACTGTGTATGTTTACATAATAAATATAGAATAAAAAATGTGTTTCTTTTATCCATTCTGTTTCCTGGTGTACAGGTCTACAGATTTAAATACAGGTCTTTTATACCTGTGTAAATGAAGGAATCATTCACATACTTGAAGAACTCTAAATATATCTCTGCTAGAAAAACAGCCATGTTTAGTGTCACTATGATTACTTGTTAGCGCAAACTGCAATTTAAAGACAACAGACTGTTGGGAGTGTAGTCTTTGCTGCTTGTAAGCATGATAGATGGACAATATTTCACAGTTTACATTAAAAACATCTTTGTGAGAAAAGTCATTATGCAAAGATTAGAAGTTTGGATATTAAGATTGTCTGTTTAATTTTAATTGGCTTTTTTCAAGATAATTGGACTTATTCCCACATGTTTGTGAAAAGGGGGCACTGGGCTAATTGGCTTTGATGCATATGAAAATATGAAATAATTCTAACATTATTAACATTTGTCTTCTGATATATGTTCTTTTAAAAATATAAACATATTTTGCCAGATATAAATAGCAGGTCATTTACGTTTCCTGAATCTCTTTCATTATATCTTTCTATAACTATTTGACACTGAACAAATCTCAAGTATGTATTACCAGCTTCATTTCTAAAGTCAGGTGAAATTTTCTCTCTGGTGTGCATGTGTGCATATGAAATTGAGGAGTTATAGCAGGATACCTATTATAATGTGGAATGTTTGTATCCATTGAGTCCAATAATATTCAGGTGCAAACTAAATGTATTTTGGGTCACACCTACATAGAGTCTACAAAGGATACTAAAGGGCTAATACAGAAGTGGGTAACTTTTTTCCTACTAGGTGTTGTTGAACTGCAGTCCTCATCAACCAAACTAGTATAGTTGGCCCTCCACATTCACTGAGGTTAGGGGCTCAGGACCGCCCACAAAAGTAGAAGAACCACAAATATCAAAATATCTGTGCATATGTGTGTGGGGGGTGACGGGGGCTGAAGCATTGTCGGGGGAGTGAGCACCCAAGGTCCAAATCAGGCCAGGGAAAGGAAAGGGAAAATGGATGGATTGGCATGGTGGTCCTATATTTCCTCTCTCATCCATCTCCTTTCTTGGGTGTTGGGGGCATCAGGAGAGATTTGTGGTGCTGAGAAAACAGGGTGGAGGCCATCCTTAGCTGGCCAGGCAGCAGCTGGTGGGTGGTGGAGGAGAAAGATCAGAGGCAGGTTTTTAAAGTGCTGCACAGCCTGATTGGAGCCACTGAAAGGGAAACCTCCCCCAGAAAAGAAATGCTTGAGGTGGGGGAGGGATAGGGGTTGAAGAAACTCACAGATATTCAGATCCATGAATGTTAAACTCACAAATGTGGAGGTCTAACTGTATACCCAGTTTTAATGGAGGTTGGAAGATACGGTCCAATACCACCACTACATTATAAGTTGACCACCCCTGTTTAATTAAATTGTGGTGATAATATGACCTATTAGAATATGGATTATGCTGAACAGATATAAAATAGAATAGTGTTGTTTTAAAATGGAGAAATGACAGGTAAGAGGAATGTGTGAAACCTGTCCTTTGTCTCTGCTCCTGAAATGTATTGAACTTACAAGTACGTGTGGAAGCAACCTAGCCTTTTAAGATTGATTTTCAGAAGTTCTAAAGAGAATTCAATGATACTGTAGCTGCTGTGAAGTAGAATCATTGAGATATATTCACTTATTCTAGAAAATAAATCTGATTTCAGTTTCTACAGTACATCTTGAGAAGCCCTCGAAGTCTTTTGCAGAGATGATAGCCAATATAAAAGTATGATGTACCAAAACCATACCATGAAAGTAAGAGGAAATGCTTTATTAGAACCACACTGATTACTGTACTGTGCAACTGGGGCAGAGCCTCTGTGCATACTCAGGGTGCTAAAGATTTGTTTGCACATTCAAATGAAGATGTGTTTTACTAGAGAAGGATTGGGGAGCTATAGTAGGGATGGGCCAACTGAATCCTCGAAACCTGGGCAAGGATTCCAGATTCAAGGATCCAAATCCCCTCGCTGAAATAGGCTAACTGAATCTTTCGAATCCTGCTGGTGGCAGGTGGGAGAAGGTAGTGGGGAATGCGATCTTGTGCTCCCCACTCTTTTCCCATCCACCACTGGCTGGATCCTGCCCCAGGTGGGTGGCAGAAGCTTGCAAGGAGTGCAATTCCACACTCCCCGCCCTTTTCCCACCCATCTCCACCCTGGATCCTGCACTGGGTTGGAGGCAGAAGCTTGTGAGGAGCACAATCCCACACTCCTCACCCTTTTCCTGTCCTCCACCAGCCAGTTCCTGCCCTGGGTGGGCGGCAAAAGCTTGCAGGGAGTGTGATCCTGCACTCCCCACCCTTTTCTTGCCTGTTCCCAGCCTGATCCTACCTGGGGCAGGCGAGAAGCTCGTGGGAAGCACAGTCCTGTGCTCCCCACTCTTCTGCTGCTGGTGCCAGGGTGATCCGGAGATCCTAGAAGTTTTCCTGAAAGTGAAAACATTATTTAATTTTTTTTCATTAAACAAAGATGTCAAATTCTGCTTCAAAAACACTTTTCAACAGAGGTACTTTCTTTCCCTTCCTTTTTAAATGCTTTTTTAAAAAAGGATTTGAAGGATTCCAGATTCGTGAGATTTGTGGATTCCCAGAACCTTCCAGGGATTCAGATCTGGAAGATTCTGGATTCATCCCATCCCTAATCTATAGGCATTTAGGCCTTATCAAGATATGCTGACACCACCAGGATTGTGGTAGGGCTCAATTGCAGAATGAATTCAGGGAGAGAAAAAAATAACATATAATAATATGGCTATTTTCCAAAGCCTTCATTAAAAGAACAAAAAGCATCTAAGATCCATTTGCCTAGCACCTCACAATAATGGAAAGGGCAAAAGTGGAGTTAGCCGATTTTACGCTAACATAATGAAGCAATGACCTCACCTGTTGTGAGACTAGTCCTCAGTCTGATTACACATGTGAGTAAGATTTTGTTTGCATAATGCTAGTACATGGCTTAGTTTTGTTGTCTATTTACCCCATTTTTCTGGTTCTCTCACAGTCCATAAAATTATTCTGCATTTAGTATCCCTCCCCATATGCTTTACTCTACTGTACAATGTACAGCTAGCCCTCCACATCTGTGGGTTTCACTTTCTTGGATTTGATTATTTGCAAATTTCTCCAACCCTTGCCCCCTCAGCTCAGGCACATCTTTTCCAGGTGAACCTTCCCTCTTGATGACTCCGGTCAGGTCACATAGCCTTTTAAAAACCTGTCTCTGATCCTCCACCACCACCACCTATTGCATGGCTCACAGCCTGTTTTCTCAGCACCACAAACCTGCTCCCATGCCCTCCCCACACCCAGGAAAGGAAATGGGAGAGAGAGAGGAAGTATAGGGCCATTGTGTCAACCCACCCTCTTTTCCTCTCCTTTCTCTGACCTGGTTTGGACCCTGGATACCCTCTCTCCCCACCATGCCTCTGCCCCTTTTCCATAGATACACACACACATTTTGATATTTGCAATTTTCCCACTTTTGTGGGAGTCCTGTGCCCATAATCCTAGTGAATTCGGAGGGCTAACTGTATTCTAAATGTAATGTTCCAATAATGAGTAGAATTCCAGCTTTGAGGAGAGAGCAAGGTATAAAAAAAGGAACAAGGTAGGATAGGAAGAAATGTTCTTAGAGCAATTAATCTTATCTAATATTTTAATTTGGTCAATTTGGTCAGCTCCAACCTAGACTGATTATTTTAATGAAGTATTTTTGCTTTATTAAAGGGATGAGAAAACAGCTGGCTAAAAATCCACCTATTTTCACTTAAAAATATGAACACATCAAAGCAAGAAATGTCTATACGATATACATTCTAAATCTTATTATGTCTTTAGTCTAAACTTTATGTTAACATCATTGGTCAGATTAAGAAACAAGAAGGATTAATGATGATTAAGCTTGACAATGAAAAAATGATAGTACATGTGTCACTATACCTCATTGTGTCATAATACAATAATAATTTAACAAAAAGTAGTCTTCTCAATGATCATCTCATGGCCAGGTGTGACAGAGTATAACTAAATACTATACCATTCCAAATATCATCAACAGGAACTTGAACTTTCTTTTAATGGCCTATCTCCGTAAGATATGTCTGCTATAATATTCAGTAATTACCAATGACAGAGAAGAATATTGGGTTGCAAGTTACAACTTCACACTGTGATCTGCAAACTAGAGTGCTTATTTTCAATCAAGTACAGTTTTATTGACTTAGAGAAACTTATATTTGAAATTTGATTGGATGTTTTCTTTTTTACCAAGCAGGAATTAGAAAATATTGAAACAGAAAGCGCTGACTCGGCTTATGCTCTCTCATCTGAAAGTTCAGAAAGAAATTATGAAGTTTCAACTCCATTATTGTCTTCGCATGAGACGCATATAAGTCCCGCAACAATGAAAAAGTATGTGACAACTATTCCTTTACTCCCTACTCCCTGATATTTAACAAGAGGATAAATATTCCTCGGTATCTGCAGCTTCAACCAGCCTCTTTTTCTCCTTCAACTGCTCTCTTCTCCATTTTGAAAAATAATAAGCTCCAACTTGTCTTGTCTAATTTTCCCACTACATGGCTTGCTACCCCCGTCCTTTGCTATAAGTACCTGGACAATTTATGTTTCTCCCTTCTATAATTTAAATGAAGCTGAGAAATCCTTTGCTGTCTCCTTAGCTCTTTGCCTGTGTTACCTTGGGCACATTTTTTAAAAATGCATTTGTTAGCTTTTTGTGATAAGAACATCTTAAATATTCTGTATTGATTAAGAATGTAGTAAGAGCCACACTGGATTGGACAAAAGACTTATTTAATCCAGCATTGTGTTGCCGTGGTGTCTAATGTAATCTGTGTGGGAAACCCACAAGTAGGATGTGAGAACAATAACACCCTTCTCCTTCTTCTGTTCCACTGGAACTGATACACCAGTTCTATAGGGCTATGGATGCTAGAGGTCATATATAGCCATAATGACTAGAACCCCTTAGTAGTTGGTCTATATCTAATTTAACACCTAATTGCTGTAGAGTCATTTTCATTGCATACCCTGAAAAAGATTTTGTAGATATTGACAGAGTCAATTGTTAGTGCACATCCTTTGTGAATAGCTTTGTGTATAGGTCTCGAAGGACCATTGGCTAAGATCAGGAAGAGCTGCTACCAATGTAACTAGATAGACCAATGGTCTGACTCAGCAGGTCCATTAACTGAGTATGATGTTTTACTGCATTGCCTGCTTAAAGTAATGGGATCTGATTTTTCTCTTATCTAAATTTCATGAACATTAGCTTCACTAGAGAAGGGGGAAAGAATCTGGTGTGTATTTTTATCCCAATGTAATGGATGTCTAGGAGGGGTCAGGGCAGGATGGTATTAAAGAAAGGAAGGGGCCAATGGGCCTCACCTCTATGATGCCATCCAGCCTGTTGGCTTGGTCAGGAGGGCAATCTACTGCCCCACTCCTTCATTAGGCCCTATGGATGCACTTTTGTGGCTGCCACTACCTGATAAATTCAGATGAGAAAGGAAGGCATGCGGCAGTGAAAAATAGGGCTGGTGCTAGGTTGAACTTTATAATAGCCTGGGGAGACAGCCCCTAACTTTCACCATTCCAAGCACTTTGTTTCTAGTTGTTGGCATTAATTTTTCTTCAAGGAAAAGGAGATTTGGGAAGGGGTCTCACAGGCAAAAGGTGTTTTGTAAATATAGTTGCCTCCCTCATTTTCAGTTTCTGATCCTACCTTTTACACTCACACTGGCAAGACAGTTCAGAAAAATAAAGATGAACAGTCACAAACATGTGGAACATTGTTATCACACATTGAGCAAATTTATGGAGGATAGATCTGTCAGTTGATATTAGCCATGATAGCAACAGATGGAACCTCTGTTTTCACAGACGGTATAGTCCTGGTTGCCAGATGGTAGGGGACACACAACAGTGGGAATTATATTTCTATCTTGCCGTATTTTGATTTTTCCAGGGAGATATGCCTGGTCACTGTTGCTGGACAAGAGGTACTTTTTGGTCTGATCCAGCAAGATAATTATTCTGTTTTGACTTCTGTTTCTTTTGGCACAGAATAATATTCATTTCTTTATAAGAAACATTTATGTATTTTTGTTCTTTAAATATCTCTTCCTTTGATAGTTTTACAACTCCAAACACCCATATTAACATAAAAATATTTGAAACTGTAACTTAAAAGCAGCATCAAGACAAAGGTCAGTGACTATACAGAATTCTTAAAAATGGTATTAATTACAAAAAAATCTGCTGTATAGCTGTCTTCTGGCTAAAGTTTAATAGCAGTGCTCTTAAAATTGTAACAATAGTGAATTTTATTCATAATCTTGTACTTTTATTTATTTCAACCTCTGCAGGTCATTTACCTGGGTTCCCATAGCTGGAGAAGCATTTTTAGCTACTGAAAGCTTGTGCATATAGGAAATCCTGGTTTTCTGCTCTCATTGCTGATCTTCAGTCAAGCTTTCTTCGGCATCACTGCTTGCTTTCTTGCCCCAGAGCAGTTTCTTTTGTCCCTAGGCTCTATGTTTGGTTGCATTTCTGGAATATTTTGCATTTCTGGAATATTTTGTATTGTTTGTGCAAGTGAACCAAGATTGGGAAGGAGCAAAGTCACAAGCAAGCTCTCTTTGCAGTTGCTTCCATCCCTCATCTTTGCAATTTTCCCTGGGTCTGTAATGTATTTAGCATTTTCTATTTAACTTGCCCATTGAAATCAATGGGAGTAAAAACCACTGATTTTGCTGGATTGTGTCTACTGTTTTGTAAATGCAATCGCTAATAGTGCTTAGAAAGCAGCAATACTCATTGTGACAGTAGAATCATTCCCCTCTTGCAAGGGCCCTACAGAAGAAAAGGGTCTCTTCCTAGATTAAAACATGTACTCACTACTAACAGCTGGTGGACACAGTTCTGGTCTTTTGCTTAAAACATAGCCCCCAATTAAAAAATCATAATCATGTGAAACTATTGTATGTTGTTGTCGTGTGCCTTAAAGTCATTTCTGACTTGGGGTCATCTTAGGGTTGCCATATAAGAAGATTTTCTAGGGGCTGAGAGTGTGTGACATGCCCAGGCTCACCCAGTGGGTTTCCATGGCCAAGTGGGGAATTGAAGTCATAGTCCAGTACTCAAACCACTACACCACACTGTATGTTACCATCTCTTAAAAAGTAAAGTAACCTTCCCTCATAGTGCTATCAGCAAATTTCCAGTTATGAACTATCTCTGAAAGAGTATGGGACAGTATTTTAACATATGGTGGGGGTTATATATAATAAGATAAATGATTTGCAATTGCTGGGTTGAGTTCTGGTAATGAGATTAAGTGCCGTTTTCCTTATCCTTCTTAGTACATCCTCCTGCTCATGCTCATTTTATTCCTCCTCTGGTTGGTACCAATCAGTCTGTAAAATTCTATGACTTTTAAACTTCTGGAAGAAAAACTTCATCCCATAACCTTTAGGTGACTTGTGTTACAATACAGTAATCAGAGTGGTGATTTATATATCTCATCCAGTCAGTTCTAACAGAGGCATACCTCAGTTAAAGGGCTTTTCCATACTACACTATTATAGTGCTATTATTCCACTTTCAATATCCTGTGGAATTCTGGGGTTTGTAGTTTACTGAGGCCAAAGACCTCTCTGGTTGAGAATTCTAAAGGCCCCTCTCTAAACTGCAAACCCCAGCATTCCACAGGATGTTGAAAGTGGAATAATAGCACTTTAACATTGTCGTGTGGAAAGGCCCAAAGTCTCTGACAAAGAATCTTCTTTACAAAGGTTTTGTGCACGCCACCTTCTCCTTTTCTTGCCTTCTGTCTAGCTGAAAGTTTTTCAGCAGAATTGGAGATGTTAAAGGAGGGCTAGAGAAACACAAACTTTCTGTGCCAGCTTCCAATATCATATCTGCAGTACGGTAAATAACACAATAAAGCTTGAACTGGGAAAGAACGTGTTTCTTCTCTAGCTAATCATTCTGCAGCTATGTGTCCCTGCCTATAGAAGGCATGGCAAATAGCTGCTGCCTCTAGAATGCCTTACTGCATGTGTGTGAACAGCAAAAGGAAGAGCAGATTAGACTATCTCACCAGCTACCCTCAGCATATTAAAAATAAGCATAGTTCTCTAAGTTTGGCCAAGTTTGGAGGCTGATGAAAATAAAAATAGTCTCTCAGTGCATTTTGGAAGAACTTTTCAGGTGGTCTCTAGAAGGCTCAGAATGTTTTCCTTTTACTTACACAATGCTTGCCTGACCTAGTTGTTTGTTTCACAAATGTGTAATGTCGCTCCCCCACCCCCATGTATGTATGTGTTGTGTGTCTTCAAGTCATTTCTGAGTTATAGTGACCTTAAGGTAAATAAAACCACAGGGTTTTATTGGCATGTTTTGTTCAGAAGGGACTGGCTATTGCCCTCTTCTGAGGCAAGAGATTGTGCCCAGGACCACCCAGTAGTTTCCATTTGTAAGCAGGGATCTGAACCCTGATATCCTGGAGTCCCATTCGCACATTCAAACCATCACGCTGCACTCATTCCTATGGGATAAAAAGTTTGTTTAAACATAGTTGAATTGCTCTTCTTTTCTATCTATATTCTTTTCATATTATTTCTACCACTGGTACCAAATTTTCTGTTAACAAAATAATTACCTGAAACACATCTATTTCATCAACTAAGGTATTTGTATCCGACATATCTCCCCAAGTATATCTCCCTCAATTAATTGACTTCTTTGAATGGTCAGATATTATCCTGAATCAGATCAAAAAGATTATCACCAGACAATCAGCCAACCAAGTCCCAGGAGAGGGCATGATCCCCTTGGAACTTTATAAAGTGAAACTAGGATATTGGACATCTGTCCTTGCAAAACTGTTTACTTACATAAACTGCACTGACTGTATACCAGAGGGATGGAAGTTGAGTATTATTGCTCCCATATATAAAAAAGGGGACATGAATGATCCAGCCAACTACAGGCCTATCAGCCTGTTGGATATCTCTTCCAAATTATATGTCAGATTTCTCCTTGATAGGTTAAAAGGATTGGGCAGACAGACAAAACTTGTTATCTGAGGTACAAACTGGTTTTCAAAAAGGGAAGTCAACAATTGATTTGTGTTATGTGTTGAATTTCCTGATGTGTAAATATGTGCACAATATGAAGCAAAAAATTATATGCTGCCTTCATTGATTTGAAGTCAGCATTCAATTCAGTTTCTAGACATTTGTTGTGGCAAAAATTGGAAATGACAAACATAGCTCGCTGTTTATTATTCCTTATCAAAACACTGTATACTGACACATCAGTACAAGTTAAAGTTGATTTGGCAGCACACCTCACTTCAAAGATAAGCACTTTTGTTGGTGTTAAACAAGATTGCATATTAGCACTTTTTTTGTTTAATTTCTACCTCTATGACATAGTAAAGGAATTGGATGGCTTACGGGATGCCCCCATCACAATCCTTGATCTAAGGCTATCACTGTTAATGTATGCCGATGACATAGTTCTAGTCTCTAAAACTCAGGTAGGATTGAGACGACTTCTTGCTAAGTTTCATCATACTGTAAGGAAAATGCCTTGACTATAAATTGTAAGACACAGGTCATGGTGTTTGGGAAGCATCCTAAAGAGCATGCCTGGCATTTGGATGAAGATATTATAAAACAAGTGAAATCATTTAAATATTTGGGACTGGTTCATTTAGAAACAGCTTCCTGGAAAAAACAATTGACAAACATTAAAATGCAAGCCTACAGCTAAAGCAATCCTGAAGTTTGCCTCTACTAAAGAAGATAATTTAGTAAACCCTGCCTTAATTGTTTCCAAAACCAAAACATTTGCACAAATCCTCTATGGGGCTGAGGTTTGGGGTGTATCTAAGGTATCAGGGCTAGAACCCCCTCAGAATTACTTTCTGAGAGTATTGTTAGGCTTACAGAAAGATGTTCTAACCACTATTATTAAATTAGAAGCCTGTGTGTCAAGTATGGAGAGTCAAATAGATAAGAGAATATGTTATTGGCTTAAGGTATAAGGGATAGACAACACTAGGTTTCCAAAAAATGTGTGATAGAATTATCTAATGGTCTACCAATTAAAAATTGGGTACATTGTGCAGCCCAATTAAACATCAAATATGGGCTTTCACTAATTGAGCTTAAAGGATCTCAACTACTTACACAGAAAAAGACTATTAAGAATATGATAAGGAAAGCAGACATACAAACAGACTTAAGCACTGCTCTTCGTTCCTCTTGTGCACCTTTATATCACAAGCTCAAAGAGGCCCATGAATACCCAGACTGTTTTAACAAATTAACATTTGCACAATTGTGGAAAGCTTTTTCAGAGCTTAAGATAAATATGATGGATACTGCCTATGAAGTTGGAAGGCACAGGAGTATTCCACCAAACGAATGCTTATGTGTGGGCGATTGCCTGGAGCCAGAGAATCTTGTTCACTATATATTGTACTGTTCCATATATAATAGCCTGGGGAAACAATTTGTGACTCTCCTAGTTGGAAATAGTTTTTATCAGAGTCCTCAGGAAGTGGTTTTTTATCTTCTAAGCAGACACAGATAAATATGTGACTTGGTGAGTAGCTTTGTTTGCCACAGCTGCTAAAAAGATTAGAAAGGATTATTTAGCAGAGATAGCCATAAACTGTGAAGGAAATAATTATATCTATAGTTGTTTTATCTGTACATATTACTCTGAACTTTTTATATCAAATTTTGCAAAACATTTCATGATTACATGCTTCACGTATGATGTGTATGTATCATACATGTACCATAGGTATTATATTTTCCCTGTTTTTCTTCTTGTTGATATGGTGGTATTGTCTTATGCAATGGCCATTGACCAGAAGCAATAAAATTCATTCATTCATTCATTATTCTTTTCATATTATTTCTACCACTGGTGTCAGATTTGCTGTTAACAAAGTAATTACCTGAAACACATCTATTTCATCAGCCTAGGTATTTGTACTAAAAATATTTCCCAGTGTAGGCTTGGGTTACAACATGAAACAGAAAAATCATGCCCACCCACATACATCTGTATACACCACGACTTAGAATAAAATATACCACAAGCTTTAAAACATGATTGGGAATCTTTAAAACACTGAAGGGAGTCCAGTGCATCCCTTTGGATGCCCACTGACCATTCCATAGATACTTTAAAAATTTCAGCTGAAAAATCACTCCACCCAAACACCTTTAAAATACTTGAAAAGTTAGTCTAGGATTTCAAAATACCATTTTGCATGAGGTCACCCAAGTACACCATCTCCCCTCACAAAAAAACACAGGAGGCCCTGCAAGGTGACCAGAAATGACATGCCATCACTTCTAGTCACCCTAAAATTGGCTGGATCTGCACTGTGCCTCTACAGAGAAGCTAAAAATGTGTAACACCGCTTTGTAGGTTCTAGAGCGTGCCCGGCCCTGTTTCAAAGGGAGAAATAAGGATGTCAATGGGAATTATCACTAAAAGGCTTAAAGGACCCAGGTAGGCTATATATATATATATATGTATGTATATGTGTGTGTGTGTGTGTGTGTGTATACATGTGTGTGTGTGTCTGTATGCATATATATATATATATATATATATATATATGGTTATGAATGGTAGGAGACATGGTGCCCAGTATGCTCTGCTAGGAAAAATGTCCACAAATGGAAATACTACCACCAAAGAGTCTTTGACAGGGCAGAGAAATCTGGAGGAGCGTGCTTGAACAGAATGCAGGAGCCAAGTTTCTATAAATGAGCATTTATTTGAATATGAACTTGTTATAACTGACACTTTGAGTTGTGCTAAAAAATGGACTAACAGCTAGTGAAACAGGCCCACATAAAATGCACTGTAATAATCCAGGTCCACAGAAAACATACTACAACAGTCCAGGAGGCTACCAGAGCCATTTGTACTCTGTATTTTTAAAACTAGTAGGTGCTAAAATGTTCCTGCATATAGACATTTGGTTATATTTAAATAGAGCAGGTGATTGGAAATGAGTTGAAGATTAAAAGCCATTAATCCTTCCTGTAGGTTACATTTCAGTTGATGATGTAATTATATTCAAGATTTTAACTGTATCAAAAGTGCCTGGAATATCTTGTTTCTTTTTGTGAATGTTGTGGTAATTTCTTAATCCTTCGAGTTATTCCTCCTGTACTGTTTTGAATTATTTTATTTTAAATTATCCACTTATTTTAATTAAACTTTCTCAAGCATGATTGCATGATTGTATTTCTCATGTTAGATTAATCTCACTGAAATATCAGACTGCTTTTCCCTTCTATTTTTCTTTCAGAAAATCTATGACCCCTTATACAAAGGCAGCTAAAAAAGCAGAAGAAAAACAAAGCGAGTTTCTGCTTGGCCATAAGAGTCCCTTGCAATCATCAGTGGTATCAAGAAGGTCAGGACTTCAAGATGGTTCCACACATCAAATAAAATCAGTTCAGAAAAGTGATAGAGTATCAGAACTAGTCAGCTACAAATCAAACAGTACAAACAATTTCTGCCTTATATCACCATCCAAGAGAAACAGACCTGTCAGTACTCCACCAGGTCAGCTAAGGTAATCAAAGCTGTTCCATGTTCCTTTTAACTGTGACTGTTACTGTTCTGTCTCCTTTCAACTGGCTTGGTGATGATTCAATTGACAGCCTTAAACTTACAGTAAAAGACAATGAAATATTTATTTAGATGTACGGCACCTAGTAGTATGACAATAAGATGCTAAACATGTTTACTTAAAAGCAAGTCTCTTGGAATCAATGGTGCGTACTCTCCAGTGTGCTTAGGATTGCCACCTTAGTCGTTGTCAGGACTGCTTTAATGTAATAAATATCTTATATTACAATCTTTTATCTGGATGAAAAAACCCCATTTAGATTATCATGTATGGAGTTTTCTTTGCTGATAATAAAAGGTGAATTGTGTCATTCTGCTGAATGGATAGACCCATTTCTGATCAGCAGGAGGCAAGTCTGCATGTAGTTTGAATGCTTTTTCATTCATCGAAATGCATCATGGATCGAAATCTTGTTATTTCATAGCATAGACTGATTGGATAGTGGATAAACCAAGATATATACATCAGAACTGCTGGAATATGGTCATGGCGTACAAATAAGTTCCACTGAAATTGTTGGGACATAATTTCATAAAAGGGATGTTATCAGTAGAGGGCCTTTCCATATCATCAAAATATATTCCAATAATATTTTATTTTCTGCATGGCGTTTTCCTAATATCTGATCCCATCCACCTATTTTAATATTTCATCTCCACCAAATTAATGATAGGGTTGTCTTGTTGTCAGGGCTAGCTGTGTTACTCTGCTCTTTTCTCCTTAAAAACAAACCAGAAGACATGGTTGATAATTGTGATGAACACTCTGTCCCCGACTTTCACCAAAAAAGACAAAATCCTAAAGGCTGACAAAATGCAAAGAGAGAGCTTCACTGTGCTTTAAACAAAACAAAACAAAAAGTAAATTATTCATTATAGTCATGCACTTGTACAACGTAAGAAATTGAACTGCAATAACTTGGATAGATCATTTAAATGAATTTGACTTTCTCTAGCTGTGCTCAGTGTATTTAGGAACAGCATTTGAGTTTATTGGGAATAAAACTGCCATCCTACATGCACTTATTTCAGAGAAAACTCCACTAAACATAAGTTTACTTCCAAGCCTGCATAGGTAGGATTAAATTGTCAAAGTTTAATATTTGTTGTTGTTATTGTTGTTGTTTTAAAAAAATAGAATTATGAATATTGAAAACAGAGGGAAAAGTTATTTCTAGCCAGACAGTACTTATAATTAACACTGCGAAGACAAAGATCAGTGGAATCATTAACATTTTGAATTTAAAGCAGTTGTTTATAATTCTTGTAGGTTTGTAAAAGAACAGTTCTCTCTGTGTTTTGTAACAGATGTCAACAACTTTCTTCCTCAAAATTCCACTTCACCCAGAAGGCCTCCAAAGTGCCTCACATTTTTCAGTGGAAGCGACAAATACTCAGAGTAACTGCTTACAAGAATGGTACAATAAATATATTTGCTAAAGTTACTGTGGCACCTTCCATCAAACTGGTAAATATAGATTTATTTTTGTACATGATAATATTTATTGGATAAAGGCTAAATCAAACAGCAGTCTTACTTAGAGAAGATCTATTGAATAGTCCTATTGTTTTTAGTGGGTTTGTTGTAGGTAGCACTAACATTAGATTCAGCCCGTGGTTTTCAAAATAAAGAGACCTTTATTTTTTTAGTATGAAATGAACCATGTCATATCAGTTGAGCATAGACATAGTTGCTTTACTTTAACTGATATAAGAAAAAAATGTAAAATAGAAAGTAGATATTCTGTTGATGTAAACAATAGTTAAGTAATAAAATTGATAGATAACAATTGGTAATTGAATACATATATACTGTGTTTAAGAAAATAGGTAAGGCACTACTTTTAAAAAAATTTTTTGAGCCTTTACTAAATTATACTACTTAACATGAATACAGCTATCAAGTTTTCTTACCTTTTTGTAGCTGCTGGAGGAGTGCACTGAAAAGCTGAAGCTGAATATGGCTGCACGACGAGTCTTCTTGGCAGACGGCACCGAAGCACTAGATGCTATAGACATACCCCACGATGCTTACGTTTATATTTCAACTGGAGAACCCTTTTCAAATCCATTCAAAAAAATTAAAGGTAAAAAAAACCACAGTCAATGGCCTAAGGGGTGCAATTAAAAATGATTTTCATCCCGTTTTTTTGCATGGTTTAACAAAACTAATGTTTACTCATTACAGCTCAGTAAGAGGATAATGTGCTTAATGAAAGAAAAATCTACTGACAGCCACGTTTATTGCCCTTCATTAGCATTGGTGCTTAATTTAATATAGATCTGAATAGACATTAGGGAGCCTGCAGGAGGTTAAATGGTGAAAATATAATAAATTAAATCAGAGATTATTGAATTTACTGTTTAGTTTCACTGACATCTAACAGACACAATTCATTAGGCTTGTTACACTAGCAAAAATAATAGTTCAGAGTTTCAGTGCTTTATTCATTTAGTCATTTGACCTTTATTAAGACAAAGCATTAAAATAATCATCAGACTATTTATGCAACAAGGTGGAATTTTTGCTCAAGTTATACTTGAATTTACATACACACATTTCTTACCATTATATTTTCAATTTTAATGGTATCTCTCAGCAGAATCTCCAGCTCAGTGTCTGATGTCACTGTTTTTTGTTTAAGTTTAGGTATACTTAACAATAAAATATAAAAGTACACACTTCTCCAATTGCAAAAATGGCTGCATATAGACTTTTGTTTGGACCGGTGTTGTCCTGGATTGGAGTACTGGCATACGTAGTGGATTGCTAAAATATGACCTATTTATAAGTTGGATTGTATGATAAAAATAAAATTGAATGAACATTTCATCAGCTTCTAATACTACTACAGATTAACAACCAAATCTTGTTTAGGGTAGATTCTAAAACATTAAAAATACTATAGTTAACCAGCGTTATTATCCAGAGTAGCATGCTTTAAAAGGGAATGGGAAAATCAGGTTTTCTGCTGTTGTGTTATTTATTTTTCTCTTACAGCTCTTCTGATCCTCCCCCCTTTTTTTTTTTTTGGTAATTTCAGTTATATTTAGTGTTGATGAGAAGTGGCATAAACATTCATTGTCCTATATGTGTTGTAAATTGAATGCATAGTACTATATTATTAAGACCATTTTGTTTTTGCTTCTCAGTCTTTTTGCCCTGAATACTGAAATATTGGGCTGAAAAAATGGTTCAATTTGTATTAAAGAAACAGGTTACTCTGAGAAAAGCAAATTATGCTTGAAGACAATAATTGCTTCGTGGAGAAAGGTACCACAGCAGTGATCATAGCTGAAATACCTATAAGTATATATTTTAAGGCATAAGCATTCTAAAATTTGTGGGAATGTTTACATCTAATCCACCAGTTGAGTGAATAATATTTATTTCTGCAAACCTATTGAAGAAATTATTTCTATAATAAATAACCCAAAACTCATGAATTATGTATGTAGTGCAGTATTACAGATGATATGACAGTCTTCTTGAATACAGTCCAAATGATCCATAGAATATGTTAGTCTATTAACTCAAAAAGGAGAGGAGAATAGATTTAGCAAAAAATATTTTCTCATATTTTGATTTCCTACAGGAGAAGTGAGCTTTCATTCTGAGAAGTAAACTGTGATAATTGATATTAACTCACAGCTTAGTTAACTGCTGAGCCAAATCTATTATTATAACCATTTTTGTACAGATTTACTAGTTTTATATAAGGCGTTCCTAGCAGTTTTCCAGCAGTAGCAGTGACTGTTTGCCTTTCAAATTAGTGAAGCCTGCTTGCTTGCTTGCTTGCTCTTTCTTCTTTCTTTCTTTCTTTCTTTCTTTCTTTCTTTCTTTCTTTCTTTTCTCCTTCCTTCCTTCCTTCCTTCCTTTCCCTTTCCCTTTCCCTTTCCCTTTCCCTTTCCCTCTTTTTCCTTCCTTCATCCTTTTCTGCTTTTACCCCAACAAAAACTTCTCTGCTTTGTCTGCATCTTTTGGCAGTGTTTCATCATGACATGCACTGCTGTTCCTTTAGCACCAAAATGTTGGCACACATTGCTGAAAATTTCACACCAACTCTTGCTGGATCAGCAAGCTTAACCTACCAAAATCTGGTGTACTGCAATAGTATTTGACTGATAATCAATCTTATTGCTGCTCGACAGTTGTTTCTGGGACTCAGACTAGAGCAGGTGGCAGATGTGCCTTGTCTTCTGAGAAAAGAAAGAGTAGGTGAGGTTGGGCACAGTGTAACATATTGTGTGTCCATTAAAAGGGCTCTGCTATGGTAACTATTACAGGAAAAAGTCAGTGATGTGCATAGAAGATCCAGCAGGAGCACCCAGTAGATCTTTTTATATATTCAGTTTGATTATAGATGTATCTGAAGTGATTTTAATTCATTCTATAAAAGATTTTAATATTTCAAAAAAATCAAGTATTTTTTAAAAATGGCATGTAACATGCCTTTTACAACAACATGTAGTTCAAAGCACATACTACATGGTCATTTCTAATTGTGTCATTCTTCTATCTCAATATATCTAGCACTTAAAAGAATTATGTTACATTTCTGCAGATGTATCAAATTGAAAGCTTGGATTCAGCTTATATAAGCATTTGCACAGCTCATTACAATTTCTTTAAATCAGGTGTTGCTTGCTCTAAGTGTTCCACTGGTGTTTGTGTAACTGCTAACAGAACTTAAAAGCATTAGTGGAACAGTACAGTCTCTTGTATTTTTCTTGTTAGCAGTATATTGCATACAACACACCACTGTTGTTGTTGTTGTTGCTGTTGTTGTTAAATACGTATTTCTGTACCCATCCTATGGTAAAAGGCTTATTTGGTGTAGTGTAGTGGCTGTTTCAAAGTTAATTTCTAACACAAACTCATTGGGTTTCCTTAGACAAGGTCCTATCTTTTTAGCCCCCAATCTCACATTTGTAATATGAGGATATTATTATCCTTGCATTTTATCTCGCAAGATTCCTGTAGTACACAGAAGGTCCAAGTATAATTTTTCTGATATTGCTGGATGGCAGCTTCCATCAGCCCTAGCCAGCACAGCCAATGGTGAGGAATTAGGTGGTTGCAGGTGAATGAACATCTGGTGACTGCACTTTGCTCGTTTCTGTGGTAAGAATTAAGGATCCAAACAGGTACCTTAAGACATTCTTCTGGGATTGTTTGCAGCCAAAATGTTTTTTACCTTTTGTTTTAGGGTATCAGCCATCATTCTCTATCAAAAATTGCACTGGAGCAACTCATCAGTTTTGAAATTGGTTTTTTATATTGGTACCCACAGCCAATATTGAAGAAAAGCCAAAAGCGGCTTTGAGCGTATGGAACTAGTTGCCGAATTCTTTGAATTCTGACCATGGTAATTTTGAGAAGTTTAGAACACAAAGATATTGTGGAAGTGTTTTGGACACTGAATATCCATAAAATATAGTATCTAAAGTATCTAAAGAACAAGCAGTTCTGGGCACTGCATTCTTCTAAGTAACCTAGGAACGATGATAACTTGGCTAGTTTCTCTATACTGAGATGTAGCTTGGATACTGCAGTGTCTTTGTGATATGTAGTGAATCTGCATTTGAACTGACATTTATATTCTATTTTGACATAGTTCATTTTGGATACTATTTAGAATTTTGTTCTTTTCTTGCATATCTTGTAAACAAAAATATATTAAAATATGTTTATTCTGTTTTCGTGTAGCTTTTACATTGTGTTTGAAAATCCAGCAAAGAAAGAGAGTTAATTTGTTGAGAAATTCCAGTATGAGTATGGGATTTTCCCTAAATAGTTTCATAATGGGTCTTGAGGGGGTAAGCAGAAAAACATTCATGTGTTTTAGCTGGGGAAAAGAATCAAACGGTCTTCTTATACAAGTTAATGTGTGTGGCTAATGAAGTATTCATGCATGTACCATGAGAATGTTCACAATGCAGAAGAGTTAGTGCAAGTCTGAACACTATATTACCCATCAACATGAAACACAGGGCAATAGTTTATTTGGCAAGTCTTGTCATTTTACAGTAAATGATTTACAAGTATTCAAATATCACCATAAAATCATTCTGAAAGTTTATCATAGCCATTTTTTACAGTGTTTTGTTGTTATCAGCTTTTAAGTCTTCATGTGAATGTTCTGCCCTAGTCAGTAGTCCGTATTGCACTGTTTAGATATTTCTTGTGCCAAGCTTAATTGGCTAGCCACTTTGTTAACTTTAGATTCTTTGGTTTTGCAAATCAAATGACATTTGCTCAAAGTTTCAACCTGTCTGCGACTACTTTGGAGTCATTCTCTGTTTGATGGCTAATTAAGAACTGAAAGGCTAGAAGAGTAACTTTCCATCTAGGTCCACTGAACTCATTTCTAGGACGTTTCTATCTTAGCAAGCATCTCTTCTCATAGCCTGATAAGAGACAAAATAGACATCATACTGGCTGCATTTTAACCATAGTTAAGAAACTGAGGACTGGCTACAAAAATATGTGCTACCTCTTTTCAAGTTCAAGTAAATGTCAATAGATATATTGACCATAGTCAACGCCAACCAAAATTCCCAAAGAGAATATGCCATAGAGGAGCACAGCTAAATAATATAGCTTTAGTTTGCTGAGTGCCTTGAGCTCCCTAGTTCTAACCAGATGGAATGGGACACACTATTGGTTTATCCAGTTAAGGCTTTGCAGCTCTCAGACATTCAGGGTTCCATTCCATCTGTCTGCTTGCCACTTCAGTACAGAAGCCTTCCTCAATCTGGTGTCTTCCAGATATTTTGGGCTACAATTGCAGTTAACATGCCAGTGCTTTGGAATTCTGGCAGTTGAAATCTAAAACATCTGGAAAACAGCATCTGGAAGTCAAGAGATTGTAGAAGGATTTTGGAAGACACCATTAGAAAGAAAAACAATAACCATTTTAATTTTCATTATGTCTGAAATATTTAAAAGATATTTTACACATATTTATTTTACTTCTAGTTTAAACTGTCAGAACACTTTACCAAAAAATCCATCTATAATAAAATTTTTTAAAAAGCAGAATCTAATTCTTAAACTGCAAGGTAAGATCTAATATAATCAAAGTATATTTTGCTTAAACATGTAAATATTTAATTTGCTGAAGATAAGTATTTCAATTTTCATTAAAAAAATTCTCATAATATATTATTACATGGTTAAGAAGTCTTTCCTAATCTCATATTAGCTGCATTCGTTTTATTGTATGGAAGATGCTCCACATCCCATTTGGTCACTCAAATTTTTTTAGCCATTCTGTTGTTTTCCATATATCACCTCCATTTTAGCAGCAGTTAGTAATTTTTAAAAGTAGCAACAAAATGTTTCATTATGGGTGAAGTTGCTCCTACTAGCCAACCTACCATTCCAGGCTAGATAGTTTCATTTTACTTACCTCTGTTCATTTTCTGCTCCCCCTGAACTCCAGTTACTCCTGCTATGTGTGATCACCCAGGGTGTTCAGTCTCCAGTCTTGTTAACAGAATTTCCTTCCTTTCTGTTTTCCAAGTTTTTTTTTCCTTTTGGAGTGTGTTTCTCAAAACATGTGGCTTTCTCTCAAGCCCAATGAAACTCCCCTTTCAACTGCATAAAAACTCACATTTGAGAGAGTTCACTGTAATTTATAGTTTAGTGAATTTTCAGAGATTTATATATGTTATTTAACCTAAGGGAGGAAGGAAGGAAGATCTTAAAGTAAAAGGGCTTCTTATTGTCTCATTGTTGACTCCCTTTCTTTCCAACATTTCTTTTTCAAGTGACAACATATAAAGACTTTTGATGCAATTGCAACTTTTTTAAAAGGCACTTGGTTTCAGATGGGAGCTGAGCAAATTCACTATGCTGAATTTAAGTTCAGAAATCATCAGCAATATTATAAAAGCACTATAAAAGGGCTATATTTGGTTATTTTTATTGCATAGTTGTGTACATAATCAGTCTATTGTATTTGCCCATTTAGTTGTATTTGCAAGGGTGAAAGAGCTTTTCCAAATGATGGCTGCTGTTCTTTTTAGAAGCTGACTACTGGGCTCACAGTTGGCCTACTGTGATTACTTCAGTTTGAAGGAAGTATATGACAAAGTTGCCACTAGAATTTTCTCCTCAACAGCAAAAATGTGTTTGTATGGAATTTAGGCTATTGTTAACACTTCTGTTGTACCACTGCAACTGTTCTTCTGTTTCTTATTGTTCTTTTGTCACTTATTTGTCTGCACATCATTCAAAGCTTTCTGGCAATCAAACTTGCAGATCAGCCTGTTAGTCTCCTACTTGTTTTGGGAGACAGTTGTTTTATTGATGACTGATTTAATATGTTATTTAGAAATGCTTTCCAAAGATCAACAAAATAATAGACTGAATAAGACTTGTTAGTCACAACTATAGTTGTACTGATTTCAGTGAGTGCATTCTAGTTAATATTAAGGTTGAATTTAGCTCTAAATGTTCACCATTGACCTTTAGGGCTCTTCCACATTGGTCTAGAGAAATATGACTTCTCACAATATAGTTCCTTAGGTTTTTCTTGTTGTTGCTACTTCTGAAAGCTTCTTAATACTGGGACATGGTTTGATGAGGTGGTCTAGTTTTAAGGGCAATTTTCTACTTTAATTTTTTTTCCTCAGAAGTACCATTCACTAATGTGCTATAGCACTATAACTCTGTTTTTTTATAAAGTGAGACAGAGGGAAAGGAGAAAGGAAGGATTTTTTTTGTCAACTATGTCTTGAAATTAAAGAGAAGCCCACTCAACAGTGGTAATAACATGGTTCTAGGATTAATTAGAAGATAGTCCAGGACAACAGAAATGTTCTTTACTTAAAAAAAAGAAAAGAAAAGAAAACCCTTGAGAATAACAGTAACAAATAGCACAGACTTCTGACACATTTGCCCTGTTTGAAGGAACATACACTTGACTTAGAGACATGTCTTTGAGATGAGGGTGGGTGGCTGATTCAAATATAAAACCAACCCATAGGTTAGTGTTTGAGACAAACAGCTTATGTAATCCATCTCATTCTGAAGTAGTGATGAGGAGAAGTACAAAAGCTTTTCTCATTTCAAATTAAGTGCAGTTTGTTGTATTTTCTAGGGCTTGTCTCTTTGGCAGAGGTACATTCTTGTCTGATCACTTTGTCACATTCAAACCATTTTGAAACTGGCATGTTTCAGTTATTCCTAATTAAGAGTAATGGCAGTTGAAGTTTCAGACTGTGATTAATCCAAAACAGAAGCAGAAAGTTCTGCTGTGTTCACATGTATGCTGGAAAAAGAGAGGGAATACATGAGCTGAAGGGTCTCTGGGACTTGTCTTCCCAGTGCTAAATGATGGGTGCATTTGAACACAGCCAAAGATACAAATGGGTTCTCTCTGATCTCCCTTTTTATTTTGTTTAGATTTCTGTCACCAGCTAACAGATTTGTCAGGGTTTTGTCCTAGCTTAGAAACCGTTTGCTAAGGCACACCACTTTCAATAACCTCTGTAGTTACTTTGAGTCCCATTTAGGAGAAAAGCAGGATATAAACCAAATAAATAAATAAATAAATATTGTATGAAAATGGACAAACCTGCCAATTTTTGTTTTGTCTAGCAGTTCATTTTGCCCTGTTCTCACATCAGTAGATGTTATCCTAAAATTCACACTAAACTTTATATCCATTCTGATATGTATTCCTCTTAATGCACATTTTTTGCTGATGTAAGCATTTTTCCAAGTACAGTAGAGTCCCGGTTATCCGACCTGTGGTTATCTGACGCTCCGGATTAACCGATGTCGCGGCTGCCTGGGGGTGTGGCTGCAGGCATTTCTGTGCCCCCAGACATGCCCCGACACACCCCCAGGCCCGCCCCGACACGCTCCTGACACCCCCCAAAATGGCGGCCGCCGCGGGGCTCCGTGTCATCCGACATTTCAGTTATCCGACCCTGCACCCGCCGGTTTAGGTCAGATAACCAGGACTCTACTGTAGTTTGCCTTTTTTTTGTATACATTTTTGCATTTTTAAAAACCTGTGAATATCAAAGTATATTGACATGTTGGCTCACACTTAGCATATGGCCTCTATTTCAGGAGTGCAGTGAATTTGCTCTGGGTTTTAATCCAAATTTTAAAGGAGCTATCCAAGGTACTGAACCCATTTGGAAAACTTTATGATGCATACCAAATAAATTTCTCCATCCAATACAATACAGACTAAAATACACATTACACAATGCATTCATTTTTATAAACATACTTAATAGTGGCCACCTTATTATTTTTTTCATTAACAGATTAACTGCATTTTTCTCCTTACTGTTTTCTCATGAAGAGCTTTAACCCCCAGCTGCTATTTGTCCTTCAAGACACTTTTAAGTGTGCATTTGGAGGTAAATAGCAGTTTGGATGGGCCAGTTTTAACAGGAATATGACATGGGGAGAGGATGGTTAAGCTTTCAAGCATGATCCACTTGGAGTAGAGAATCACACAGCTTCTTTTCTTTTATGAAAAAGAACAACGGTCCAATTCAAAGAGTTATTTGCTATAGGAGTAACAATCCCTCCCTTTTTGCTAGATGGATGTCTCCCCCTCCTTCTTTGGAAACATGGTTGTTCTTTAATGCACAATCAGAAATTTTATCCAGGCATTATTTTCAACAGTCGCATTTTCTGTAAGATAGAAATCTTTTTTTAAAAAAAAATGAAATAAATCTAATTCAGAAGTGTTACTAATAAACTTTGAATATTGTTTTTAGATGCTACATTCTACCCAACTATCTAGCTTTAAAATTGCTCATTCATTGAACAGACAAATTACTATCAAGATCTTTTGAAACTTTCTGGATATTTGCCATGTAAGACCTTCACTATTGCCAATAGTCTGTCCAGATTATTACAATTGGCTCAGTTTAATCATCTTTCAGGTTTAGCAGGCTTAAGCTTATCACAGATTTATAGTATTGCTTGAAATGTGGTGTCAGATATTTTAAAATGCCATTTTTAAGGGTAATGACAGCAAAATATATCCTTATTTCTCTCTTACCTCCTCACCTGGATCTTGGAAAATATAGTGTCCCCATTGGAAAAAAAAAGGCAGGTGGTTGTCCTAAACTTCTTTCCTAATCTTCTTCTTAATGAATCTGGTTCATCTAAGTCAAATTAAGCAATTTGATTATGCCACTGGTGTTCTTTAGTAGTAGAATTAGAAGGCCCCTCGGTTACTACACAATGACTGATTTAGTGTACCAATTTAGCTTTATTGTAACAGAAGAAATTTTTCTAATAGTTAAGGACAGGCAAGAATCAAAAATAAAAGGTTAAAGAAACAGGGTCATAATCCCAAACACAACTGTTCAGAAACTTGTACATAGAGATGAATGGAGCTATTAAAATGATCAATGCAAAGGAATTGAAGACAACACAAAGGTAGAACAGGAGACCTCTTGCATAAGGTCCAAGGAATCAAAAGGGAATTCAGACTAAGAGTGAGGGATGCTATATGACCAACAGGGGAAAATGTCTGATCAAGAAAAAAATAAAAATACAATGGAAGCAGTACACTGAATAATTATATAAAATAGATAAAAGGATGACATATTTGTTCAAGGAAGAACCTTTTGTTAATGAATCCACAATTTTAGAAAGTGAAGTGGAAGCTGGGGTCAGAGCACTTGGGATTAATAAATTACCTGGAAACAGTTGGTATACCAATAGAGTATTTTCAAGCTACAAAGACAAAATCTATTCAAATTCTAACTGAAATCTGTCAAAAGATAAGGAAAACAAAACAATAGCCCACAGATTGAAAACATTCAATGTACATTTCAGTCCTCAAGAAAGGGGATACACCAAGTATTGCAGTAATCTTGAGACCATTGCATTAATCTGCCATGTAAACAAAATGATGTCTAGAATTTATACAACAAAGGCATTTACCATATATGGAGTAAGAAATGCCAGGTGCCCAAAGGAAAAGGAAAAGGTTCTAGGGATTATATTGCAAGCATACAATAGATGATGGAATGCATCAAAGGATTCCATGAGGAAATCAGCCTGTGCTTTATATATTAGAGAAAAGACTTTGACTGAGTAGATCATGAAAAAATGTGGATTGGTATAAAAGGGACAGGCGTGCCACAACATTTGATTGTCCTGATACGTAACTTATACTCAGGACAAGAGCCCACTGTAAGGACAAAATATGGAAAAACAGAACAGTTTCCAATTGGCAAAAGGATGCAGATGATACTGCTAGCAGTTCATACTGTAAACGGCTTTGTAATGGTAATTCCTGAGCCATCTTCAAAGGGAGCCCCTGCCATATAATGTATTATTCCAATGATCTGAAGGTTACAAGGTTTCATCTCTAATGATAAAGATGGATTCATGAGCACTCTCAGATTTACTTTCCAAAATCCACAAAACAGTAATACTTCTATTGGGGCAGCTCCATAGCATAAAATATATTATGCTAGTTTTTGAAGCTTCACTGATTTTTCATAAGGCAAAAGTGTTTAAAATCATACAGGAAAAGAAAAATGACAATATTAAAGTAGCAGGCCTACATTTTGTCTCAGATGTTACTCTGTTGTAAGTTAAGATGGTACTGAGCGATCTCAATGCATGAAGAGGCCACTCCCCTTCTTGACCGTGTGAGGACTGGGGACAAAGGGCAGTAAATGACAGATAATAAAATTTCAATTCCAGTAACAACAGAAAAGTTACTCCCCTTAAGATCCAGCTCTCCCTGTCCTTTGCAAAGCGAACTGCCCCTTTCTTAGGCAAAGAACACTGAATTTTTCAAGGAGTCTCTGTACTGTTTTATCTGGAAAAAGCTTCTAGGTGCTGTATAGATAAAACTTGCCAATTGCAGTCTGTTGCTGGAGGTAATAAACCTCAAAGAATTAAGTACCAGTCATTTAGCCCCCTCTTGTTTTCAGTTTAACCTTGTTACAGCTAAATTGGATATTGTCAAATCCAGGGAACATATTCAGGGGTAGCTGTATTAGCCAAGCACCAAACTACAACAAAATCCAGAGAAAGTGGAGCTTTACCCATAACTGAGTGAACACAATTGTAGATGAATCACCAATCAGTAGAACAATCTTGGATTGAGCTTTAGGTTATCTCCATCTCCATCCAATAATCAGATGATGGATTAAATGAATGCATAAAATGCTTGATTTTAAAGCTATGGCCCAGATAAATCATCATGCTGATGCTGCATTGCCTGTGCAACAGAAGAACTCCTGAAAAAGTAGAGAGGAGCAGTCTCACAAGAAAACTTCTGAAGGTTGATGCTATGCTTCCAAACTGTCTTTAGATAATGGGAGATGTTCTGCTAAATGTCATGCAGTTTCTCAAAATGAAATAATTTGTTGTGGCAGTTTGTGATTGAATATTGAACATATTTAAAATAGGCCTCTCTTCTGAAAGGAGTGAGTGTCGGCAAAATGATAGATTTTCGCGATTCTAATTATTGACAGATTTGGAAATGTTTCAATGCAAAATAGCATTCTGAACAACACTGTAGCACATTTTTCTCATAAGCATGCTGAAAATTAAACACTCTTGTCATATTTTATTTTTCTCAAAAAATGTACCAGCTTAATGAATGTGGTGCTAAACATCTTTTATCACTGGTTTTTCACTTTCCGTATTAATTTGTAGATGTGTGTACATATGTACATACACCCACACATCATGAGTTGTGGAAGAGAGATATAATTTATGCCTAAGGTATATGAAAATATTTCACGTCAATGAGAATTTATCCAGTTTTGTGTTTTGAGAATTCATGGAAAGAATACAAATTAAATATGGTACTTAAAACATGAAAATTAATAGAACTTCAGCACCACTGAAGTTAAGAGCATTTCTCAAACAGTAGGAGGAAAAAAGAACACAGCTCTGCTATGTTCCTATTAAGTTAAATTCTTGCATAGACAGAACTTGTTAGAATGTGCATTTCTGTAATGAAGAAGAGCCAACGTGGTTTAGTGGTTTGAGTGTTCAGCTATGTTTTCAGGGGCTTAAGGTTTGAATCCCTGTTCAGCCATGGACAAGTTACATTCCCTCAGGCTTAGAGGGAGCAAATCTCTTCTGTGATATTTCTGTACAACCCAGTAACTGAGTTCCCTGAGTAATTTGCAACAGCAAAACTTTAAAATGCAGTAATAAATGGGCAGCAAAAAGTAGTAACAAAATAAAAACTTCAACAATAGCAAATAAAACGGCTACTCTCATTGAAATCAGAATTGCAGATACAGTCTCTCAGAGATTAAAAGGGAAAACTGATGCTGAAATAAATAGAGAATGGGAGTTAGTGACGGTAAAATAATGGGTACTACCTAAAGGAAAAAAATCTTAGTGTTAATGGAATCTTAATATGGATGCTGTTTAAATGGTCTTGATAAATAAGCAGGATGAAATCAAGGTAAAATAAATATTGGAAAGTAAAGGAATGCAATTTACGAAGCATGGCAGAAACTAACTTGGATATTAGTAAATATGTGTTGTAGTACATTGTCTTTTTCAATATTAATATGTGAAAGTCTAGTAAGGAATGTAAGAACAACAAGGATGTATTCAATGCTATGTACAAATATAGATATATAATTTTATGTATTGAAATTTTAATAAAAAGAATTAAAAAAAACAATAACAAATAAAACATGTACTATGGAGCACAGCAAACAGTGGAAGCACAAAGCAAATCTTAAAATGTACGTATCTTAAAAGCTGGGAAAAACGATCTTCACTTGGTACAAAAACGAATATAAGGAAAATGTCTTGTGATTCCCTCTGGGGAAGGCCTTCCATAAGAAGGAGGCCACCACTGGAGAGTCCATTTCACCAGCAGTTATATGTTGCTCCTCTCTTGGCAAGAACATTCAGAGAACAGCTCTCTAAAGATCACTTCAGGTCGAGGTAGCTACATGCAGGTGGATGTGCTCTTTCAGGTGCCCTAGTCCCAAGTCAATAAGGCCTTTGAAAGTCAAACACTTTGAATTCATCCTGAAATGGTCTGTAATCCAGTGCACACAATTAAACAGTATCATAATGTATTCAAATAAGCCAACCCTCATTAATAAACTGGCATTCCTATTCTAGGCTAATCAATATCTGAGAGGCATTTTTAAGGTATTATATCATGTACAATACATTACAACAAAGTAGCAAAGTGTGGCCAATTGAATGTGTTTGTCTGGGGCAGGGTGTGCAAAATCATGGCATGTTGTTTTCCCCATGCACCCTAAATTTTAAAAATATTTTAAAAGGATTTAAAAGGATTGTGGGAAGGGGGAATTTTATCACATTTATCTCTCCCATTTTAGGTCCAGGGGATCCTTTTTCCAAATAGGAAATTACTTATGGTAACTGCTAGCTTTGAAAAATGCTTTACCTGGTCCTAGAACAGGTTTGGGAGACTAAACACATAGTAAAATTGATTCCTAGGGAGATTGTTGGGGGATGTCTATGTGCAACACAGACCTCTGCATGCAGCTTCTGGATCTCTGCATGTGACCCACATCTGCCTTACAGTAGCCAACAGAATGTTAGAGAAGAACATGGACAGCTGAAGTAAAGCTCTGTCTAGAGCAGGAATGGGCAACTGCACAGGGGATGGGATCATTTTTCTATCCTGCACCTGTTTGGTGGATAGTACCAGCCAGTTTCAGGATTCCCAAAGTGACATGGTGTCATTTCCACATGCCATTTTGACCAATTTCAGCCCATTTTTTTCTCTTTTTTGTGTTTTGGAGAGGTTGGAGGGGGGCCTTGCAGGGTTAGGTTTAGAAAAATGCTGCTTTTTAAAGGCAGTTTTGGCAAAAAATGCCTGAAAATTTATGGGGCTGCAGCTCAAAAGATCTTCTGAGGGGAGTCCCAAGGCCCTCACAAAGGTATCCCAAGGTATCCCAAGAGCCACATGTAGCCTCCTGGGCCACATTTTGCCCATCCCTGTTCTAGGGAAAGTTGCTGTTACTGCAGCTGCCAAAGTCACTAAGGCCTAAGATGCTGGACTAGACTAGGCAGGCCTTTGGCTTTATCTAGCTGAAGTGAGTGGAATCTTGCCATTGATCTTATCTTGAACACTTTCTCAACAGAGAATTTCTTCATATATAATGTTTAATTAAATGCTATTTCCCAAACGGTTTTTAAGGTTTGAAAGCTCTTTAATTAATGTTAAGGGGAAATATTAACTATTATGGTAAATACTTCTGATTTAAATTCTCCTTTGATGCTTTTAGGTATTAAATACTTAATAAAAAAAATTACCAGTTCTTTGATGTAGCTGAAGATTGTTGACTTTGTGTAGTGGCAGTACTGGCAATATTGCATAATTAAGACTGCATAATTAAGAATTGACCTGAGGATAACTTTATTAGTGCAATATCTGCTCAATAGCATGTGTGATTTGAATTGCAAAAGAGCAGGTGCAATATAACTCTGCCCTGCGCAACCTGGATGAACTGCTTCCAACATTATGTTTTCCCCATACAGATTTTCTGTATGAGAAGAGTTGGAGCTCTGTTTCTTCAGGCACTGTAGAACTGCCAAAAAAAACCCCAAAAAACAAACAAACAAACAAAACCAGTAGGTTTTCTTAGACCCAAATAGCTTTGCCCCAGCTATTCTTTTCACTTCCTTGTATTTTCTATATAAAATGCTTTCTTTTGATTAGAAATCCTCAAAATAGGATTATCACTTCTGTAAGAAGGAGAGCTTGCCAAGTTGCCTATTTTCAATACTGCTTTGATTCAATCCTTTTATTCTTTATTTGACCGGGATGCCATCACAATAAAGCATCCTCTCCTGGGTTTTTGCCCATCATAGTTTAGTTGCAGTGGGACATAGAGCCTTCCTTCATTCAGCTGTGAAGTGGTACATTGGGAAGAGCAATCTGAGATTCTCTTGAGATGAAGATGATCTCTCTCTCTTTCTCTCTCTGGCTTTGTGTCCTCTGCATTATGTCTGCTTTTTTCTTTATTAACTTGCTCTTTTCTATTAATTTTAAGTTGTTTTGTGCCCTAGAAGTGCCTTTGTAAATGCACCAAGTGACAGTAAATTGCTGCATTGATAACTTTCTATACCTGAAAGAATATCTAATCAATTAATCTAAGTTTCTCAAGGCTTTGCTAAGCAATATAGAATAAATTGTTCCATGCAGTTTAAGTCCCCTTTTTGGAAACAGTCTCTTCAAACTGCCAAAGTATCTGTTGCTAACCCTCACACTCCTGACCCAGGAGCTGCTTTCAGCATCTGCAGTGGCCTCAAGCTCTCCCTCTGCTGAAACTGATGGAGGTGGCCTCAACCATTATCAGCACTGACATCAGCACCTGCTGCATTCTTGGGTAGTCACACCACCTCCAGTCACAACAGAGATTTCAATCTTGACTGCTCCTGGCTGTGGTGTTACTGAATGTAAAACAGGTTCAGGAGAAGCAACCAACCTCTCAGGCTGGAATAAAGCTGTTGAAAAAGGAATGGAAGAAATCCAAGATGTCTTAAAAAAGAAAGGACAGAAGGAAGGAAGGAAGGAAGGAAGGAAGGAAGGAAGGAAGGAAGGAAGGAAGGAAGGAAGGAAGCTATGAGAGCAAAGCCACCTTCTTTTATCTTATTAAGTTGGTACTGAGAATTGTGATATGTACTCCATGATAAGAAATGTTGGACATGTATGCCACTGGTATAATCACTGATAGTGGTCTTGGATAAAATGCAGTCTTCTGAAGTTCAGTATTATTATTGATTTGATTTTGTTTGATTGGAAATATACCCCGTTCTTCCTCATATAAGCTGAGGGAAGCTAACATTATTACAGGAAAACATGGTTAAAAATCACAGATTACAAATAGCTAAAATCACAAGTCCAAAATCAGATTATATAGTTCTAAAATTACCAATAATGAGAAAGCCTGTACTTCCGAAGGAGGGATTAAAGCCAGCTTCTCTTTCCTAAACTTTGTTGAGATGATCCATCACTTTGGCCTTCCTTCAGATCTCCATCCTATTAAAGGGAATATTCTTGGAATCATTTTCTATATTAATGTCATCCTTAGCAAAATTCAGCTGATTCATCTTGTTCTTCAGACCTGCTAGGAGAGAAGATTGAAGGCATTGGTAGCTGAGTGTGCTTTTCCTTCTCTTAATACTACGTGTTCCTGGGGTACTGGGCACAAATATCAGGAGTGTAATTGCCATGATGAGCATTTCTATAATAATGTCCGTCAGATTCATTTCTAAATCCTGGGATTATTCCTGAAGACATAAAATTGTGAAAATTATTTCCAGTCCACAAGATGTATCTACAACAGCCTCTTTTGTATCAGTAGTACTTGTAGTGTAGTCTTTGCTCTGCTTATGTGTTTTCATCATCAGTTCTTTCACTTCTGACAAGTTCATTCATCCATTCATCAGTAGATTGCCATAATTCTGACATATCATAAGAAGACATGACAAAAGGAAATAATGCTTCGTAAAATAGAAGGCAGTAAGAAAGACCAGATTACCAGTGGATAGACTTGATCAAGGAAGAAACAGTCAAGCAGGGCTGTTGATAACAAGGTGGCTTGTAGGTCTCCTGTTCATAGGGTCACCATAAGTCAAAGTTAACTTGATTAAGCAATTAACAATAACAAACTATTATCACCACACCACCTACTGTTACTGTTAGTGGTCCATCCTCAATAGCAATGGGTTTTGTTTTGTTTTTGAACTGTTAGCGATATGAACAAAATCTTTTTACAGGTATTCACAGTATGACAGTGCTTACACTGAAGATCTTGTTCTGTATGTTTTCTGGAAAAAAAAGCAAAAAACAAAACCCACAATATCTGGGGGAATAAACCATCTTATCCCTCTGCATAAGAACCAAATCATTTGTAGATCAGACAGTTCTTCATTTTGATAGAAATAATTCTTGGCACTTAAAAACTGAGTGCTGATTTACTTGTGACAATTTTAAAATTATATTTTGGGGTTTGTTAAAGTTTTTTTTTTTTTAGAGTTAGAGTTTTTTAGACTTTACATTCTTTAACCACCTATTTCTGATATGATCTGCTTATGTGGATAGTTCATAGTAAAGTTCAACTGAGAGACTTGATTGGCATACAAATGGGATGTTTGTAATTTTAATCAAATTTAAAATTAGGACATACTTCAAATAATATGTCAAAGTGATGTTATTAATCTTAAAATCTAATGACAACTCCTTTCACTGCTAGTTAAAGCCTAGCCATAGTGCCTGTGGCAATGCATGATGGCACTTCAGAGCAAGCAGAAACAAAGCGGTAAAGTATTTAAAGAAAAGTGAGTGACTAAACTGAACAAAGGAATGTGACCTGGCTGTATCATAGTAGCAAACTGTAGTTTGGATAGAAGATATAATTACCCTAAATAAAACTTGCGTTTCTTGAAGCTTATTTGAAATGTGGAAAATTATAAAACCATAAGGAAATTGCCTGCTACTTTTTGTTGAAAAGTATGTTGAATGGCACAGTGGTCTATTTGTTTTTTGTTTTTGTTTTTGTAGAATGTGTCCATAATCACAAAGGGAGAAAATTATGACAACAGATTTTATTAAATTAAATAATATGGATAAAATGGAAAGAATTCTGTGTGTGAAATGTGTAGAAGAATATGGAAGAAGCAGAGAGATTAGGATAATGAACTTCTAGTATAGGAGACAATGGTCCATAATATGCATTTAACAAGAGGTGGACAATGTTTCAAATTAATTAAATTTAGTAATGACTAAAATTGCTGTTAGATAGTTCCTGATGCTGCTGATCAAAAGGCACTATCTAATTATTTTTTTCTTTTTCCCCCCACTGGATTTTTTTTTACAGAAAAAAAAAACCCTGATGAGGAAACAGAGGAAATTAGTGGCCTAGTTCACATGGCACTGTAAGCCAAAGATCTGTGAGAATATTGGCTTTCCATGGATCAGTTGCTCTCACTTGCAACAGGAATGCCCAACCATTCCTGTTTGCTTACTAACTCCCTTTACAGCAGGAATGGTTAAACAAACTACCATTCTTTTTTTTGCCTTGCCAAAAAAGAGCCAAGACTGACAGGTGGCTACTGTCAGGTTCACACATTACAACCTGCTTCCCACAGATCTAAGATCTGTAGTTTATATACCTGGTCCTGAAATTTATTTGAATTTTGCTCTGTTGTAATATTGAAATGTGAACAGTGTTGTCTGACCTGCTGTGAAATTACATGATTGAGACTGAATGAGTGCAAAACAGTCTCATCTAGAACTACCATAGGTCTATTGCAAACCTTCAGGCTACTTTGCAATTTTAGCACCTGATGGGACAATCCAGTGACAAATGCCATGCCATAATTATCATATGGGGAAAATTATGTTTGAATTAACTGTATAATTCATTAACATTATACTCTGGTTTCTCTTCAGATCGTATAAATCTTTCGCCTTTTTACATTAACATTATTCTAAAATATTTTTTGCTAAAATTGTAATATTTAACAATATTTAAGCAAACATTTGACTGTATATTGTACCATATCACTTATTTTTATCTCCCCTCCATGCACTTGTGAGGCAAGAGGCTATGCTGATTGTACCATTGCTGTTGGTAGGGTCTCCCATATTATTCAGGCTTTTTGCTGAGGAGGTGCCAAACGGCTATTGGGCACCATCAGTAGTGGGTGTGTGTGTGTGTGTGACACTAGGGGAAGCAATAGCAGTAGCATGTTAGCTGACTCTTGTTACTGCTGCACAGAAGGAGCTACCACTAGTATCTTTTACCATTAAAAACCTATGTGACAATCCAAAGTGAAACAAGAACTAGTACCAAAAGATGAAACTCCCAGGTCAGAATGCACTGGGGAAAAGCAGAGGACAAGGACAAGTAGCCCTGTGTGTAATGACACAACTGGATGCAGTTTGAAAGCATATTCAACTTCCAGTATGCTCACAAGTGAAAGTCTGAAGCTGTGCAGAGCCTACAACAAGAACATAGAATGTGACAAGTATGAATTAGGGGCAGCTGGACATTGTAAAGCTAAAAATGGAATGTATAAATATTACAGTACTTGGGGTGAGTGAGCTGAAGTGGACAGTGGATATTTTCAGTCAGATATTCACACAATGCTCTATTACAATTGAAGAAGAAATGGGGTGACATGAATAGTGAGGAAAGAAAAGTAGCAAAAACAGTCAGGGGATATAATACAAAGTCTGACTGAATATTATCAGTAAGACTCCAGGGAAAACCATCAATATAGCCAAAATTCAAGTTAATGCCCCAACTACAGAGGAAAAGGAGGAAAACAAATTGAAAAATTCAATGCTTGGATGATGTCCAGGAGGAAACTGACCACACATTAAAACAAATCAAGTTGACAATCATAGGCAACTGGAACACAAAAGTAGGAAACAGAGCAGAACCAAACACTGCAGGAGAATTTGGGGATGCCTGGAAGCAGAAGTTGGAGGCATGACTCATTAGGAAAGCAAATATTGCTTGGTAAAGTGGAATGCAGTAGGAAAAGAAGAGAACTGTATTATAGGTAGATAGATGCAATTGTTAAAGTCACAGCCCTGAGTATGCAGGACCTTAGTGGGACTGCTGATAGCAGGGTAGCCTGACAGCCTCTCATTCACGGGGCACCGTAAGTCAAAGCAAGCTTGATATTAACAACAATACATTGCATATTAAATTTGTCTTTATTTACTGTGGTTTTACATTGATTTAGTTGAAAAATAAGTTTTGTACATTTCAGCATGCATGTCATGTATTCATGAGATAATTTAATACTGATTACATTGCAGGAAGAAATGTAATATGCTATGTTTGGAAGTTAATGTTAGTCGATATAAAATTTGAACTTAGTTCCTGACCTTCCATCAAATTGGTTGTCAAGGCAGCATCTAGTATATGAATTTATGAAGAGTTAAATAGTCAAGTAGTCATAATTTTACATTCTGTATTCTCTATTGAGGTGTTAAGCAGAGGGTCATTCTTTCAGACTTGCACAAGAGAATTAGGAAGCGAACTGTGAAATGGATCATTTGTGGGATTCATTGTACGAAGCATGAGCCAAAGCAAATGCAGGTTAAAAATCAGAGAGTAGAACTTATGCTTTTATGAAGCAAAGGTGATAACATATATTTATTTCTGTAGATGAGAAGTAAAGTGTTGCTTTCTGATCACTTACAGAGGCATGGTAAGGTGAATTTTAATTATGACTAAATTGTGGTATTACTCTGTCATACCCCGAACATCTGTTCCCTTCAGGAATGATGATTTATGCGGGCTATCAGTAGAGACAGCTTGCTACAGCTTATGTCACGGTTTGTGGGAAGATGGGATCATATTCCCCAAAATACCAGCTTTTATATGGATACCAGCCAGTGTGTTATTAAGGTGATAGGGAAAAGGGAGCACGATATGTTCGCTTTTAATTCTGAAGCCAAATATTGACTTTACCTTTTTCGTTCCAGACCATCTGTTGTTAATGAAGAACGCAACTTGGACATTGAATGGTCTAGCCTTTCCTAGAGGTGTCAGCAAAAGCCAAGCCAAACCTGTGCTTTTCAAACGCATGAAGAAACTTACAGAGAAGCCCTCAATCAGACTTTTGATGTTCAAGAACTGCGTGGGCCAGGATGGTTATGAGATATCAGCTGCCCCAAACCAAATGGAAGAGGTAAATGGAAACATGGAAAAGCCCAAATATGTGGAAATGAGCATTTCATCTTGCTCTTATTTGTGTTGTTTATTCCATCTAGTTATGAATAGAATGAAGATTCATCGGTAACTTTTACAATTACATAAACACACTTGGAAAGACACTATTTGTGGACTGAAGGTTGTTTTTTTTAATTAGTTCATTACCATCAATCTTTCTGCTCTGAAATTCTCTCACTGAATCTAAAATTACTTCAGAAAAGATACAGAAATTTATAATGTGAAGCACTGCTGTGGGTTTGTACCACCTAGTGTGAGATTGCCCCAGTAGTGATCAAGAGTATCATATTGTACTATGCAAGTGGCATAAAACAGCTCAGATAGAGTGGAAAGGTACAATGTTGCTCTAACTCCCTTAGGGCTCAAGTTGCAAAGAAAGTCCAAGAAGCTTTTCCTTGCCAAAAGGACAAAACCAATTCCGGCTGCACTGCTTTTCAGGATCTGATCTAGATATAGGTATAGCGAGTTGATTGTTGACACTAGTTGAATTTTGGAGTATTTGTTAGCATTGTGGCCAAATGTTAACAACTGTCCAGTGGCATAGAAAGGGTTAATTTAAATCAATGACTTTCTTAGATTATTTTTTTGCATTAGCTTGGCAGTTTGAGGCTGAGAAAAGATATGAAGTCTGAGAATGGACTTAGGTAGTATCATTTCTTTTTTAGCAACCTGATTGCACAGTGGTTATAGGTGTGGAAAAGGAGAGATGAATCACGCTTATACACTTTAATTTTCTTCTTTTGCCTCTGCACTACATAACTCTTGGGAGTCCATCATCCATATGTCTTGCTGTTTGTGGGAGGTACACCGCCACCTAGGGGCCCCATAGCTACCCATATGGAATTGGATAGCTGGCCCAGGGGTAGTCTGGCTAAAATTAGTTGTTTATGGTTACAGTTTTGTCATTGACTGTGGGGAGATGGCAGTGCCATTAGAGAAAGGCTGGAGTGCTTCTCTGCTGTATTCCATCATTTACCACCAATGAAACTTACAGCAAATATGTGTCAATATTCAGTACCAAACATTGGGTGGCCTGGAATTAAACCTAGTTCCAGAACAGAACAATAGATTTTGAATCTCTTTCTTCAACTGATGTCTGTGGAACAGAAAACTTCGGACAACTTTATTTAGTGCAAGTTTATTGCTATGAGAAATAAATGTGAGAATCTGTGTTTTGCCCCTAGATTTATGTGAGGACTTTTTTTTTATTGCATATGCTTTGTTCTTGTTTGTTTCTGTTGAAACTATAGAAGGAGAAAAAGATGAAAACAGGAAAATAAAGAAATTTTTGGGAATGAGGAGAGACAAGATTGGATAGGAAATTGGGAGAAAGGACATAAGGATGGAGAGATATAAACTGAGTAGCTTAGGAAAGAAACAGAGAAAAGATAGCTTCTTTGATTTACTGCTTAGAGAGTTAGAAGCTAGCTGGGAGTCTTCCTTTTCTTCACAAAGACCACCTTTTCTTTTCTGTTTTTTTCCCCTAAGAACTATCAAAGTGAGGGATGAACAGATAACTCCCTCTATAAAGATATAATGCCATGGTTGTATTCACTTGTTACCAATTTACATCTCCTTCCCTTCCTCAGCCAGACATTTTGTTGAAGCTGAAATTTTGCCATGACGTGCCAAAAAAGATTAATTGGAGAGCTATTTTAGAGTCAAGTTGGAATAGAAACACTTTTCATAAAAACAGTTCATAGTATCTGACCTTTAAGCAGTATTTTAGAGATTGCATGGAAAGGAAATTGGACAGGCTGATGGAAGTGGGTTGTTTTTTTACAATGAAGACAGTGTGATGTGGGAAATACCACTCTCTGTTTCAGTGGGAATTGTTTGCATTCAGAAATGTTGTATAGCCAAAACACCTGGTTGAATAACACTGTGAGATTTTTACATTCACTATAGCACTCTGCAGGGTTTCACCTGCTTATCTATAGGGCTAAAATTTGGAATAGGGATGTGGGTGTGCTAAGAAGCCCCACTCCTGAACACTGTGTGTTCAGAAGTATTCTACACCACTGAACATTCTGTATAAAGGCCCATGGTGAGCTATTTATCTGGATGTGATTAAATATGATTGAAGAGTAACTTGATTAACAACCTGAGTTCCTAGTCATGAGAGCTCTGTAGCAGCGGTCAACTGTGCATGGTTAGTGAGTTCTGCTGAACTTGGCACTTGATATGTAAAGATCTAAATCAGTTCTGGGTGAATGCCAGTATTTGGGGACAAGCCGTTGTGTCCCTGAGTCCCAATTTTAGTTCTACACATGAATAGGTGAATGACTGTACAGACCTTATGTGGTCCTTCATTTACTGAGATCACTTGAGGAAGAAAGAAATATGCTGAAGAAGCATTAGAAAGAGGAAGCCTTGTAGTGAACAGCCACACATTTAAAACAGCATGAAATATTTTCAGGGGATGTAGTAGCCTGTAAAAGCTCTGCTTCTCCCTTGAAACAAAAATAGATGACCATACAGTGCTGAATGTATTGGTCCTTTTGTGTTTTTCCAACTGTTTTCAAAGTTTGAGTATTTAGTGAGATTATTTTTGAAGTTTTTAGACATTTGCACCGTAAGACTGAACCTTACTTCACCAGCAAAGTACATCTACGATATGCATGGAGAAAAAATTGATGATCTCATAAATGGTAAGTAGAAATTGTACCATAGTCTGTCCAAAAATGAATTTCATGAATAAATACTTTAGAAATCAAAGCTGGCTTGATGGAATGTGTGTCTTTCAAAGGGTGATTCCACACGTGGCTGTCCCACAATGAATGGCCACATCTGGAATCACCTTTGATAGGCTCACATGTCTTGTTCACTCACATCTTTACTTGGAGTCTACCAATCCAGTTATGTTAACATTAAACATACTACTAATGAAAAAATATTGTGTAGTCATTTTGATTTTCTGTCCTTAATAGATTTGGCAGGGGGAGGGGTAAGAAAAAAGATGGAAGAAGTCCTGTGAAAATATTACAAACAGAAGACCGTGTGATGGGGGATCCACCATCAAATTCTGTGGGATTGCACAGTAAAAGCTTCATCTGGAAACACTACCACTGGAATCCTGATCTATTTTCCCAGTGTATTTCTCTGTTGCAAAATACAGAACTTGTAAAATGTTCTTTCAGTTGTTTCTCACCTGGTAGATTGACTTCTCTTTCCACCTTTGCTGCTGTTATTGTGTCCTCCTCCCTCATTAGAGTTCCTCCTACTCAGTGATTTGTGTCTGTGTGTTGCCTACATCTGGCCTCAAAGAGAGAAGAAATGAGGGTGGACAGATACCATTCATGTCTGAAAAAAGAGGTAGCCTCATGAAGAATAACAGTTCATTCCATGGAGAATTGAACACTATCACAGATGGGTACATCAACACACTTCAGATGAAAGCTACAATTTATGAGGGCAACTTCAGCACTAACATTAAATGTTTAAAATGATATCAGCGATGATATCCTGTGTTTCCCTTCCTCTCATCAAAGTAATCTCTATTACAAGATGTTGTAGATTTTCTTCTGGGTAAGTATCTCATAATGAAATTCCCCTAGTAGGCAGTCTGAACTTAAAACAGAAGGAAGGTTTAAAAAATGGAATAGCTGTGCAATGCCTTTTAATTGTGGCCAGTAGGAGCCATCAGTCTAGCAGCATGCTTTGGATACTTCTGTCTGGAACTGTCTCAAGAGTTGGGGTTTGGAATTAGTATCTGAAACAGAGATATGCACATTTTCCAGTTTAAATCTAGTGTAAAATAGGGTTATTCTACTCAGCTTAACTAGGTCAAGTATTGTATTCATAATGGGAAATAATGACTGCCATCAGTGGATGTCCTCAGGAGAGTCCAATGTAGACATGGTTTTCTGCCTGCTTTTCATTATTCTGATATTTGGGCTCAGGGATTGTTGGAACTGGAAGTTAAAGAGCATGTGATTGCACCCATACTTTTTAATTTCCAGGTCATGTGCGGCCCATGCTGCATCTGTATGCATCCAACCAAACTACAATGCATAAAGTATGAGAAAGAGAGAAATTGTGAGAGAGGTGAAGCAACTATCAGTCTTGCTCCATTGTATGCTCTCTGCTGATCTACATCAGGGATGGAAAGAATATTCTCTATTTAAAAAATGAATTTCCCAAAGGTTGGAAAGTCACAGTGAGAAGAATAATAGAGCAGTGATGCTTTTGCCCAACTTTCTCCCAATATTGGAAGGTCCCAAAGTGGTCTGCAGGATTTTTATGCACAGAAAAGCATGTGGCATTTTTGTGGGGGAAAAGCCTGTTTCCTGCATAAAAAAACATGTTTTTTCCACATGACACGTACTTTTTGTGCAGAAATACCATGTGTTTTTCTGTGCAGAAAAATTCTGTGGAAAACTTCAGGATGTTCTAATGCGGAGGGGAGTACTGTGCAAAAATATTAATTTTCTTCATGCAACAATGAAATAATAAAGGATTTATATCTCTAGTCCACATAGCTGTGTTGGGTCACGTCATTGTTGTAAAGGACAGGAGCAATAGCTGCAACTGCCAGACTACACAGCCAGCCCAAGGAGAAAGAGGATATAGCAGGTGTGCTGTGAACTGTTTATTGGGTGTACACAGGTAGCTGCTGCTCAGGGAACTGTTTGTCTCAGTTTCTTCTCTGCTGCTGCCAAGTTCAGTATTGATCTGCGTTTGAAGGGTCTTGAGTATGTATATAAAAGGCCAAAAAGTAGAAGGGCAGACTTGATTAGAAGTCTGTTTTCTATTATTTTGTGTTTCCTTGAGGAAGTGAGTTTTAATACATATTCCTCAAAGTTATACGTATAGCACAGGCAGAATAGCTGTATGCTGTCCAGCTTTCATGAGAGCCACAGTACTGAGCAAAATGAAGTATTCAGCTTGACTTGGAATAATTCAATATAAATTTCTTCTCAGCCATATCGGTCATGTTGAATGGTTCTGGGCAAGTCATTATCCTCTAGCTCAATTTTTCTAGTATGATGTAATAATCATTAAAGTGTGCATGTGTTTGCCATGGCTCCTGATTACTGACTCTTGACTCCAGTCTTTCAACAGAGCTAAAGTTTTAATTGTTCCTCAGAACCAAGCTGTATTGTGTTCTCTTTGTTACAGTGACTTTAGATAACTCAGACTGACTCTATAGTTTTAAAGCAAACTGTGACATTTATTATAGTAACATTGGAAATAAAATATCTTCTTAGAGTTCATGTATAGGATAGTGTTGATACATTAAAACTGTTCTTACTTCTGACAGACTCTGACAGTAATAATAATAATAATAATAATAATAATAATAATAATAATAATAATAATAATAATAGCAGCAGCAGCAGCAGCACCGGTAATAGTAATAGACACCAGTTCTCTGTGTCTTTTCCACAGCTGCTTAACCACAACTCAGCCACCCTCTCTGGCCAAAATCTCACTGAAGGCTCTCTTTACAAACAGACTCTTTGCTTTATCTATTATTCCTATCATCTGTAAGCCCCTCTGACAGACACCACTGTGCTGGTTTTCATTCTTGAGGTGCTATTACTGTTGCCTAGCAATCTGCCATCAAGTTGCATTGGCATTCCAAATACCCAAAGCAACTTCATCACATTGTGGAAAACTTGGAGAAGTCTGACTGAACATGGGCTAGACACTATTCTAAAGCCTATGCTGTGGCAGTGAAGAAATCATGCTTCTCTGCTACCATTGTGTCTGCACAGTGCCATCCAGTGGAGTTGTCTCAACTGGTCAGGGGTCTTTTACAGTGTTCCACAACAGGAGAACAAGGACTGCTCCTCAGCCCACTGTGAAGAATTTGAAAGGTATTTGGCATTGTCACTCAGATCCACTCTGACTTTGAAGTTGTAGTTGATATAGGTCCAGTGATGAGACTGTTACTAAAAATAAAAATAAAATCCATCCCTGAATCCCACCATGCTTGAGAATTGTAGTCCAGCCTCAAATATTCCTTTCATGAGCAATGTTCTAGAATGTATTGGAAGAACTGGATTGTCTAAATCTGTTTCAGTTTGGCTTCAGGCTTAGTTATGGGATAAAGGTAGCTTTGCCTTGGTGAGTGATCTACATTGGGAATTGGACAAGGGGGAGTATGTCCAGTAGCTATGCTGTGGTGACACATGCCTTCATTACATTTCATTCGCTCTACTGTAACATGGGACTGTTTTTGGAAACTGGAAACTTCAGCAAATGCAAAATGCTGCAGCAAGAATGATGAACCCAAGGATTTTGGACCTGGCAGTTGCTGAATAGTTTCCAAACACAACCTTGTATAGAATGCATTTGTTGTTGTCATTTGCTGTCAGGTCAACTTTGATTTATGGCAACTGTATGAATGAGAGATGTGACATTAGCCTTGCTCAGATCTTGAAAACTCAGGGTTGTAACAGTGCCCAAAAAGTACTAGTTATGACTTAAAACATTCCATATGACTTTGGTCAAGACCATCTGAAAGACTGTTATCTCCCAATATGAGCTGAACTGAGTTTTAATATCCTTGGACATTTCACTCCCAGCACCATCATAGGCACATCTGGTGAGGACACTGGACATCTTGTTGTGGAGTTCCCTCCATGGCGGTCTAGGTTGACCCCCTTCTCTGTTTGTTTTCCTCCATCAGGCAAAGATGGAGGCCACTGACTGTTAACTATTAATTGCAGAAGATCTTTTAATTGGGATGTGCTGTATTTTTATCATTATTATGTTTTATTCATTCATTCATTCATTCATTCATTCATTCATTTTTTTTTATTATTGTTATGTTTTATTATGTTTAAAAACCTGAAAATTAAAATGTTTAATATGATTGTTTAATTGTTCTTGTAACTTTTTAAAATTATCCATTAATTTAAATTGTATTTTGTTTTAACTTATATCATAAGCTGTCTTGGGTCCTATATTGGGAGAAGAAGTGGGATATAAATTATATACATTATTCAACCTTTCCACACTGCCCACACTAGACATTTTCCCCCCAATGTGGTGAATTGTTTCCCCTAAAAGCCTCAAGGAGCAGAAGTATACTTTTTAAATATGTTGCGGCACCCTAGCACTGTTTGCTTCTTTGTTGGCATACCTCAGTTAACAAAGCCTCTGATAAAGAAGGGCCTTTTACAAAGCCTTTTTATGCTCGCTCAGCCTTGCCCCTTTGTCTCTGCATTCTCTGACTAGCTGGAATTTTTTTAGCAGCATCAGCATTGACAGGATGGTGAAAAAAGGGCTGGAGAAACAGATTTCTGATGTTGGTTTGCAGCAGCATATGTGTATTAAACAATGTGATAAAGCTTCAGCTGGACAAAGATAGAATTCTAATCTAGTAATTCTACTGTAAACATGTGTGTTTGCCTACCGCAGGCAAGCTAAATAGCAGCCGCTGTGAGGATTTTTTATTACGCATGCATGAACAGCAAAACAGAGAAAAAATAGGAAAGCAAATAAACCTCCTCACCAACTATTCCTAGCATGTTAAAACAAAGAAATAAACAAACATCATATATATATATATTAATTTGAGTGCCAAATTGGAAAATATAAGAAAGGCTGAGACTGATAAAAGGGGAAAAAAAAACCCTGGATGCATTTTGGAAGAAGCTCTCATATGATCTCCATAAGGTTCTCAATGTCAGTGATGCAAGGCTTACCAGATCTGATTGTTTTATTTCACATGTGTATGTAGTTAGTTTTGGATAAAAACTTTCCTGAAACACTTTGAACTGCTGTTCCTTTTTAAAGAACTGGAACCTATCGCTATACTTTCCCTGTTATTTCTGCCACTGGTATCAAAGTTTCTGTTAAAGAAGTAATGCCTAGGAACACATCTGCTTTGTTAACTGAGGTATATCTGTAGGCATACCCTTATATTCTGATTTTTATTCTGATCTGAGACATAACGCGTAGGAACATATCTGCTTTGTTAGCTGAGGTAATCTGTATGCACACCCTTGTATTGTGATTTTTATTCTGATCTGAGACATTATAATTTATCCTCTTTTGATTAGTTAATCGAAGCACCCAGACTAAAAGCTGATTAATATTTTTTGTTAGATTATACAGGACCTTAGCCATTTTTTTAAAAACTTCTACATTTGGAACAATTTAGTGGATTGTATTAATCCACTGTATTGTACCAGATTCTTACTATAGTTAATCTGCCTATAGTTATAGTTAATCTTACTATAGTTAATCTGTGAATGGGGCAAATGAATGTAACAAAAATGTCAATTCATCCCAGAGGAGTAGCTATGTTAATTTTGTGTAGTAAATCTTCACAATCCTGGGGTACCTTAAAGACTGACTACTGAATTGTAGCATACATTTTTGTTGGACAAAGGCCACTGTGTTATATAACTTACACATTCTAAGGTATAAAAACATCATGTATGGTTAACTGGCATCTGACAGTTGTATTTACTGATATGTACTTTTCATAAAACAGAAGTTAATTATGAGTGGTTGCTTGTTACCTTGATTTCTGGGGGTCCCATGAGGGATACCTAAGTGCTCTCCAAATTACAAGGTTGGGAATTAGTCAAAAGAGCACAAGCTAGCAATACGAGAGGCAGGGCAACAGAGCGAGATCTTTTACCCAATGTCTACGGGGTCAGGCAGAGTCAAGGAGCAACCATAAGTAAATAATAATTGTTGTCCTTATTAATATACAGCCAAACAAGTGTATGCAACACACTCACACAGAGAACTATAGAAATAAAGGTTGGAGTTGGATAGAGGGATTTTTAGAGGTTTGGTATGGGAAATACTACACCTGTCCTGAAGCCCGGGTAGTCTGAAGAAGAAGTTTGTGGAAATGGAGTTTCTCAGCACGTGGAGCTGAGGGGAAGGCTCACCAAACGAAGCGACAGCAAGGCGGGATGGAAGCCAAGAGCAATCCGAGGAAGCGCTCAAAGTCAGGGGTTCTTATAGGGGAAAATGTGGCCATAGGCTAGTCCGTTCTCGGAGATAACAATGAGTTTCGGGCTGGAGACAAAGCCTCCGAAAGGTCAGTATTTTAAGTTAAGACTGAATTGTCAATAGAGTAGCCAGTATGCAAACGCGGAGTGCTTGACAGTTGAGTTTTCGGCTCGTCAAGCTGCCTGCTCGGGGCAGGGAGTCCTTTGTAAGTAGCGTGCATACATAATGTGGTACTTGCCTGAGGTCTCCTAAAAGCAGCAGTCTGGTTATTTCTGGCCTGCCTGTATTTGTTTGGAATATTTCAGCGATTAGCGGCTGTGCCTGTGTGCGAGCTTGTCCGGGGGCCTCGCAAGCACGTGGAGAGGAATAGGTAAAGAAGGCCAAATTATTGATATCAAATGATATCTAATATCCCACAAGTCCGGGCTAGAAACTGCAGTAACATGCTTGTCATAAAACATGAGGACCAGCTTTGTAGACACAAAGAAATTTAGTGACCAGTTTGCACAGTGTCACTCATTCTTTTTTTGAGTGTTAAGGAAATATAGATTAGGATCCAGCTAAAGTTATCCATGTTTAAGTTTCACTGCTTCCGGTTACAATGTTAGTACATGCTTATATATGTTCCACTGAAATCACAAGGACTTAAAAGTGATTAACTGGACTATGTTATTATTTCTTTACTAAAGGACATTACTTAAGATGGTTTACTTTTTCTTTCTGTAATCCCACTCATCACTTTACATAATTACTAAACATATTGCAGCAAGGGATCACCAGCTATATAAATGTATAAGTTTATGGTAATAAGCTAGGAAGTACACTTAAGGCTAGTGTAGCACCCGTTTCTCTGCTTTTGGCTTACATCATCACGGCAGTGTTGCTTTCTTTTTTAAAGTTAAAGTACTGAATTGTCTTTGTTTTCTTTGTTTTAGTCAGGAGCCTGGATGCAGTAAAGGATAAAAGAGAATTTGATTATAAAATTGAAAACTGTTTCTGTTTTTATGTATAAAGATATTTAAATATATTCATTTTCTACTTTGACCTCTTTAGACTTCACCATAGAAAGAAGTATGTAGAGTAATAGAAGTAGGAAGAAGCACAAAGTCTGTTGGAAAACTACCAAATGTCCCCTGCAAATGGGCCCTATTCAGAATCAGTAAGCGTATGATGAGTGAAGTGGTTTTGAATATCGCCTTTAGAATCCATGCTGTTATAAGGCCAGCCCCAAACATGGCAACTCTTATTTCCACACACAGTACCTCTTCACTCTCAATTTAACCCAAAAATCTGATGAACCTATTACTCCATACTTGATTTCATGGAACAAGGAGTAGATATAGTTACAAATGATCAATCACAAGCCGTGAACCAAAGCAGCAAGGCATTAACAATTCACACCATTTTGGTCCACTTGCTCAAGCAGAAGATGTGCCAGCATATTTAATGCACAGCGACTTCACTCAGTTTTAGAAAAGACATGACTCATGTTGCATTTTAGAAATGAAACAGTTTCATAGTAGTCTGTGCTTGCTAACTGTTTTTAGTGTCAGAGTTCATGAACATCCAAACAATTAGCATAACCAGGTGCTCTGTAAAAGCCATGAGGGATGAGTATCTAAATGAAATTTTACTTAGGTAAAATAGAAAATGACCCAAGAAATGTATCTTTCCCCAATAAAGCTTGTGCTGTTCAACTACATTGAACAAATCAGCATCTTGTTCAGCAGTATTGTAACACTGTAGACCCCACAGGCATATGCCGTCAATTTAATGGGATCAGTGAAGAAACAAGGCAGCTGTGAAAGATTGCTTTAAGTACAGCAATCGTGTGCTTGTCATTCTGTTCAATAGTGGAAAAATCCAAATTCGGGTAGGCATCAGTATTTAAGAGAGTGACTGCTAAAGCATCTCTTGTAAGTACCTTGGGGACAATAAGATTTGACATATAACACGTAAACAAAAGTACGCAACAGCTGTTAGATTAGTTTTGTTTGAGTAAAATATGTCGGGATCATCTAAACATGGTGTGTGTTCTCTCCATCACTCAGCCTGAATCTGCAGACCACACTTTTAAATATTGTACATCAAATGCTGTGACCCCCCTATAGTTGCATCACATTTACTAAAATAGTACAGAAATAATTGATTCAACTAATAGTATGCCTTGGTTGCAAACTCCCAACAATATAGAGAACAAAATCTGCAGAAGACTTATTTAAATGTTTTTGTCAAAGACTCCTGGCATTTGTTTTCTTTGCATTTTTGTTGGAATCTTTAAAAATCAAGGATATCGTCTTGCTTCATCATTCTTTCCACCTAGTTTTTTTTTTTAAAATTAAGCATATCCTGTTAAACTTTTCTGTTATTACACATGTAAGTGTGAGGTGACAAGATATAACCTATCTCCAGAGAGTAGAAAAGATAAAGCCTTGAGGGATGTGACAGCTACATCAGATTTGCATTTGATAGTTCATTCAATACATGCTGTTCATGGCTCATAGGCACCAGAATCAAAGAGTCTAGGAAAATTTGGCCTAGGATCAAGAAATGAAGCAGGAGACCTCCTGACTGAATTTTGTGAAGCCAACAGTTTGTTCTTTGCAAACACATTCTTCAAGCAACCCAAGAAGCAACTATATACATAGACATCAACTGATGGCTAATACAGAAATCAAATAGAATACATAACTGGGAGCAGAAGATGGAGGATCTCCATTCTCTTTGGAAAAACAAGACTAGGAGGAGATTGTGGCACAGACCATAGACTGCTAATGTCAGTAAACAGAGTAAAGCTAAAGAAGAACACCAAAGCAACCATTGTGCCAAAATACCATCTGAAGAACATTTCTGACAAATTTAAAGATAATGTAAAAAAAAAAAAACACCCAAAAACATTTGCAGTATTGAGCCTAACTGACTGTGAGCCAAAAGAATTTTAGATTGAAACCAGGGAGATTGTCAGGGTGGATTGCAGAAAGACACTATTTGCAGTCAAAACGAAAAAGAAGCCTCAATGAATGACAGATGAGAAACAGAAGTAAAAGGTAACAGAAGTAAGATCAGAACCCTGAATGCAATAATCCAACAACTAGTACCAGGACAAAGAGTACTACTATAATAATAAATATAGAGAAATAGAAGGTGATAACAAAAAATGAAGAACAAGAGATCTCTTACACAAGATCCAAGAAATCAAAGGGAAATTTACACCAAGAGTAGGGATGCTGTATTATCAGCAGAAGAACACATTAAATGACCAAGTATGAATAAGAAGACAAAAAATGCACTGAAGTATATAAGAGAGATGAAAAGATGACATGATTCAAGGAAGAACCATTTGAAGATGAACCACCAATTTTAGAAAGTGAAGTGGAAGCTGCATTCAGAACATTTGGCAGAAATAAATCACCAGGACATACCAACAGGGCTTCAAGCTACAGAGACAGAACCCAATCTAGTTCTAACTAAAATCTGTCAACAAGTATTGGAAAAAAGAAATTGGAAACACTCAATATACATTCCAATCCTTAAAAAAGGGGACACCAGGGATTGCAGTAACTGCATTAATTTTTCGTGCAAGCAAAGTGATGCTCAAAATTCTACAACAAAGACTTCTGCTATATATGGAGCAAGAAATGCCAGAAATGATAGCTGGGTTCAGGAAGAGGCACTAGTGATCATTTTGCAAAAATACATTAAATAATGGAACACATCAAAGGATTTCATAAGAAAATTAGCCTGTGCTTTATATATTATAGCAAAGCCTTTGATTGTGTATATTGTGAAAAACGATGGTTCGCTCTTTGAGAAATGGATGTGCCACAACATTTATTGTCCTGATATGCAGGACCAGTGGCTACAACCAGGAAAGAATACAGAGAAATGGGATGGTATCCGATTGGAAAAGGATCAAGCGAGGCTGCATTTTCCCATCCTATTTGTTTAACTTGTGTGCTGAATGTATCATATGTAAAGCAGGATTAGATTCAGAGGAAGGAGGCATGAAAATTGGAGGAAGGAATATCAGCCATATACTATATGCAGATGACACCACACTACTAACAGAAAATAGCGAAGACTTGGAACAATTACTGAAGAAAGTGCAAAGGCAAGTTTCCATGAAGAAAACAAAAACAATGACCACAGATAATGTATATACTCAAAGTAGACGGTAAAAACATTGAAATAAAGTTTTTCCATATGTTAGGTCATTCATTAATGAGAATGGAGACTGTAGTCAAGAAATCAGAAAAAGACTAGGACTTGGAAGGGCAACTATGAACAGTGGCACAGCTTGGAGTGCATGGAGGGGGGTGGGCAGGGGGTGTGGCCACGGTGTGAGGGAGCATGGCCACGGTGTGAGGGGCAGGGCTAGGCAGGCAAGGGCATGGCTACAAGCTGAGACGCCCCCCAAAAAATGGCTGCCTGAGGAAAACCGTCCTCATTGCCCCCCCATCCCTACGTGACTAGCTATGAAGGAACTAGACAAGGTGCTGATGCTTAATGATATGTCACTGAATACAATGGATTGTCCTTGCCATTGTATGTTCAGTGTCTATTTACGTTGTGAAAGATGGTGAGTGAAGAAAGCTGATAGGAAGAAAATCAGTTCATCTGAAATGTGGTGCTAGAGAAGGGTTCTACAAATACTGTGAACTGCTCAAATGACAAATAAGTCCTAGAGCAAATCAAGCCTGAACTCTCCCTAGAAGCCAAGATGACTGAACTAAGGCTGTTGTACTCTGGCTAGATCATGAGAAGACAGGTCTTACTAGAAAAGACAATGATGCTTGGTAAGGTAGAAGGCAGCAGGAAATTACAGATGGACAGACTGAAACAAGGAAGCCATGGTCCTGAGTCTGCAAGACCCAAGCGGGCTGTGAATGAGAGAATGAGTTGGAGATCTCGCATTCCAAGGGTCACCATAAGTCTAAAGTCAACTTTGATGGCAGTTGACGACGACAACAACAACAAAAACAACAACAACAACAACAACAACAGAAAAAAAAACTTCAACTTTAATTTGTGGGTCTTCAGCCCATGATTTAAGATAATTCACAATTAATTGAAATCACAATAGAACTATACAACAGCAATAAAGGTGTAGCAGAGACAGGCATGGCAATGAAATGGCAGTCCAGTAAAATTGGTTTGCTCTTATTATTAACAATTACTTCTTTATGAATTAAAATAATCCCACATGATTTCTTGGGATCTCAGAACAGCTTGTACATAAAAATCAATTTAACAATTAAAACAACTTAGAATTTAAAGCAATAATGTCTGTCTGTCTATCTGTCTGTCTATCAATCAATCAATCAATCATCTATCTAACTACTTATTGATGGCATTTATTTGTCACCTCCTGATCCCACAATGCTCTTGAGACAATGCACAATGTGTAAAAACTAGTTTTAAAACATTAAACAAATAATTAAAAACTCAATTAAAACACTTGACACTTTTTTAAAAAAAATAGCTCTGAGCACAGTTTTAAAACCAGCCAGAGCATACACTCCTCATTTTAAGATCCAAAGACCAAGTAAAATAGTCCTCTAGAAACCCAACAGGGATGAGTCTGGACAAGCCTCTCTCAACAGGGAGTTCCACAGTCAACATGCTTCAGAGAAAGCCCTATGTTTAAATACGGTAAGCTAAAAAGGTATTAATTGTACAAGTTATTTATGAAAGTTTTACAAATTATGCATCTGTTTCCACCGAGGAGAGGATGCAAGAAAGTGCTTCTCTATTGAATTTCAAGGATGAGCAGGCAGGCTGATGTGGGAAGAAGTCCATAGAGTATCCCAGACTCAGTCGGTTTAAGGCAATCACCAGCACTTGGGATTGTTTCCGGTCTCTAGGACCTGCTGTGGAAGAATCTTTTAACAGAGACAGGATGTTGTTCTTGCTATATTTTTAAAATGATCTGAAGCTGCTTTAACCCAGTGATTCAGTGATTCATTTTAATGTGATAACTGTTGCTTTTATTGTTATGGATATTAGCTGTATTTTAATGTTGTGCATTACCCTAGTCTTGCACTTGGAGAAAGATGGAGTATAAATTAAAAAAAATATTGCCAGCACTGTAGAATAGGTATAAATGTTCATTCTTTACCACTGTATTTTTGACCAGCAGAAGTTTTTGAATGCTTTTCAAGAGAAACACCATGTGGAGGGCACTGCAACAATTGGTACGCACAATTTGGACCACTTCAAATATAGCTGGGGTTGGTACAGTAGCCAAAACTGATTAAAAGCACTCTGTCCATAGCCACTCCTGCATATCTGTTTGCAAAGCTGGATCCAGGAATACTTCCAGACAGCAAACCTTCCCCCTCAACCAGGGGACACAGTAAACTTTGCAAGCAGTTTTACTTTCTAATTCTTACCTCATTTCCTTCTGAGCCAGGAGTATATCTGCCTTGCCTAAAAAGTTCCAGTTTATTTTGTTGCCATCTCCATGCACCGATCAAGACAGCAGTAATTGCCCTAGAAAAAACTAAAAATTAAAACAGAGTATCATGTTATCAATGTATTGATGACAACACAAGCTAAATCCCAGGGCAATCTCTGCTAGCAAATAGCATTGGGGGAGTAGGGAAGAGGGGAAAAAATCAAACTGAGGGACATTATAGACCAACTTTCCTCAGCCTGGTGCCTTCAAGGGCCCTCTCCACACCTTACCTTTTTTTGGTGCTGGGGTGTGGAGATTGCGCGAGCAGCCTTCAGTGAGAGGCTCTCACGCGCTGCTTCAGCCCCACACGAGCGCCTGCTCCCGAGCAGGTAGCGTGAGAGCCCTGCCTCTTCCTTCCACAGCACAGCCTGGGAGTTTCCTAGGGTGTGGTGGGGCAGGAAGTGTGACTGCCGCAGCTCCGGAGGCACCGCACGCATGACAAGTGCGCATGGGGCCCTGGAGCAATGTGCGATCGTGCACCATTTTCGGCTGAAAGCCGAAAATGAAAAAGTGCGTGAGCGGCGCCTGCCAGGCCCTGGAGTGTCACGCGATTGTAAGTGTGTCATGCAGATCGCTCCTCGCAATCGTGCGACGCTCCAGGCGCCCTTTTGCATGGGAAATGCCATGCGAAAAGGGCCCGAATTTATGATGTTGTAGTCAAAACATATGAAGGGTACCTGATTAGAAGTTACACGGATAGCCATGTCATCAGATAGGTATCTGCCAGTATATATGGTTACACATATTTCAAGTAGTCCTCTAGACCTCTAACCCCAGGAAATGTGTTCTTTAATTCCTTTTGAGGAACAGTAACATATTTAGCCCTAAGGCAATTTAGGAAAAAAACTCGGACCTGATCATGCCAAGGGTGAAAGTCATGCAGCCCCCAGATGTTGCTGAGCTACAAGTCCCAGCAGTCCTTGCCAGTATAACCAATACTGAGGGATGCTACGAGTTGCAATCCAACAACATCTAAAGGGCCTCATGTTTCCTATAGAAGATAAGACTCCTGATGTGGAAGATGATAAGAAGTAGAAATGACAGTATAGCAGGGCACCTATGAAAAGTTTAAAGAGCATTGTATTAAAATTAAGGTACATATTCAGACGCTACTCAGGATTGGGAACATATGTACACATGTGGTAGTTATGGCCAGATGTTTAGTACTGATGTTTTTTACTGTGATGAACTATATTGCTAAATAACAGCAAAGAGCACTCTTCAGCATCAGGTCTCTTGTTCTTTGGTTGGAACCACTACTTTCTCCTACATAAGACACTATTTTCTCGTCAATGGCCAGACTAGAGATTGCTCAGACAATCCTTGGTGGTCTCTGCTCACTGGCCCAAGTGAATAAAGTTACAGTGCAATTTCATGAAGCAAAAAATAATCAGCCACACCACCTTCTTGGAAACTTAGTTTCCTTCTACTGAATACTGGGACAATAACAGTGCATAGTGTATTAACTTTACTCAAGTACCCCATGGAAATGTGAACATTTATTCTTTTCTACTCTACACTAATGATATACTCATGTCATTTGATTGTATTAATATAGTCATGATTGAAGAACAGCCATTAGCAAACTTGTATAGAAGGAGGAAGAGGAGACAATGGCATGGTGGCAATGAAGAATGCTTCCCCAGTAAAGATTCAGAGCCCTCTCCCCCCGGAATGATGCACCAAAATCAATTGATCAATCAATCAATCCATCCCCCCCAACAATGATACTGAGAACTCTTGCATGTTAGAAACACAAAAAAGGCAGTAACTATGAGAGATCTGAGTCTGCTTCAGTTTTCTCTGAAGCAGAAAGTTGATTCTTGACATCGGCCCTTTTCGCATGGCGTTTCTAAAGCGAGAGGCCCCCTTGAGTGTCGCGTAAATGGGAGGAGTGGTCTGCATGACGCGCTCCCATTTATGCGACGCTCAAGGGCCTGACGCTTAAAGCCGAAAATGGTACGCGGTCACGCAATGCTCCCGGGGCCCGCGCACACTTACCTGGTGTGCGGTGTGTCGGGAGCCGGGCCGGTCGCACTTCCAGCCTTCCCAGGTTGCGCTGCGGTAGGAAAGGGTGGGACGTTTGTGTGGCAATCGTACGACCAGGAAGCTGCTGTAGAACTGAAGCAGCAGGGAAGCAGCAGCGTTCCTGGTGAGGCTTCTTGCGCGAGCGCCACCCCCCACCTCAGTGAAAAGGTAAGTTGTGAAAAGGTCAATTGGGAGAAAAGGCAAAGCCTCTCAATAGGAGAAGGGAGGGGCATTCTTCCTTCTCTCATTGTCTTTCTCTTCTCCATGTCTCTGATATGCAACATGACATGTTACCATGGGCAGCTGAGCATCTTTGCTGGAGGGAGGCAGCTCTGTGTTGCTACTGCATGTGCAGGGACATTGCTGTGTTCTCATTGATCCTCTTACTGTAGTTTACATTTTTTTAAAAAGGTTTTACAAATTAAAATTAAAAACTTGAAAGGTGGGACATACCATAGGGGTGCTGCAACCCCCAGGGGACCCACAAGAGGGTAATATGACCCCTCAATCTCTAGCAGTCGCCCAGTCCTGCCATATTACATACCAGCATGTTTGGGAAACCTTCCCCTCAAGATTTTTTTAAAAAAGGGATTTTTTAAGAAAATCATTTTCGCTAGGTAGACATAACATGGGATAACTGGAGATGACAATGATAAATAATGTCAGTCACACCGAATCATTTATATCTACTAAACTTGAGGTGCAGAGACTCTTCTGGTGAAAAATCTTCAGTTATGTGTGGGCACATTTGCGGTTTACAGGGCAATAAGAGCAAAAAGAACTTTAAAAACATCTCCCTAAACTTGGAGAATGGGCTTTAAATTGGTAAAAGAAAATTAAGTGAGAACAAATCTAAAGTAATACATATTGGTGGCGGTGGGGAAGAGAACTTAACTGATGGGATCTGAACTAGCAGTAACTGACCAATGGGTATCTCTTTGAAAATGTCATCTAATATGCAGCTGCTGTAAGAGGGAAAAGAAAATTCCAAGATGGGCATAATTAGAAAAAGAACAGAAGTAACGCTGTGATTATCATACTGCTTATATAAATTCATGTTGAGAGCATATGGAAATGCTGTGTAAAGTTCTGGTTATTTCACTGAGAAAGGATGTTGTTGGGTTAGGAAATGTGCAGGAAAGAGCAATCAATATGACCAAAGAACTAGAGCAACTCACTTGTGAGGAAAGATGGCAAAGTCTATAGATAGAACAAAAAGGCAAGTAAAGGCAGATAGGATAAAAATGTACAAAATTATGCATCTCTCATAATCCTAGAACCCAAGGTCATCCACTGCCACTGAATAGCGAGAGACTGTGTGTGGCATAGACTTTAAAAAAAGCAAGTTAGTGTGTGGAATTCACTACCACAAGATGTCTTGTTGGCTGCCAAGTTTGAGGGTTCTGGAATGGGACTAGATAAATTCATGGAGGGTGAATCCATCAATAGCTACTAGTGAGGATGGCTATATATGTTACTTCTAGTATCAGAGGCTATATGCTGCTATGAATCAATTGCTATAGAGTACAGTATGGAGGGTGTGATTGCACTCATGTTTTCCAGTGAGCTTCCAATAGATAACTGGTTGGCTACTGTGTAAACAGAATATTATATTAAATAGTTTCTCAGTCTAACCCAGCGTGGCTTTAGGTTCCTACATCAGCCCAAATTTTGTAGAATTGGAAACACTCTGTGCAATTCTGAAAGCACTCTTAAAACCATATTCACATATCAAGAATATAGGAAAATAAATATTAGAGAGAACAGCAGCTTTGGAAGGTATGCATGCGTCTTCTTGGTTTAGCCAGTGAGAAGCAAGAGATGGACTTCCCTCTTCTTTCTCTGAGAAGTTGCGTACATTCTCAGTTTTAAAATATTCCATAAGAATGTCAAAAAAGAAAAAAAAAACCCTTTTGTGGTTCTCGTTAATATAAAGCCTCTGTGCTATTTGGACTTTTCCTGCTTCCTTTTTGGTTCTGTCTTACTGTGGTTGTTTAGAATTTCTCCCAGTTAAAAATTGTTCGTATGTTGTTTGATCAGAGTATCACTATGACTCCAGAACCAAAAATGAATTTTAAATTTTACAGAAACTGAGGACTTATGCATTGCGGGATTGTCTTGGAAAATGGTAGATTCTCCTTCATTAGGAAATGCAGAAGATAGATGACCACCTCTCAGAAATGTTTTACTTTGTATTCCTGCCCTGGCTGAAGTTGATGAGATAATTGTTGGGATCCCTTCCAAAATCTATGCTTCTGTAACTTAGATCTGAGCCATTAACATACCAAAAACCTAAGGTATTGAGAGTAACTAGCACCAGAGCACATTCAGAAATTAAAAAAAATATTTACAGAAAAAAATGTGAATTCTTCCGACTCTAAGGAAGACTCTTGAGTCACAATGCTGTAGCAGGTCTTCCCCCCACCCCAAGTTTTTTTATCCCAGCACACAAAGTTTAAAAAAACAACAGCTGCTGCAAATTTCTTCTGCTACTTTTTTTGTCTCTTGAGGAAAGCCCAGCTTTCACTCACTGAAGCAAGTCTTAAAAAGAGAATAGATGCTCTCTTAGGCTTTTGAGGCAGAACATGCTGTCTCCTGTTGTGATCTGGATTCTCTAGTCAAGCCTTCACAACAGCTATCATAGTGTTTGAGGGCACTATCAGTGGGAGGCCAAACTTTCCCATCCGTTAGCATCTACTCATCTTTATGGATCAAGATTTTTACAAATAGAATGTGTATTTAGAAAGAATTTCTATGGATGCATTGTAGCTTACTCACAAGCAGGTGTGCATAGTACAAACCTTATGTAGCCCTTTGTATACCTTGGACAATTCAGCTACAATAGCTGTCTTAACTTGTGTGTGTGTGTGTGTTTTCCTTGATTATTTAGTATACTTCTGATTGATATTTCCTCACAGCTCTCAACTATCCAATAGTCTCTATGGTCCATTTTTGTCTGATCATTTTTGGAGGGCACCTCCAAATTAGCACCTCCACCCTAGTCCCGGGTGAGCCATTCCATTCCAAGGTCCATGCTGGGAAAAAGGAAACTCAGCCTCCTCTCATACACCACTCTGCTCTAAGGCTTTACTGAACTATGTCTTCTTCTAGAGAAGCAGCATAAGTTATGCAATATACAGGTCTTACAACTTTCTGGGTAGGTGGAGTTTACACTTGGGCGATGCATTTCAGCTCCAGTAATCTCAGCAGGTTTGCCAAGAGCTGTGTTGGGATCTGCATATATTCAAATGAGTGGAATTAAAAGTTTAGGATTTGACTTGCTCTATTTCTATTAAAGCCTTAGAGACAGGACCAAAAGATATCAAATCAAGGTTTATACAGAATGTGCTTTTTTTCCCTTTTTTTTTTAAAATGCAAATAGGATCGGCTTCGGACTGCAAATTACCTGGATAGTAGTAGGTAGAGGGGGGAAGAAGAGTTTTGACCAGTCGTCCATGCTGCAATCCAAAGGAAAATCTGTTCTGGGGCTGCTGCTTAACTCAGATGAAAATGCCCTATTAATGCATTTAATATATGTAATTTGGTCCTCAATCTTTCTAGATGGATAGATTTTGAATGTAGACTGAAACTCCAACTCCACCTCTTAAAAGCTGAATGAGCTAGCTGCTTCTTCCCTGAGTTACCTCCCCTTTTTTTAAGCAACAGAATTCAAAAATGTTCCATTCTGTCTCAGTGAAACCAGCCACCGTTTTTCTTGGAAGAGAACAATGTTTTCCTTATTCAGGAATACTGGTAATATTAGAAAAACCTAGATTTTATTTTATTTCATCTGTCTGACCCTTCTCTCTCATACCCCTATACCAGAGACAGGCAACTTTTAAGAATCTGGGATCATTTTTTCCCCCATTCTTCCCATCACTTCTTCTTTCTAAAAACTGCTTTGGGGGCATAAAATAGACCCAGGCACCACCTGTAAATGTCAAAACTGACAATACTCCTGACTCTTTCTGGGAGCACAAATGCCCTTTTGTGGAAGATTTTTTTTTATAGAGTGGAAGGCATCAGAGGGCTGGGGCTGTTGCCATATTAGGGGATCTCAGGGAGCCTCATATGTGCCCATGGTAGGTGTTTTGCCCACCCTTGCCTTATACCTGGATTCTAAAATAAAACATTAAGTTTGAAGCTCTGGGCTCTTTTAGTGATGGACTTCATGCTCACACACTCTGGAGTTGTGCTGCTGTATGGCAACCCTAAAATAACCCTATTGTGTTATTTTCTTGGCAAGATTTGTTCAGAGGGGGTTTGCCATTGCTTTCTTCTGAGGTTGAGAGTGTGGAACTTGTCCAAGGTCACCCTGTAGATTTCCATATCTGAGCATAGATTCAAAGCCTGGTCTCCAAAGTCCTAGTTCAAAACTCAAACCACTACACTACACCATGCTGGCACTTCCTGTTATAATGCATGCTCTAAAAGGCTAAGAATACAAGTGAAAATGCTAGAGCTGATGCTAAAAAGGAAAAGGTGTTCTGAAAAAGTTGGTTCCGAATTTCTACAACACTATATTGCATGTAATCATTTAGGTAACTTAGAAAATATTTAAACTAATAAATAAATACTTCAAACCAGTGAATCTTAAAATAAAAATCGGAATGGCTCTGAGAATAGGCAGACTGATTTGCTGTCATTACTGAACTATGGTAACCTCTTCTACCTCTTTCAACCTAAGTCCTGTTATTAGTCCCAGCTAAGTAGACCCACTGAATCAGTGGTCGTGACCCATATGTCACACATTAAAAAAATTGTTTGCTAAGAATTAAAAAAAAGTATTTGTGCAATTGTTCTGAATGATATTGTGCATAGCAACTGCTAACCCAATATTTACATGTGAGGAATATATGTTCTTAACCTGGCTTGTAATGATTTTTAATGGAATACAAGAAAACCGACTGACATTAAATCAATGGTAACTTTGCTGGTCAACACTTATGTCAGTTACATTGATTGAATGGATCTTTGCTAGCAGGAATTAACAACTGGATTCAAACCTTAGAATTAAGGAACAGTGTGAATCTGAGCTCATGCAGAGTGCCTTTTCACTTACCACCAAGAAACTACTGCCTCTCTTCCATTTAGAATTAGAAATAGAGCTTACAAAGTGAAGGCATCCTCCTCCCTCCCCCCTCTCTTTCACACACACACAGATGCACACACACACACATTTATCTTTTGAAAAATTTAACACTAATTAGTTTCTTCATAGAGAAACAGGATGCCTGCATTCTGTGGTTGGTGTTTGCTCTCCTCTGCATATGTCAGCAGTGGCGTATCTAGCCTAAACAGTGCCTAGTGCAAGTGCAAAAGTTGCACCCTGACAACAAAGATGTGTGCCACACTCCTGGCCACACCTGCAGAAACTTTCCTCCTGGAGGGTCACCAGAGTCTGAATGTAAACAACTTACCTCCTCCTCAGAGGCAAGGAATCAGCAGTGGATCCCTTGGGGCCCTTGGCCGAGCAGAGCAACCCTGGCATGGCTGGAATGGGTCTGGATTCAATGGTCTCTCTGGACAGCCTCTCCACCTGGGGCTAACAACCAAAGGTTTGAGGGTCCTGGCATGAGCTCTGGGGGGCTCCATCTTGACTTCACAGCTTCACGTCATACTTATTCCAGCATAACTAGGGTGTTCTAGGAAGTCTTGCACCACAAGGGGGGGTTAGTAGGGGCACAGAGCCCCCCCTGCCTGCACAGGGGTCCTAAGCAATGTCTCCCCACCCCGGAGCTGCAGCCTTGGTCCATGGCCAACAGCAGGTTGGGGATTGGAGGAATCCAGAGTTGCCTGTCAAGTTGTCATGTGTTATAGTCAAGCCCTTTGGCAGGGGCAACAGTAGAAGCACAGTTGCCATGGTGATGGAGGTGAGCCTGCCCTGCCCCTTTAACCCTCACTTCCCCACAGTGGAGGAGAGAGGATCCCTCGTGGTGCTCACTTTAGGACCTGGCGGAAACCAGCCAGCCAGCCAAGTGGCAGTGTTCAGCCTCATCCTCTTCCCACCCTCTGGGTCCCTGTTCCATCTACCGACACAGCAGAACTGGCTGTAGAGGAGTTGCTGGCATTGGCACTCTGACCCCTCGGCCAATATGTGTTCTCCCACCATTCATTTGCCAATTCACCTGGCCATCCATCCCAGCCCTGGCTTCTGCCAGAGTTGTGAGTGGGGTGCCAGGAATGCAGCTTGCCTGGAGCCCAGGCTAGGAGCGGAAACAGCCTGGCCCAGACCGAGTTTGTTTCAGTGAACACCATTTCTTCCCACTTTTTTTGTGCCTCCCCAGCACTGGCACCCAGGGCACATACCCTACTTGCCCCACCCTAGATATGCCTCTGTGTGTCAGAGAATGAGGTATTGGTACTCGCTATTAGGAATAAGTCTGAGGAGGTGCAGGGGAGCACAAACTGTAACCAGAGAAGATAGGTGTGATGGATCCTCTTGCCAAGCTGGCCCTGCAGTTCCAACCAAGGGTTTCTATCACTCACCTTGCCCTCTGCCCCTTAATCCATTCCAAGATTGGGTGCTTGGGCTTCAAGGTGACCCTCTATTGTGGACCAGTGGCAGTGTTTTGGTGGGTTCTATGTTATAAAAGTGACTAGACCACTTTCCTACGAACAGACAAAAACAGAGGTAAAACAAACAAGTAGAAGTTTATTAAGACACAAGATAATAACCCTTGAGCTACTAAATCATTTACAGCTCCTCAAAACTATAATCAGTCCTTTCCTCTGTTTGATCCTTCTGTCTCAATTCCATCTGGTCTTATGCCTGTGAAATCTGTCCCTTAGCTTTGTGTCAGCTTTTCTGTACCTCTAGGCTATCTTTCCCCTATCTGCCCTCTGACAGAGACAAGCCTCAGTTTTGTAACATTTCGTTCCCAAAGGCAGTCCTTGAGCTGTGATTTGCTGCCTTCACCCAGATTTGCCCAGCTCCTCCCTTCACGGTAGGCATCCTGCTTCCTTGTGTATATAAATTTGAGTTTACCTTGCCTTGAAAACCCCCTCCCTTTGCCCCATGTCTAGTTTTAGACAGAGGCTGTAACCATACTGTAACATAGTGGTTTGAGTGTTAGAACTATGGCCCTGAAAACCAGGGTTCAGTTCTCTGATTGGCCATGGAAACCCACTGGGTGACCTTGAGTGTATCACACACTCTCAGCTCCAGACAAAGTCCATGATAGGTTCATTTTGGGTTCCCCATAAATTGGAAATGACTTGAAAGCACACAGCAACAACAGTTTTAGATAGTTTCACTTTCTTTCCATCTAATGAGTTGAATATGTGTCAAGAATCAGTGATATTCAGTTCAGGAGTTCCTAGATGAATTAGGACAGTAGAGATCTGCATTGGGCAGCTTATATTCTTAAAGAAGACTGTTCAAGGTAGAAACATGGAATTATAGAATCATAGAGGTGGAAGAGACCCCAGGGGCCATTGAGTCCAACCCCCTGCTATGCAGGAACACACATCAAAGCATTCTCAACAGATGGCCATCCAGCCTCTGCTTAAAAACCTCCAAAGAAGGAGACTCTACCACACTCCGAGGCAGTATATTCCACTGCTGGACACCTCTGACCGTCAGGAAGTTCTTCCTGAGGTTCAGGTGGAATCTCTTTTCCTGCAGCTTGAATCCATTGCTCCTTGTCCTAGTCTCTGGAGCAGTGGAAAACAAACCCACTCCCTCCTCAACATGACATCCCTTCAAATATTTAAACATGGCTATCATGACCCTTCTTAACCTTCTCTTCTGCAGACTAAATATACCCAGCTCCATAAGCCATTCCTCATAGGGCATGGCTTCTAGACCCTTCAGCATTTTGGTCACCCTCCTCTGGACACGTTCCAGCTTGTCGACATCCTTCTTGAATTGAGGTGCCCAGAACTGTACACAGTATTCCAAATGAGGCCTAACCAATGCAGAATAGAGTGGTACTATTACTTCCCTCGATCTAGACACCATACTCCTATTGATGCAACCAAGAATTGCATTGGCTTTCTTGGCTGACTAAGCATATTCAAGAAATGAAATTCTGAAATGTTGCTGTGGAAATCCTCTGGGTCGAGAAAAGCTCCATTTTTCCTTAGAATCAAAGTAATCTATGAGTATATAGTAAATGAAGCGCAATATGCTCTGTTCATATCCTGAAAGTAATTCTCTGCTAGCATTTGTTTGCCATGATAAAAAACAAAAAAAAATGAAAATAAGCAGATTCTGATTTCAGGCTTTATTGATGGCAGTGCACTTGAATGCTTGGCACTATGTGGTTCATGTATGAGTAGTCTAGCACAGCTGTAATTGGAAATATAAATATGTATTAAGTGTTTGCCATTCATTTACAAGTATAAGTCTATTTTTCAACTTCTGATGGGAAACTATTACGAAAGATGAAACTAGTTTTGTTTTGCGTATTCTGTACATGTTCTCATATACACATTTTCCCCCTCCACCTAAAATTAATAAATTAATACACACACACACACACATACACACACAAATATGAAGCAGTTTTTTGCTGGGGAGTCAATCCTTTTATAATGCAAGCAGGTTAAGGTAACTTTTCCTTTTAAAACTGTTTACTATATTTCAACCATTATCAGGTGTGTAAAATATTTGATCTGAAAATATATACACTCTGTGACAGGAAACTATGCACTGAAGCAACAAGGATCTTGCAATTTTATCAGGACAATGCCAGTAGATTTCAGCAAGGTTGGTTCCAACTCATCTGTGATAAATGAGAAGATAAGGCAATCAGTGCACACCATGACACTCTGTGCAGCTAGTTAGACACACTTGAAAACTATTCAGGTGTGCTCACAAGGCTTATGAGTCTTACATGGGGTGGTGGGGGGTTTCAATATAAATGCATCTTTCATGGTGGCCACGAGAAATGCAGGATCTGTTTTTCTAAGACTTAACCCAGGTCAGATATAAATAATAGATGTTAAGATTTCTGAGTTTGGGGATGCATTTCAGACTGTGTTTCAGCTGGGTCAAAACACTATCTTCTTTATTCCCTTTTCTTTACCCTTGTATAGTTCCTCTGCTTGATAAATGCCTGCAAAATTCCATCACACCTTTGCGGGGACCTCTTTGGGTCTCTAAGGGAGAAGGTTTCAGCCCCTCTGGAGCAAAGATGTATATCCAAGGAGTACTGTTGGCCTTGCACCACCGATTAAAGTCTGCAAGAAACTACTGTGAACAGGTGAGTAATCCCAGTTCTTTAAAGACTGCTTTTTCCCTTTGTTATTAAATGTACTAGTTTAAAAAAGCTGTGATTGGCACTGTGTCATAAGGAAGTATGACATATTGCATGAGTTCTTGTACTCGATAGGTAGTTGAAATGTTTCCCCTATAATCTTAACGCCAACAATAATGGAGCTAATTGTGTATGTCTTTCAGTGTGGGGTGTTATATGTCTAATCTTTTTTTTTCTTGTTGAACACTATGCTTAGCTGAAGCATTCTTTATGTGGGAATTATATATATAGCCTTCTCTGAATAGGGTCACTAAACATTTTTCATAAGTCTTTCTGTCTCCCTTTTTCACCAGTGGAATAAGAGCTAGACTAGAAATACAGATATTTATATGAAAAGATGTAAACATAGCCAAATAATATTTTCCTTTGTATTACTACTTTGCTGTAAAGAGAAATTGTTAATAATTTGCAAAGCAACCGTTATAAAATTGTTAGGCATATTTAAAATGTGCTTAAATTCAAAGTACACGCCAAAGAATTTTGTTCTGATGGCTCTTTGTAGATGATGGTTATCCGTGTCATTATTGTGCATTTTTGTCTGCAGTGCATGTCTGTGTTTTCCTTAAAAATTTGATACGTGCTTGTATGTAAGACCAATGTAATTGACTTGAACTGAAGCAAAATGTGCATGTCTTTTCCAAACTGTTGTTATCATAGCTTAATTTTTCAAGAGCAACCTTTTTGTAATTAGAAAGTATTTGAACATGAGATCCAAGCTAAATATTGCACTGTAAAATGAGGTTTATTAGTAATCTCAGGCCATGTACTGAAAGATGAATTCATCGTGCACTCAGCCTTCATAAGGCATAGGATGAGCAAGGAGGGCTGGAAGAAGTACCTGCCAGTCAAGCTGTTTATATAGCACCTCCTGCTGTCAAATCTGTAGAGAGAAATGAGCATTTACTTTGGAATAAACTGTTTTGGCCCTGGGCAAATGGTAATCCGTGACAAATAATCAAGAATGTATAATCAGATAATGTAGCTGACAAGAGAGGCTTGTTTCATGAAATGCTTGACCCAGTGTCACTTTGAAGGGGGCAGGGGGTGGGGGAGACCCACACAGAACCTCTATTTTAAAGTGCTTACTTGGCTTGTAAGGCAATTCTGATTCTGATGTTTTTACCTCCCAAAGTTGGAACTTTATATGATGACATTTATTTCTAGTGCAATTCAATGTTTATCAACAGTTACAACTTTGGATCAAATTAAGCAGACAATCCTTACTGCTGTTTTTGACTATTTATTGATCTATATAGGCCTGTTAGCACCCTTCTATAGTACATTATCTATTTTCAGATTCTGTATTTCTTTGGAGATATTGAAGTATTGGTGTATGATATATGGGAAGAATTTTACCATCAGGGCAACATTTATATTGGAAACACTATGGAAAACACTTTAAAATGTAAATATGTTTGAATTTAGAAAGAGCAACACATGTTCAAGGAGAAAGGCATTAGTTCAGTTTTCCTTAGCAATTCAGTTTTAGAGTCATCAATCGATAATAGTAATAATAATAATAGTAATAGTAATAGTGAAAGTTTGCAAATGATTTCTGAGATGTCTTTGCTTTCTAAAGCAACAACAATAATATACAACTACAAGATAAAAGTAGCATTATGAGTCCTGCAAATGATAGAAGTTGCTTAATATAATACGATAATATGTGGTTTAAAAATATGCTGTGTAGTCATTGCTACCTGTAACTTACAGTTAAACAGTACAGTAGGAATACATAGCATTGGCATCAATGTTTATCTATTGCCCTTTTAATGTTCCTTGTGATTTTCAAACTAGAACTTTATGCATTTGATAGACTTCAAATCACTTTTAATATATTCTGAAATATCTCTTCCCTTTTCTTCCTAATATGTTGTTAAGAAAAAAAAAACTGTGACACTAAGTCAGTGTGCAGTACTCTACGCACAGTGCATTTTTTCCCAGATGCCTGTTTCAGCCTCAAGTTCTGCTTAATCTTGAAGGCCAGGGAACCATTTGAAGCAACATTTAATGTGTGCAAGGGACTATAAATGGAAGAGAAATCAAGCAGTTGCACAGACGTTTTCCCAAAGAGATAGTCATGTTAACCTGTTTCAGCATTTAAAAAGGAATAAAGGAGTCCAGTAGCACCTTTGAGACTAACTGGTTTACTCTGCCCTGAGCTTTCATGGACATCAATTCACTTCTTCAGATCTATGCAGAAAATGTTTGGATCACAGGCTGTCAGCATTACCCGGTTAACCATGGGTGTAATCTACAGGTATGCCCCACTGCACTACTTTCTGCATCAGCGAAAGCAACCAGACCAGACATGCTGTAGAGTCCATAGGCTGTGCCCTTTCCAGCAATACTATACTGTTCTTGCCAGAAAGTTTGCTGGTTGTTCAGAACAATCAATCCTCCTGAAGAAAAATGTGGCTACATTGACAAGGGTGTCTCATCAGCACTTGCACCCTTTGTTTTCCTCACCTTTGCTAAATGAGCATGTTAGGTCAAAAGACTTCTGTTGCTGTTCTTTTGCCAACACAAACTGTTTTGAAAAAGGAGCTTTCTGATTCACAGCTGGTGAGATGTTCTCAGAGCAAGACATTCATTGACTGTTTCTCAACTCAAGGGTGTACTTATCTGTCCTCTCCTTTTATTTCCCCATTTTCATTAAAAATAAAATAAAGCTTTAAAATGCTGAATATTACATTTAACTTGATTTAGACCATTTCTGCACTAGACTCTTATAGTGCTATTATTCCACTTTCAACATCCTATGGAATCCTGGGTTTTGCAGTTTAAGGAAGGGCCAGGGAGCCCCTCCCTACAAGTGGAATAATAGCACTATAACAGTCTAGTGTGGAAATGTCCTTAGATAAATCTGGGATATAGGTGTGTGACTCAAGACAAAATATTCCAAGGCATATATTATGGTGCCAGGCTCAGCACATAAAGTAATTCCACTGAATTTCTGCCTTAATGTTCACCCAATCTGTATTAACACGCAAAATGTACTATCACAATAGCTTGCATTGTTTCCCCTAGGTACTGCTTACCTGCCAGAGTGCGTATTAGCAGCATGTTGAATCTTGCCTTTTTGGATGCAGGGATTTGAATTATGTCAAAATTTTCATTTCACATGTGAAACAATCACTGCTCCGTGTTCATTTCATAAAGAGTGTGAATGATCTTTCGTTGCTTTTTAAATGTAATGTGAAGGAAGTATGGGATTAATCATACAATTCTTAACTCTTTGAAGACAACTGAAAACGGCTGTCCTGCTTTTCTCTTTTTAAGAACACTATTACCATAGTACTGTTTCTCATTTTAGTGATCTTCCTAAAAAATATTCTTCAGTAATTTGATTGTGGTATTTGATGCTCAAGGAATGAATTTTTCCTTTAAAATCTGAAAAGACTGCTGATAATTTGAGATCTGTTAATCAGAATTTGTACGTGGTACTCTGTGACAGAAAGAAGGGACATGAGTTTAAAGCTATATTTTCTTTATTTGTGTTCCCCATTTCGATTAGATGCAAGAGCTTACATGTTATTTTCTATAAGAAACCACAAATGTTATAAAATAGTAAGTATGCTTTGACACTATGTATTTAAATTTATTTTCTGCAGACAGGGATTCCTGCACAATAAAATTATTCAAGGCTGTGTCAGGAATATTAAAATTCATTAGTAAGTGTGGAAATAGCATAAACATGCAGGCATGAAGTGCAGTTAACACTTCAACTGAAGGGGCTGTCCTGTCTCATTAGCATTCTTGATATGTAGTTGTGCTGTTGGTGGGGGTGTTGAACAGGAATGCCATTGTGCTGAGCCCCAGTGTTTGGGGACAAACACTGCTGTGGAAGGAACGTGTGAAAAGGCCATGGTACTGTCAGTGAATGAGGAAGGCTGTGCGTTCCCTGTGCTTCAAGCAGGGAAGCTGTCATTCACAACCCCAGAACAGTTAAACAGAGGCCAAAGAGATGACTGAAATACCTTTTTAAATGATATTAATGATTCGTAACCATTTTTCTCCTTTAGAATCACTCAGTAAATAATTAGTTCTGTCTGTCACTAAGATCAATGAGAAACACAACATGGGTAAGGTGACACAAAGGGTAAATGGCAGATCCAGTAAAAGATATAGCCATTTTGGATCTTTCATTCTTTGAGATAAAAATGACTACTGTTCTGAAATCAAAGTAAAACTGGTTGTTTGGGAAGAAAAATGGTGCAGAATTTCCAGCCTACCCAATTTTTCAAACTTTCTCAAACCTGCCCTAAAGTCCACATCCATCATAAGAAGAAACTTGTGAAAGTGTTATAAAACTTATATAAACATTCTTTAAAATATCCTTTTGGTAGAGACAAAATGACTTAAGAAAAAAAATTCCTTTGAAAAGTAGTGAAATGTTACTTTGTGTCCATTAATACATTATATTATTTTGAAAGGAATGCTTCTACTATGCAAAAAACTCTTTCAAAAAATGAAAGTGGCAAATAACATATATTTTGATCTTTGCAATTTATGCACTGACAATTGTGGCAGGATTCACTGTAGTCGCAGACACTATTCATTACAGAGCAAGCATTAAAGGCATCATAATACCACTATTTTAATTTGCATACAAATTATTTTTCTAGATGCAATTTTTACGTTATTTGACATTTTATCACCCTTTGATTTACAATTTCTGCACTTAATACTTCCTCTGATAATGTTGGATAGAAACAGATACCAAATGGTTTTCATAGCTTCCCTGATTTTATAACCTCAGAGTGTCTGTAGTCTGATGATCTGATTACTGCATTGGTCATCTTTGATGTCAGCTTTGCATAGTAATTATCTTACTGCATGTCAGTATACAGTATAGTAAATACTATGTTGTATTGTTCTATATTACATATAATTTTCATTGCTATAGAATTTTAGTTTTAAAATAAGGTTTTTTTCCTAATAATTGTGCTCCACTGAAATCTGGCCTATTAAAATTAATGCATCTTTAATATTGCATTTAAAATTCACAAAAGTTGACATTCATGAAAAAGTCCTGTGTGGTAAATTAGTAACTGAAAAAAAGTTTAGAACTTAGGCAATAAAGATAACTGTTTATTTAAAGACTATAGCAAGATATTCCAGTGAATTTTTTTTTCAGCTGATTAATGTTTAATGTTTCAGACTTCTGAGGAAAAATGCATAGCATGATTTAGATGTGTTAAATATTGAAGAGCTGGTGAATATTGTAAATACAAGTACAGAGATAGCAGCAGTCCTTCAGTCTATGTGGAGCAACCTAGGAGGAATGTCGTACAGTAATCTACTGAAACAAACTTTTTTTTTTTCTTGAACAGCTAGACTATTTATCAAACCTGCAACATAACATGATAGTCTTTTATTAAAACATCTTAAAATTGTGTTTATGTAATTCTGAAATTCACTGTCTTGACAAATTTCAGGAAGTGGTTGTAGCATGTTAAGTTCCCTTACAGATGGGAACAATGCCTAAACATTTTCATGCAACCAAGCTGCATTCTAGTTACTAGAAGTATTTTAAAAACCTTAAACTTGTGTCTTTTCCAAAGTGTCATGCCTTGAGCAGGCCTAACATCAGTTAAATGAAGTGAAAATTGCATTCTTGTCTTGATAGAGATGAAAATGGATTTCTGGTCATGAAATAGATGTAGTTGTCACTTTTTAAAAAAGGTGTCAGCAGTTTGCTTCAGCGACTAAGGTGCCAATTCAGTATGACAGTAAACTTGTGATCTGAGCAATCAATAAAATGCTTCAATAACTTCTGCTTCATTACACTTATAATAAGAAGCTATAGATCTGTGGCACATAAAATGTTGATAAAGAGGATATGTGGAGACTAGCTGTAGTATTTTGTCTTAGGAACACAGCAAGTGCAATGTTGCCATCTAGAGTTTGTGCATAGGCAGTTATTCTAAGAGGAAAGCATCAATAATAATGTAAGCCTTGTTAGTGAAGGGTCTGTGTTTTTTGTTGTTGTTGATTCTGCACATATATGTGGAACAGTTTGTTGTTTGTCAGAAAATTGACTAGGTTATTGGAAAATTAGACATGCCCTCTTTGAATAATGTGCTATATTTGTTTTCTAGCCCTCATTTTGAGACTTGAATTTAGTTTCTAGTATGAAGACATTTTCGTTGTCACATGCTGTGATGAAAGTGTAAGATACAATTATTTTATTTATCCACTAAGTGATAGCTTTGCAACTATCAGTTGGAAGATCTTCACAGTATAATCTATTGAAGTGGGCTGTACAATAAATTTGTTAGTCTTCAGGTGCAGCGGGACTCTTTATTGTTTTGGTTTTTTGTAAGAATCTAAGCAGTCTGCTTGGAAACTGATATAGTATAATGAAGATGGTTCCAATGATTACCAAACTACTTTTTTCGTAAGTTATTTCCTTATTATCTCAAGGTAGGGCTGGGTAAGAGGCCTGTATGAAAACCCAGAGAGCCCCTGCAAGTTAGTGTGAACTTACTGAACTTCATGAATCAGTAGTCTTGCTCACTATAAGGTAGTAGTCTGTGTCCTAGTTATTATTATTTTAATATATTTAAAAATATAAATGTGTTTATGTGCTAAAATAATTTTCAAGACAAGATGCAGTATTTCTTTGGTTTAAAAAAAAGTTATGTGATTATAGTATATTGTGGAAAACTCTTAACTTTGGTTGTAATCCAAACTTGATCTTGTAAGTTTGCTCTTTCAAATTTGATCACGTGTGGGTAAATCAAAATCATAATTAATTGTACTTTTAAAAACAGCTTTTGCAACCTGTAGACTTTTCCCCCCCCTCGGTCCCACTAAAAATAGATGAGCTGGATCCTAGAGAGTTCCTTATTTGCTCAATTTCCCAGCTATTTTGGCTATTTATCAGTTAGACTTACATGCTAAGCCTCTAGACATAAATTCAGTTTGGTTCAGTATCATTTGCACTTTCAATCCTGACTCTTCTACACTGCAGGCCTCTCTGTTGCTGAAAGCCAGCTTTCCCAGTCTTCTGGAGCAGGTTTTAGGGTATACTCACATTTGTGAAAAATGCTTCCATATGCACAATGACAACATCAGGTATTAACCCTGGTATGGAAGCATAGGCACAACAGTCTTTTCAGAAACTCTACCTCTATGCATAATGTCACATGAGGCCATTGTTAACCTTATATGGAAGATACTGCACTAGTACCGAAATGGTAGAATGACAGAACCTGCCTGTAAAAGGTTTAGCCTCCTCTAACACACCCAATTGCATGACTAATTAAGAATGCAAGAAAAAATTGCATTTTGGCTTAAGAAGATGCTTTTTTTCAATATTCATTGAAAGAAGAAGGAAACCCTAAACTAGCTAGGATTAGAATTATTATTTTCCAAAAAAGACTTTAAAAAGTTCTGCAAACATATTCAACAGGTACACATGCAAGCACAAGTCCACTGGAGTTAGAACTGCAGGTATAATATTCATAAATTCATGCTAACTATCATGTGTGAAGGGAATAGGATCTATAATTTGAACCATGTTTCTGTTTCTGAAGATTTGAATGTTGAAGAAATGAAATGCCCACGCATTCCTTTTACTATAAAGCAGAGCTAAGTTCTTTATAATCATCAGTCCCTTTTGAAGGATAATAATTTTCACAGGCTTTGATTTAAATTCTTTGGAAAGGCATCAAAATAATAAACTTTTCTGTTATATTGAAGAGAAATCATTGCATTTTAGAGCCTTGAGAGTAATTACAGAATTCTTCCTTTATAGATTTTGGAAGTAGGATTTGACATATTTCCTTTAAATTACTCAACCACTTACAGGCATTATTGCCTCTGACTCTTGGATTTAGAATAAATTTTACAGAGTTAAAGTGGTAATGTGCAAGTGTATGCTTGACAGATTCCTTGAACAGCTTCAACACCCACAGGTATTATTTGTAAGAAAACAATCATGCTGAGTCTTCAGCTGGTTAGAGAGGGCAGAGTGTTCCATCTTCACCCGACATTCTATCTGTTTTGTCGACATTGGGTGCTCCCTGCGTGCCACCTACTCCTCCCAAAACAATGCTTGCATGAAGAGTTTTGTGTGAATGGACAAGGATATCTTTTTTTAAAAAAGAACCTAAACAGCATAGAAGCTACAAGAAAGGAGAAATAAGAGAAAAGCAAAATGAAGAACTGTCTTGAGGATTGATTAGCAGTTTGCAATTTTTCTAATTAATCGTTTTACGTTAAACTTTTGTCGTACTACTGAAGTATAGTTGTTGAGTACAACTCTAATAGATTTACAAAAAGCTCTGAAAAAAAAAGATTGATTACATGAAAGAAGATGTGAAACTAAAAAAATTAGATGCTATAATTTCTCAGAAGTATCTATTTGTCTTAAACAGACAACTTTTAAATGAAAATCTAACTTTAATAATTAAAAGACAAGTTTCTGTCAGAATGTTCAAGATTCAGCTTTAAGCTTCAAGCAGTTTCACTCTGTTTTTGATATCTATGTTATTATTATTTGATACTTACTGCCTTTTTGCACCTTACCTTTTTGCGGAGGTGGGGGGCGGTGCTTACACGAGAAGCCTTCGGAGGAACGCTTTCGCATCCCTGCTGCTTGGGCTTCACAGCAGCTTCCTGGTCGCGTGAGTGCCCCGCCCGCACCCCGCCCCTTCCTACCGCAGTGCAGCCTGAGAGTTGCAGGCTAGCACTGAGGCAGGAAGCGCGACTGGCACGGCTCAGGAGGCTGCGCACAGCAGGTAAGTGCGCTCCATGCCCCTGAGTGTTGCGCGACCGCGTGGCATTTTAGGCTTGAAGCTGAAAATAAAAAAATGCATGCACGGTTCGCGTAACGCTCTTGAGCGTCACGTAAATGTGAATGCGTCATGCAGACCGCTCCACACTTTTACGTGACGCTCAAGGGGCCCTTTGACTTAAGAAACGCTGTGCGAAAAGGGCTTTAATTGGGTTCTATTCAGTAATATACATAATTCTGGTTCTGTACCCGTGGCTAAAATCAAGGATGGACTGAATATGGGGGGAAAAGAGAGAGAGAGAATGAGAGAGATTGTGGAAGTCCTATTGATCATAAGACTTGAATTCTTGAATTGTGATGCCTAGAACTGGACACAGTAATCCAAGTGAGGTCTGACCAAAGCAGAATAGAGTGGTACTATTAGTTTGATAGATCTACACACTATGGCCATTTCCGCACTACAGTGTTAAACCGCTGCTATTCCACTTTCAATGCCCTGTGGAATTCTGGGGTTTGTAGTTTACTGAGACCAAAGAGCTCTTTGGCTGAGAATTTGAAGTGTCCTTCCCTAAACTACAAACCCCAGAATTCAATAGGAGGTTGATAGTGGAATAGCAGCACTTTAACACTGTAGTGCGGAAATGGCCAGGTGTCCTCAGCTTACTTCAACTGCTGCAAACAATTCCAAATAGAGAGGGGTCATTTAGAATACTCAGACAGAGGGCTCTAATGCTTCATCAAGCTACAAATTGCAGGATGTAATCATGGCAGTTACAGTAGAATCATAGTGATATAACTTTGTAGTGTGAAAACATACCATGGGTTCTCTATTGTAGGCTGCCTTTGGAATAGCATAGGCCTCCATTCCATCATCCATTTTAGGGGTTAAATCTGACTAAAACAACCCCTATCAATCAGTATTTGCAAACAGTGAACTGAAACCAGTCATTTTTCTGGCCTGTATGCCCCTGAATAGTTAGAATGGGAGCATTATTTAATTCTTCCCGTTGAGATAGTCTTTTTCCTTCTTTGTGTGTGAGGTTTAGGGTTGTGAAAGCATTATTTCATCCTTTAGCTGGAAAGGGCTTTATTTTATTCTTGTCCCCTTATGTTGTGAATTTGGCACTTATTTTTCATTATTGTTTTATTGTCTTATACTGGACTGGAGATTTGGAATCCTAAAGCAAATCAAGCTTGGACTTGTTCTAGAAGCTAAGATAACTAAACTAAAGCTGTCATATTTTGGCCATATCATAAGAAGACATGACTCACTAGAAAAGACAATAATGCTTTAGAAGGTGGAGGCTGGTGATGATGATGACTTGGAAACTTCAGCTGGTGTGAAATGTAGTAACAAAACAAATATTTTTGAATCATAGAATCATAGAATCATAGAAATGTAGAGTTGGAAGAGACCACACGGGCCATCCAGTCCAACTCCCTGTGTTACTTTTTTTTTAATGACTTCTAGTCCTTTTCCAGGCATAATATAAAATTCTTGTTTCTACCATTGGCTCCCTAATTGCCTTAGAACCAAGATAATTGAAAGATTCCCCTCCTTCCCACCAACTCAGCTCACTGAGAAAGGATCTTCTGTGTATTTCCCAGAAATCTATGAAGTTCAGTTGGTGGCAATGTTGTTGATGTAAAATTTTTATTGACAGTCGTATTGAGACTATGGAACAGGGAAGTGACCTGGGTCATCAACCCAGGCATCCTTGACAAAATAACATAGCTGCATCTACCCCTTGGTTTTCTAACCAATGAAGTGCAGTGAAAAGGTTGGGACAGTAGCACAAGTTGTAGAAAACTTGCTCTGAACATGATAGGTCAAAAATTTTCTCAACTCTTACCTCAGGTTAAACATTATCTTGGGACTTTCTCTATTCCAGTGATGCCAGTGCATGGACTGCAACACCTCTCTTTGCACTCTGCACACAGTGCAACACTTCTCTGTTACTACTGCATATCAACAGTGCTGGATCACTAGCTTCTTTGAGTGGCTAGAAAATTGCTTCTAAAAACATTGGATCTCAAAACCAATTCATTCCTTTGCAGGAAAGATTCCTCATATTGACATTCAATTAGATAGTACAGGTGTCACAGGATGAACATTAGAATTTTGACTTGTTCAGCCTGAAGATATGGACAAGTTGCTTGGAGGTTTGTAGTCTGCTGCCTGTGCATCATAACCCAGTGTGGTTGTTAAAGGTTACCAGGACATGCGTGTGGAAGACCTAGGACTCAAAGATAATGAAAGCCTCTCTGCTTTCTGTCCTCAAGGAGGGAGCTGTATAACATATGTAGAAGATATTATTGGTTAGACCTAATGGATTTGAACAATTAGCATCTGATCTCCCCTTTAAAACAAGATCTTGTATATATGGTATGACAGGGTCTCCAGTCCAACTGGATGGTTGATCACAAAGGACAGGTGAATTCTTTTTCGCTCTATGGGCTTTGTCTTGTGAGGTAATGCAGGGTTCAATTTCCAATCAATCAAAGAAACCACCAGGCAAAGTCACCTGGATTTGGGATATAAATCCTTGTTTACTTCATGCATATAAGAGTGAAGAATTTCTATAGTTTTCTTGCCACTGGGCAAGATTATGAGAACCTTTTCCATTTTTTACTTATTGCATTGACTTGTTTGCGAAGGTTTTCTTATGCAAAAAGCATTGTTTTAATGGAGTTTTAGCTCTGATTCCTATTGCTCCTACTTGGATAAGAAATAAAAATCTCATCTTTGAACAGTCAATATGCAGTGATCACATAATTTGTTGTCTGTATTCAGGTTTGCTGCTTATGTCTTACAGAAGGGACATGTTTTAACTGGAAAACTGGGAGAGCACAGCAAAAAAAGTGCATGACAGAATGCTGTTAATATTATTTTATGTCAATTTATCAGTTGTTTTTTATTCTGAAAATTTGGACTCAACCCAGTTTAGAAAGATTCCAAATGCATTAACTCAGTAAAAATAATGAACAAAACACTGTATAATAAACCTGTGCCAAAAGTTTGGAAAGTCAAATTTTCAGATAATTTTTTGGAAATTCAGGAGAATAGATTGCCAGCACTCTTGACTCTTCTTGGCTGGCAGCTGCCGTTTATGGTTTCCCTCCAGAATTCCCTGGAACAATGCTACATCATGAAGCAACATCATTCTGAGGCACTTTTGACACAAAAGAGGAAATTGGCCACCAAAGTGCCTTTCTCTGGGTTTGGGATCACAGAATTGGTCTAGTAGTACTAGAATGGTGAGCAATAAAGTATATCATTTTTTGTCTTGCAGCAAATCTATGAAATGCACCATTTCTATTTTACAGTTATGAATAAAACCTGGAATACCCCGGTCTCACAATTTAATATCGTCTTCAGGTAGCTTTTTTTATGGAAAGAGGAACTGAAATAAAACATGAAGTAAGCTATGAACAGCCACAGACTTTCTTGTTGCTGATGATATCTAAGTGCAGAGCATGGACAAAATGAATTATTAATTCACCGGCACAGTTAATGAGGCTAAATGTCGCTACAATCAGGCTCTCACTTAATGTTGCAATCTAAAAACTTTGCAAGCACATTCACAGCAGGTGGCTGGAAACAGTGCAAATTGCTCTGTTTGGCTTGGGCTTGCTTACTCTGGACTTTGGAAGTAGGGAGAAATACAGACATACCTCAGTTAATGAAGTAGACACCTTGCTACACTTCACTACTGTAACAAAAACTCTGGCATCAAAAGCAGAAAAAACATGGAAAGAACAGGGATAGATTCCTACACCACACACACTTTATCCAAAACTAACAAATTTGTTTCCATTACTTTTTCCTCTCTCAGTAGCAGGTTGATTATAGTCTGAAGACCTGTCTTGGGACTACTGCATACATTACTTATTTCCTACGTTGTATATTGGAAACGTACAAAGAAATAATTCTATATTCCTTTGAAAGAACGGTGCCAGAATTGCAGTACTGGAATAATATATTCCAAGCAGTTATTCTGTCAGGAACAGATTCACCCTCAAACGTAGCAATAAACTTTAGTAGAAGATTTATTGAAACATAGTGAATGATACTGTCTATCAGACGTTAAAGCTCGAGAATGGAATGCTTTCCCCCGCCTTACACTTAAACAGCAAGTTTCTCCTGAGATAGTTGTAAAAGGACGAACGTCATCATGCCAAATGGTTCCTTTGAAATTCCAGCCAGAAGGAATGGTTGGCACCTGGGAAAGTTAACAGCCTACTATCACTATTTCCCCAGGCTACTGCTATCCTAAAACAACAAACATGGAGGACTCCTGACATCCTGCCCCACTTTTTTTTTTTAAAAAAAAAATTCATATACATATAGATACGCAAAACAAGTAAAATATTACAGAACAACAGAAATACAAGAAACCCATGCAGTAATAACAAAGTCAATCGGGGCGTTGAGGAACATCAGTCGGCGAAGAATCCAGCGAAGGGGCTCTCTTCAGCAAACTGGAATGAAAGACAGGATGAATTGCCTTGAGGGAAGAAGGGAGATCCAGTTCAAAAGAAACATCGTTAATAGCTCTTTTCACAGGAAAAGGACCGAGAAATCGAGGGGAAAGTTTTTTAGAAGGAGAAGTAGACGAAATGTGCTTAGAGGAAAGAAAGACCAGATCCCCGGGTTTGTAAGAGGGGTTAGGCTGCCGTTTGCGGTCGGCAAAGCGTTTGTGAGAAGCTTTTGCAGACGCTATAGCATCCGAAACGGATTGCCAAATGCCCGAAAATTTAGAGACCCAAGCAGAAACAGAAGGAGGAGCAGAGGAAGGGAGGGTGAGGGGGGGGAAAGGAGAAGGAAGAAAGCCGTAAACTATTTCAAACGGGGGTTTCCCAGTAGAAGCATGAACAGCATGGTTTACAGCAAACTCAGCAAACGGGAGAAGCGAAACCCAATCGTTCTGGTTTTCAGAAACAAAGCACCTAAGAAATTGTTCAAGAGATTTGTTAGCACGCTCAGATTGGCCATCTGTTTGGGGGTGATAAGCACTGCTGAGTTTCTGAGTGATTCCCAGGGTTTTCAAGAGGCAGGTCCAAAACTTGGAAGTGAAAATTGGATCCCTGTCCGAAATGATCACCGAAGGTAGTCCGTGAAGTTTCCATACATGATGAACGAATAGGTCAGCAAGTCGTTCAGCATTGGGTACTTTCTTTAGAGGAACAAAATGACATTGCTTGGAAAAGTGATCAGTAACAACCCAAATAACATGAAAGCCATGTGAAGAGGGGAGAGAGACGATAAAATCCCATGCGATAACCGACCAGGGGCTACAAGGAGCAGGCAGAGGTTGTAGGAGCCCTTGAGGCTTAGATGTGGGCGATTTAGAAACGTTGCAAGTAGCACACTGTTTAATGTAAGTTTGCACGGAGGAGTTTAGTCCAGGCCACCAAAAAAGGCGGCGAATCGCATGCAATGTCTTCAAAAACCCAAAATGTCCAGCAGGTTTGGAATCGTGATGACGATGAAGTACATGCTCACGGGCAGCAGGGGGGACGTAGACCTTGGTGCCATAGAAAGGGAGATTGTCAACCCACTCAATTTTGTCCTTATTTGCCGGGAGCCATGAGTCGGCATGCGCTGCATGAACGATAGCATCGCGGAGAGCGGAGTCACAGAGGGAGGAGGCAGAAAGCCTTGTTTTTGCTAATGTGCGAGTAGTTACTTGAGAAGCCAGGGAGGAGGCAGGAAATAAGGCTTTGGAGGGGGGACGTAGCAGAAGGTCCCTCAAAACAGGGAAGGCGAGATAGAGGGTCCGCCAATTGGTTGGAACGGCCAGGTTTGAAAACAATTTTAAACCGGAACCTCTGGAAAAATTCAGCCCATCTCGCCTGCTTAGGGGAGAGTTTCTTAACCGACTGCAAGGCTTGCAAATTTCTATGATTAGTCCAGACTTCAAAGGGGAGTCGGGCCCCTTAAGTAAATGTCGCCAAGTGGTCAGCGCAAAATGAATAGCCTTGGCTTCTTTCTCCCAAATAGGCCAATTAGCTTGTTGATGAGAAAATTTCTTTGAAATGAAAGCACAAGGCTTGAGTGCTCCCTCAGAGTCATGTTGCAAAAGAACAGCGGCCATGGCAAAGTCAGAAGCATCTGTTTGCACAATGAATTGCTTAGCACTGTCGGGGAAAAGTAGCAATGGCTCTGTAGTGAATTTAGATTTCAAATGTTCAAACGCCGACTGACATTCAGGGGACCAACGAAGTTTGTGCGACTTACATGTAGATTCGCCTTTAGGTTTCCGTAACAGGTTAGTAAGCGGAAGCGCTATGGCTGCAAAATCCTCGATAAAGTTCCGGTAAAAGTTTGCAAAGCCAAGAAATTGCTGCAGTTGCTTCAAAGTTTTGGGGACGGGCCATTGCAAAATAGAGTTAATTTTCGAAGGGTCCATTTTAAGTGAACAATCTTGAATCCTATAACCCAAGTAATCAAAGGTTTGGGTGTCAAATTGGCACTTAGACAGATTAACTACGAGGTTATTATCTATCAGCCGTCGAAGCACTTCCTGAACCAATGATACATGAGATTCCATGGAGTCTGCATAAATTAAAATGTCATCCAAATAAATCAGAACCCCCTGATACAATAAGTCATGGAAAATGGTGTTCAAAAACATCTGAAACACAGATGGTCCAGATTGTAACCCAAAAGGGGGAAGAACCGTCCATTTAAAATTCCCCAGTGGGGTTGCAAAGGTGGTGAGCCATTCAGAGTCTGGGTCCATCCGAATCCTATGAAATGCTTCTTTAAGATCAAGCTTAGTGAAATATTTTCCTTGAACAAGATGGTCTAAAACGGTCCTATCAGGGGAATGGGATAACAATTGGAAGAGATAACCTGGTTAATAGCAGAGTAGTTAACTATCAGCCTCGGATCCGCTCCGGGATCTTTTCTCTTCGGAAGAAGACAGGACTCGCCGTAGGGGCTGTAGAAGGCTTGATAAAGCCACGAGCCAAATTTTTATTAAGGAACTTTTTGAGGGCAAGGAGTTCTTGCTGGCTCATGGGGTAGATTTTTGGTTTAGGCAGCGAGGCTCCGTCAAATCAATTCCAATTTACAGTCAAATTCAGTGTGGGGGGGCAATTTGTCAGCCTCCCTCTCATGAAAGGCCTTCTGTAAATCACGGTAGTGCGAAGGAATTTGTTGCAATTCTTCATGGCCAATAGAGAAGCTTGCCTCGGAAGAGGATAGAGTGCCAGCGGTCCAGTCTTTTTGGGATTATTCCGGAGCCAGTCGATTCCCAAGACCAATTTGAACTGCACCGCCTTGGGAACTAGGAACCGCATGCTATAATTATTTTGGTCCATTTGAAATGAGATGGGCATGGTGATTTCGCTTATTGCTCCTCCAGTCATTGAGGTCCCATCCATTTGAGTTAACTTGATGGGGCGTTCCAAAGGCTCATATAGAGTTTTAAGGGTCTTGGCCAATTTGGGGTGTAACAAACTTCTGGAGCAGCCAGAGTCAATTAGTGCCCTATGTACATGCAAGGTCCCATCTCCGCCAGTAATCGTAACCGTGGTATAGAAATGGGGAATTTTAGGAGTACTTACAGCTGTTCCCGCTGCTTTCAAACCGCCACCGTCGGGTTCAGAATCCCCATCTGTGTCCGAGGAATACGAAGAAGAGGTTTCACCGTCGGGAGCGGAGTCTCCTGTCGCTGCTGCAGGGTCCTTATGAGTGCGTCTGAGCGGTTGTTTGATGGCCGTTGTCTGACGTGTAGTTCTTTTTTTTCCTGGGGTCTGCTCGTGCTCCTTTAGTCCCCACCGTGGCTTGGTTACTGGTGCAGTTGTTGGCAAGGTGACCCGGTTCCCACAGGTGAAACACATGCCCAAACGGAGGCGTTTTTCGTTCCTCAACATTGAGGAAGGTGGGACGGCGAGGTTGTCGTTTTGTTAAGTCTTGTCGTTGTCGGTTCAACTGAACAGTGTGGGTTATACCCTCCACTTCAGTAGCTAGTCTATCCAACCTAGCAGGGTTTGTGGGTTGGCCTGCATTAGGCACCCGTGTAAGATATCAGGATCTAGTCCATCTTTGTATAACTCGATAAGAATCTCATCATTCCACTGCACTTTGGTGGCCAGGTTTCTAAATTCACGCGAATATGTTCCCACGTCGTTCCTGCCTTGTTTCATTTGTTTTAGTTGATATTTAGTTTTTTCTAGTAGATGGGGGTCTTCAAACCGTTCACGCAAATGGTTCATGAAGAGCTGCAGATTTTCGGTTTCGGGGGCGCGGGTGTCATTAAAGGGTTTGCTACCCAGTCAGCTGCCAGTCCTTTCATTCTCTGGCTGAGGTATCTAATTCGGGCTGCATATCCAAAGAGGTGGCCATGATCGACCATGAAATTATTTGCCATAGTCATAAAGAAAGAGAGTTTCTCACCCTTCCCGTTGAAGGACGCTTTCAGGTCTCCCACGTTTCTGAGTAGCGGTGGCGCTGGAGCTTGCCCTGCTGGTTGCTGGGGCGGACCAGGGTTGCCGCTGGCACAGCCGCTCGTGGTTCGCGTGCTGGTGTTCTCAATGTCTGCGAGGGACGGATGCTCATCTCACGTAACATGGTCTTGAGTTCGAGTATCTCCTCATCTTTTCTCTCCAGTTCTGTTTCCATTCGTGCCATTTCCGCCAGAAAGGAAAGGTCTTTGGCTGATGTGTCCCATCTAGCAGCCCTTCTGCGTTGTCTTACCGACATAAGCGGGTTTCTCCCCAGACCCAGGTTTGGCCGCTTGTGGGGGTTTTCATAGCCTCGCTCAGCGGTAAATTTGCCTTGGTATCCATGGACGCTTCGGTCTCTGCAGTTCCATCAGATTCTGCAGATCCTCGTTCTTCTTCAGTAATTAACTGATCCACTACTTGATGCATTTAGAAAAAAAAGATTCTCGAGCTTTCTGTCAGGAACAGATTCACCCTCAAACGTAGCAATAAACTTTAGTAGAAGATTTATTGAAACATAGTGAATGATACTGTCTATCAGACGTTAAAGCTCGAGAATGGAATGCTTTCCCCGCCTTACACTTAAACAGCAAGTTTCTCCTGAGATAGTTGTAAAAGGACGAACGTCATCATGCCAAATGGTTCCTTTGAAATTCCAGCCGGAAGGAATGGTTGGCACCTGGGAAAGTTAACAGCCTACTATCACTATTTCCCCAGGCTACTGCTATCCTAAAACAACAAACATGGAGGACTCCTGACAGTTATAGTGATATTCCTTAGCAAGTAGCTTTAGAACCATTGTTAACAAAGCAATTGATGATTATTTGGTATCCAGCTCTTGAGATCCACTCATATGACAGTGGAATACAGCATAGTGTGAAGCAGGCTGTTTCTTCTTCCTATTATAGCTTCCCAAGTATCTGCAAAACCTGCTCTGGAGGGTTGGAAATTCCCTAGAGATATATTTTGGGCATACAGGGCATACATTCCTCTGGGGCTACAGAGGAAGAGAATGTGAAGAAATTTCCATGGCATGACACTCTTTTTGTCAACCACTCAGGGCAATTTAAAAAAAAATGTAGAAAAGCTTCAGATCAGCACAGGAGTACAACTAAAAATAAAATAAAATCTGAAAGAATGAGAAACAATTAAATTGAAAAACAGAGAGTGAGAGGAAGTAGCATAAAAATCTGTCAGAATAAAACAATCGGAACTGTCTATCTAAAACAGGGGTGACAGTATGGCCATTCTGTGACTGCACTGCAACTTCCAGGAGCTCTAGCTGCTGATAGCCAATGCATCATATAAAGCATGAAGGCAAGGAAACTAACTTCCCATTTGGTGAGGACATGCAAGAGAGTGTTCTTGGTGGCTGCTCCCAGGCTATAGATCTCTCTTCCACAAGAGGCTGAGCTGGCCTCATCATTGCCCTATTTCTGCCACAGTAAAAGTCCTTTTTATTTGAACAAGCTTTTGGCAAGTAACCTGTTGGGCAAAAGGGTCTTTTAATGGGGTAAGTGTACTGTACTTTTATTCTCATATTTTTAAATGCTTTTATTCTGTTTTAAATTAGTGTTATTTTAATAAGATAGTTTATTTGCTTTTTAAATTCTTTATTGTAATCATTGTTTCCAGCTGTGTTTTGTTAGTGTCCTTGGGTCCCATATTGGTTCTACAATTTAGGAACTGCTACCAAAACAACCCTATCTTAAGTATGCTTTAACCTAGTCTCTCTAGGTCAGGGATGTGGAAAGTGTGACTACAGCCCAATTTTTGCACCCCCAAGCCCTCAGAGCCTGCTGGTACAAGAAAAAAAGGAAAGGAAAAGAAAGGAACTGCCTCTGTAAATCAGTAGCTTGAGCAAGCAGTGGTGTGGTTTGCCGCTCATTGGGCAGGAAACTGTATCTAAAGACATAACCTTTCCTGTTGCTGCTTCAACCTAACTGAAGAAAATTGAAATACATAGCCTTGTTAGACTGGATCAGAATGCAAGAGATATTGTAGTATCTTTGAGGCTAACTGAGAGAAAAGAAGTTGGTAGCCTAAGTTTTTGTATACTGCATCTGATGAAGTAGTCTGTGAAAGCTGTGTTACAAACTTCCTTCTCTCTGTAAGTTTCAAAGGTGCTGCGATCTCTTTGCATAGTAACTGGGTAAAAGTGCTAGAAAACTGACCTGTGGGTAGTTGGGGTGCTGGGGGATGTGGATGGGGAAGCAGAGACACGTGCTTAGAGTGAGGGAATGGAGAGTCTGCCTGTAAAGAGAGATTGCTTCCTCTCTTCAGGTTATGAACGTCTAGCATGCTGTGAAAGGGAAGGGACTCTGACTCTGGCATTGGCACATCTGAATACCTTTAAAAATGCCCAGGGTATAGGGTTGGTGGGGGGTGTCCAATGCCTCTTTCCAGATTGTGGGAATCCTGTATGTTGGCTGGAGGGAAAGAGAATCAGCCTTTTCTAATTTGCCTAAGATTGTGAGAAAAAGAGAGAGAGAGAGAGAGAAGGAAGGAGAGCAATACAGTGCCTCCTCTTTATTGTGATTTGTGTGTGTCACCAATGTTTTCAAGGAGGAAGGGGAAGAAAATCTGACTGCATTGCAATTTTCTTCTGAATTGCCCAATGTGACACATAGAAAATTTGTAAACGTCTTGCATGTGGTTGGCAGATGGCAGGGAAAGGGAATCAGGGTCCTCCATCAGGATAGCCGATTGCTCCTTTAATCTGCCCAGGATTAAGAGATTAAGCTCCTATGCTTCCTCTGAATCTGGATTGTGAGCATCCTGCATGAGAGGAGGGGAGGGAGCAGGGAGAGAATCAGGTCCCTGCATTGGGATCAACTGAACATCATTTTTGCAACTTCAAGCCATGTTTGATATTGTAAACTGCCCCCTTCTCGAATAGTATTTCCCCCAATAAAATAAACAATTGTTATAATGAATCTTATTTAGTTAATCAGAGTTCATTTACTTAAAAATGTTAACAGTGAATTTGATATAAATAATAAGTTTATTCAACTTCACATAAAACCAACAAAGAAAAGTACGCATTGTTTTCTTAATAAAATTAATGGCAAAAAATCATTTCAAATAAGTATTGACATATGTTTACAGTATACCTCCTTTTAATGCACACAACTTTCTCTATATATATCACTGTTTTTTTATATTTCTACTCAAAAACACTTTTTTTAATTAAAAATGTAAAAAAAAGTAATTAAAAATGTAAAATAAAAATAAAAATTGGGCACTTCTAAAACCCAGAACCCCAAGGTTTACATGAGCTGCCCACCCCAGTTCTGGGTGAAGAACATGTTATTACTCTTCTGATTATACACCTAAAGTCAGCCATACACAAATGGGAAAAAGGGGTCTGCTGTAACTCCCATGAATAAGAAAAAGACTCACTTAAACAGGAACCTATGATGATAGAATAACCAGTATTGACTTATTATGGAGGAAAAATTTCCTCTTCTTTCAAGTAATTTCCAAAAATACACTCTGCTAATTCTACTGCCTTAAAATGGTGACACGTTGAAGATTTATGATATCCCCTCCTTTAGAAATGTTAGCAAGAGTAATTAGGTACATTACTCAAAAAACTGTGGCCTGTTTTGTTTTTTTGTAAAATTGAATTTATTTGTGTTATTTCTAACAAATTCTACACAAAGAATAAGGTGATTTTATTCATGTCCAACCATCAGTTGTGCATGTTTAGTAAACACACAAGTAACAAAAGCATGTAGGCTTGCCCCCTCCACTTTATCGCCATTGACACTGCCTTCTGTGTATAGATGATGGCAGTCTAAGAAAAGAGTGGAGATTTCATATGAATTCAGACCTTGATTTGCTTCCAAATCATGTGGAGAACCTACCTGGGTAGGAGAGCCTGTCCTCCATTGACTGTTTATTCAATACCTTGTAATAATGCCTGAAGAGAGCATTGTGTGAAATTGGTTACTCAAGACTGTTTCCACAGCTGAGAGTATATATGAAGGTTTTTAACTATTATGAATGAATGAGGTCTGGTCTTACTCAAAGATTTACTAAGAAAATGCTTTAACAAATACTAATAAACTTATCCCTAGTATCATTTCCTTTTGACTAAATCAAACAAATTTTCTTCTCTGTTTGACCTACATTGTGTTCCATAAACCCTCACCAAGACATCCATTATGTGTTTGTGTTTACTAAATTGGATCGACAATAATAATGGCTTGGACACTGACTGTCTGAAAGACTGTATCTCCCTATACAAGCCAGCAGGAGATTTAACATCTCTTGATCTCATCACCTTCACAGGGTTGCTTGGTGAGAATACAGGAGAAAGCCTTCTCCGTGGCTGCTCCCAGGCTGTGGAACTTCCTTCCACAGCAAGGCCAATCAGTCCCCTCCCTGCTTTCCTTCCACCAGTATGTGAAGTGTTGTTGTTAATAATAATTCAGGCAAGCCTTTGCAATTTAAATTATGTAACAGTAATTTGTGTTTTGAGTGTTGGACTAAGGCCTAGAGACCAGGGTTCTGTTCCCTACTCGGTCATGGAAACTCACTGGGTGACCTTCTGCCCATCACACACTCTCAGTGTAACAAAACCCCATGATAGGTTCCCTTTAGTTGCAATAAGTTGGAAATGACTTGAGGGCACACAACAAAAATGTGTGTGAAGTGGTGTGCTGTGTTGTATTCTTATCATTTCTTATTATTTATTATCATTTTTATCATTGTCACTTATATTTTAAATGTATTTTTAACTGATTAACCTTTTTTTTTAAAAAAAAATACTTTTATGTAATTTTTGTTTAACTTTTGTAAAATAAGATTTTAACTTAATCTTGCTTTAAATTACTGTATCTCCCAACCTAAGAGATAGGTAGGATATACATTCAATGAATAAATGAATAAACAACCAAACAAATGTCAAGCAGCTGATACATTTGCAAAACTACACCTTGTGAAACATTAAGTTCCTTCTCCCTGGTAGACTGTCCAGGTGTACACATGTAACCTTTATTTGGTTCCTGAATCATCAGGAGGAGATTTGTGATACAAATATATTCATCTTTACTCTGAAGTAAGTTCAGTGGGCTTCCTTTTTAGAGCTGTATTTAGGATTGCAGTTTTTGTACTTTTTTTTAGTGGGGTTAGTGGTTTGAGTGTTGGACTACAATCCCCACCAACCGGAGAAGCTTGCCAACCTAAAGCCCGCCCCCGTCAGATCTACAGGCATGCACTAGTGCGCGCCTGCAAATCTGCACCGGAGCACCGCGATGGAGGGACACGGGGTCACGCGCTCCGTGCTTTTTAAAAACCTCTTAAAAGAGGTTTTTAAAAAGCATACTGCGCGACCAGTTCCGGTCGCTCCGAAGCAGACTGAGGTGCGGAACTACAAAAAGTAGTCCGCCCCAGTCCACTCCACGGTGCAGAAGACCTCAGTCGGAGGTCACTCTACACTGTTTTAATAGGCCCGCGCAGAAAGGGCCTGAGAGAGGCCATTCCTTATAGGAGTGCTGAACTTACTTCCCAGTGAAGCTTGATGTGATCTTGTCCAGTTTGACTGTTCGCTGCTGCCAACAGTTACCCACTTTCTTGCCCTAGAGGTGTTAAGTCAGCAAGAATGTAGCGTAGGCTATTGGTAGCTCCAGTTTTATATCTAGAGTGGTACAGATTTCTGGAGATGCATATACAATCAGGCCATAAGTTGCCACTAGTTTGTGATCAAACCTTCCTATCCTACGCTAACTTTATTCAATATCTTCTATGTTCTGTCTGTTGGGGGCACAGTCATTTATCATATTCTCCTTCTGAATGTTTTCCTAGGCATTCTGTCTTCCCCAAACATTAATGCCATTATGTTGTGTGAACAAGGCCTATAATGATAATAAATAATATTGTTTTATCTACTATATAAAAGTCAAAGTTTGTGAGTTTGTCTGTTTGTCTGTGTCAGGCAGGCAATGACCTCATACGATTGACTGTGTGAGGTGAGAAGACCTCATATGATTGGCTGGCTGTGAAGATTCTGTGGAATCCTAGGGTTGGCAGTTTAAGGAGGGGCCTTTAGAATTCTCAGCCTGAGAACTCTTGCTCAAGCTGATTGCTATGGAGACGAGGCCTACCAGCAAGAAGAAGGGCAGTGTATTCCTTCAGAAACCAAACCTCTGTCGTGTTAACAACTATAACTACAAATTGGATTGGGGAATATGGGGATAATTTACAGGTACTGGAATAGGCCGGATGCTATGGAGACAAGGCCTAGCAGCAAGGAGGAGGGCAGTGTATATTGCCTCAGGGAACCAACTTCTATATGTTAACAACTCTGAATACAGATTGGATTGGGGAATATGGGGATAAGTTACAGGTACTGGAATAGGCTGGTTGCTATGGAGATGAGGCCCAGCAGCAAGGAGGAGGACAGTGCATTCCCTCAAGAACCCAAACTGTATATGTAAATAACTGAATACGGATTGTGTTGGGAAATATGGGGAAAAGTTACTGAAGAAGACAGTTTGGTGAGTTCTTAAGAGGAAAATAAAATCCTGGACAATGCTGGGTAAATACGCTAGTAAATAATAAAACAAAATTCTATCCCACTGTTCTGGGGGAAAAAATTGCTCAGTCGTTCAGTGGATTCACTGAGACCATTCCTAAGGGTCTAAAATGAAGACATACCAAAGATAGTAATACATTTGTAATCCGGAACTTTGCTTAGTACATGTGGTCTTATAATTATGATTTGTGGCAAAGTAATAAATGTTTTGAAGTGTTTGCACAGTGAAAATATTTGATTAATATGAGATTTGGTGACTATTAATTTTTGCAGGTTTTTAAAACATATTCCTTCAGGTGTATTTGCATGCTTGCAAAAACTGTTTTGTGACAAAGCGAAACCGAGGCCATTTCCGCACTAGACTCTTATAGTGCTATTCTTCTACTTTCAACACCCTATGGAATCTTGGAGTTTGAAGTTTAGGGAGGGGCCTTTGAGAGCCCTCCCTAAACTGCAAACTGCAGGATTCCATAGGATGTTGAAAGTAGAATAATAGCACTAGAACAGTCTAGTGCGGAAATGGCCAGAGATTACTTTGCTTATATTTAAAATAAGTATTCAAATTAGTAATGGTTAATGAAGCAAATGAAACTTGACCATTGATATTTTTTACTGAATATGCGCTTACTGCTTTCTGTTAATTTTAAAGAAACATTTAAAGAAAATATATCCGTTTGTTTACACATTTTCCTGAAATTCAGTTTTTTAGTTTTATTTTTCCCCCCAGATTTTAGCATTGATCACTTTTAGAAGAAAAAAAAGATAAAGCTATTTTTCCATATTCTTCCTTGTGAGCTAAGTGTGGGATATGCCACATAGCTCAAAATTTAATCCTGAAAGATTACTGTAAATACCACTTACATGTAGATTGGATGTACAAGAGAAAACACATTGGCATGAAAAATAAACATCAAAACGCCTTTCCTACAAGGATAAGCATTTATATTACTTGCATAAGTTTTATGGTTATGGAAAGATTACAAACTGACACAAATAAACATTATACTATTTAAAGCATGTTTATTTCTCATATAATCAGATACTCAGTACAAAAAAAGCATTTTAGTACAATAAGCTGTTCTGCTTATTGAAACTGACAAACGCAATATGGAATCATAAGAAAAAAGCTGAACATTTGTATATGGTATGGATGTGGTTTTTAAATGACATTTTCAAGCAGTAATGCTGCAAATTAACTTTAGACATGGATTAAATGTACTCACAGGGCCACCATCCTTCATTGTAGGTATTATTTCAGTTGTGAAATATGAAAACATTTCTTTCTTTTATTCCCCCACGCTTTATAACAACCACTTAACTAAATTACTAATATATTAATGTTATGTGAGGTAGAAGGAAAGACATTTGGTAAACACCCAAACACAACTGCTATCTCAATATTCTCTTTTCCAAACCTCTGCCACTCTTATTGCCACAACTGAAACTTCACATGTTTTTCCCCCCCCACTTTCCAGAGGTTTCCTGCCATTCAGTCTTGGGTACCATGAAGGCTTAATACAAGCACTTATGCACTTAGCCAGCTGACTCCTCCCCCTTCCAACCTTTCCTCTCATTTGTATAGCTGCACAACTGAACAGGGTGGATTGGTTTCCTGCCCATCACCTTTTGACTTTGTGGTGATGAGAAACAAAGAGGGAGGTGCTGGAAGAGTGATAACATGGAAAGGGTGACACCATTTGGCCCTTTCCATAGGATGTTGTTATCCATCATTGAGGACAGGAGAAGGACGTGACCCAGACAATGCTTATGTACAATGTTGTCCGTGTCCTGTCATTATCCCATCCCCAGGCAGCGTGATTGCACTGCAGGTAAAACTGTCAATGATTTGCAATCTCATAGCTTTCCTGCCTTACTTGAGTGACATGTCCCAGGCAGACAAGACAGTCAGTTAGGAAAGCAACAGAGCACAACTTGCCCACAAAGGCATGAGCAGGGATAGTCCAAACAAGATTCAAGTTCCAAAGCAAACAAATCCACAAGGCAAATCTGAATTGTCATCAAACAAGCAGAGGTCCAAGATAGCCAGGAGTCCAGAGAACACAGCACAGGACTTCAACCATCAGAAAGATCAGTTGTTGACCTGAGAGTATGGACCAGCTGTCTGCCTTTTATCCACTAGTGATGCAGCCACAGGTATTCCCTCATTAAGATTCACTTGTTATTTAAACCAGCTGAGCAGCACAGCTCCTCTTTCTGACATCATCTCTCTCACATGGTAAGAGTCTGTGCTGCCTTGCCTTTTGATATTTGTTCCCCCTGCTCAGGCCTCTGCTGTTGATTGTTGTCTTCTACTGAGCAAGCTTCTAGGGAAACTTCTGCCTAAGATTCAGAATCCTCCTCCTCACTGTCAGGGTCTCCAAGGCAGGGAATGGCATTGAGCTGCGGAGGGCCAGGAAGCAGGATGAATAAGTACACTTCCTGCCCCAGCACAGCCTGGAACAGTGCCTGACTGCACCGCAGAAAGACAAAGTGTAGCCATCACACCTCCTCCATTCCCAGCTGGTGTGGAGGGGAGCACTTCTGCCACGGTCCCCTCCCAGGAGGGGCTCTACCAGGACACTGCTGGGATCTGGTAACGTGCAGGACACTGCTGGGATCTGGTAACGTGCAGAAAGGGCCTTTGTTTTCATAGAACTTAGACAAACATTACAGCCTCACCACTATCCATGGAAACTAAGACAGCTATCTCTTGAAATGAAAAGGCATTACAACATCAAAAATGAGGGTATGCTTGATTCTTAGTTTGTTCATTGGTATGCATAGGATTGCCCTCCTGCAAAACAAATCTTAGGCATATTCACTCAGTGGTAATTCAGAATGTACCAATGCTAAGTGGCTGTTGGGATGTTTAGAGGGTACATCAGGCCATGCCTTCTACTAACAGAGTAACAAGTACATTGCAACAAGCAATTATGAGCTGCTGGCTATTCTATTTAAAGGATAAAGTTGGAAAGTACTACTTGCTATTAAAAAGTGTGCTTTCTTTCCTGATTTGCTTTGTCAGTTCTCCTATAAAGCATTAATAATCAGTTTCAGTTTTTTACAAGGGAAGTGTGTGATGATGTAACTCTGGGAACTATTCACAGCAGCAGCATGTCCTTAGAGCTAAAAAAAAAATAAATGAAAAATAAAAAAATAAAAATTCAGCAAAGAGGCAATTTCCTGAGAAGAGAATCTGGAACATGATGTTACTGGGTGAAATTGTGCTGCAGTGATTCTCACTATCCAGCACACAAACATAATTCTTAACCTATTGTCTCACTGGAATTGGACATATCTGGGATCCTGGACACTTGCAGGGTGGGGATGGGAGTGGTATGAAGAACACAGTAACAATTAGCACAACCATTTCCTTTAAGTCTCTTTGCTTGGCTTTGGTGCCTCGAGATGTCTGTGGGAGGAGTCACCCAACCAAAGTCTGTGTATGGTAGTTTATCTTTGCCACCTCCATTGGTTGTACTCCTCTCAAATAATTTCAGAGATTTGTCCGAATATTTTTAGTCCTTTGCCTCTTTGCTGCTGCTGCTGCTGCTGGATATTTCAGTTATGGGACCCATGCTGAAAGGGAGGTAAGGGACTCCCTGAATTTAACTCCCAGAGTCTTAGCTTAAGAGCAATACTGATTTTAAGGCTGTATATTCTCAATGTGAATTCAGATATTCTCTTTCCATTTGATGTATTTTATGATACATAGTATTACTGAAGCACATATTGGTTATGACTAAAAGAATACATACACAGTGAGCAAGACTTCTGAGCCTTTTTTCCACATGTAGTTCCCCAGGAGGCACATGGCTAGAGTTTGATCATTTGATTCTTCCCCCCAAGTTTTTTCTCCTTTTTTTCTCCTTGCTAGGAAGGCAGGGAGAGGTGAAGGGAGGGGTCTCCAAGTTCTTCCTGGCACTCCAGCCTTCTCCACCTATTGAAATGAGTGTGGAAAGAAGACCTTTGGGTTCTACACTATCAGATTTCCCATATAAATAGTTATATGTGTACATAATCACATAGAACTGACAAGTCTCATTCACAGTCCAGAAGGATCTTTACAAAATGCTGGATCTATGCAGAGTACAGCATCTTTAAAACCAAACAAGCAAACCACAACACAAAGTACATGTACATTTTATATTGTAGCATCTGTTTCCTTTACAGGCAGCTTAGGCAGTTCAGTCAGTTGCACTGGAGCTTCTTCTCTTTGTGTCATGTGGTTAAGCTGTAGGATTTGTGTAATCCCTTATTTCATTTGACACCATTTTCTTCATGCTTTTCCAAATAAATGTTTGACATTTATAGGGTAACAGGATTGGGCATATACCTCATATCAAACCATTTGCTTCCCCTTGAATGTATATGCAATGCATGTTTTCCTGCTCCTAGGCCTGCCCCGAGATGCTTGGATAGACCTCTCTCATCACCATATGGCAAAAGCCTTTATGATTAGACATGCTTTTTTCTCATCAGATAGACACACTTTTACTGATGACTGTTTTATCTGCTGCATGTGTTTCCTTTTTTGTATGTGGGATTTTAAATATATTTATTATACTTTATAGTTGTTTTTAGTTATTATTGCTGCCTGAAGTAGTACATGGGTAGATATAAATGTTAATACAAAGAAATTAAAAAAATACTTTTCAGATCATTTCCTTCTGTAATTAAGAACTTTCAGAGGTTATGATGATATGCTTTTGGTTTTCTATAATTCAGGAGTTTATCACACAACACCGTTATACCACAATTGCACTGCATGAATCTTGTCTTTGTCAGGAGGTTGACACATGAGATTGTGGCACTCCCAGTGCTGTGCTGTACCATTGTTGGGTCATTTGGAATTCAGTAGTTTTCCTGCTGGATACAATCATTAGTGATCCCCTATCCCACTATGGTTTAGTAGCCATAGACGCAAATGTCCTGTTCTGCTTCATTGCAATATTGGGGACATAATGATCTTGGGAGTGAGCGTGGTTGATTTCATAGCTTCTCCTTTGAGGATTCTCCAGGAACCTCCAGCAAGTGAACCCCGGACTACTTCCCCTTGGGTTGGGAAGACATAAAGATTCTCAAGAATTCCTAAAAGTACATTCATTTCCTGTTCTCCTGTAATTTTTTGGATTTTTTTTAAAGGTGGATTGGTGTAATAGCCAGTTTCAATGTAATCTTACTTATGATTAGAGCCTAGAGAAACCACAAGGTTAGGGAAGAGCTTGAAGAGTAAACAAAGAGTGAATATGCAAAAGTTTAAAAAATTATGTACAAAAGCAGAACCAGCCAAGTGTTAAGTTAACTGGAAGAAGCATTGAAAACATGCTTTTGGAAGTGGTGTGGTATGTGTTCATCTTCCCAATCTAGGCAGAGAGTGGGAGTGGTTCCATAATAGCCTCATTACATAGTTGCACATTTACAGCTTCCTGGTTTTTATCTAAAAGAAATCACAAATCATGGAGCAGGAGATGGAACTCACAGAGTGGTGTAAATGGTGTTGTTTTTCATGTGTGAAAAGGCAAAGACAGCAACTAATGTTACTGAAGTACAAATGCAGTGATTGTGCAAAAGACGGCATAGCCATTCCACTATTTTTTCTGAGTACTGGTGAAGCAGTTTCTAGACAGAATGTCCCAAAACAACTGACAGGTGTGATAAGCACCTAACTGTCAAATGTATAAAAGTGAAAAAGTTCTGCCACTGTACAAACAAGCTTATTAATTGATATAAAAGTTATGTAAAATAAGTTGTATACTATGCCTCCAGATTCTCATAGTTAGGACAAATCTTTTTATAATCCTAGCACTGATGAAAGTTAAGAGTTACTTTAAGTCAATGGTTCACACAAAAGAAACTGGGTAATCTACATCTCCTTACTTTATGTTGTTAAGAACACCTTAAGAATAAGTGTTTTCATACATAGGGGAACAAAATTAATCTGTCGATCAGTACATTTTGGCTTCTTAGACAAGTGGGAAATGTGAGTACAAAGCATGCACAACTGTGCAGTATGAACAGATTTGCAGATGGTTTTCCCTAGTTTGAGATCTTCCTTTCAACTCTGACTGATCTGAAGGCTTACCAAATGAAGCTGTATTTTACTGGTCTCTGTTTTCAATGCAGTGCAGAAAAAAAATTAACCCAGTGTGCATTTGCAGTTTGCTTTTCAAAGATTTTCACCCTTCTGGAACATTTCTTGTTCAGAAAAGGTTTTTGCATAATGTATTATTGCATATAAGTACTCACACTATAGAAAACACTGTACAGTTATTAAATATTATGTATTCTGATTGTCTAAAGTTCTGCTCTGTTGTTTTTGGATAGTAGCAGTTTAGCCAGTAGAAAGAGCCAAGCTTTCTTAAGGATTTCTTCATACCTTTGAAAGATGGGAAAGCAATTTATGGCCTTTCAGAAGATGTTGGACTACAACTCCTATCATTCTCCATTCATGTCAGTGCTAATTAGGGCTAATAGAAGCTGTGGACTGGCAATATTGGAAGGGCCACAAATTGCCCCCTTCTATTCTAATACTTTTTGTAAACCATCTTCAGATTGCTGTGTACCTTGTAAGTGATAAATGCCTTTGAATGAATAGAGAAATCAGTGTCTTATATTTTATTTTGTAATTAATTGTAATTAATTACTGCTAGATACTCTGAACACTATTTCACACACAGTCTTCCAACAAGGCTTATGAAAAATTTGATGATACTTTTCTAGGTTGCTCTTATATTTTAGCATGGATAGTATAAACCAATACAGGTATTGTGAGTCTAGAATACGTATTGTTGTATGTATGATACCTGATTCAGCATCTGTAAAGCTATAGTTTTCATACACATACTGATTAATAAAAAATAACTTCCTGAAATACTCAAATCCAGATCTACACAAATCCAATATCTCACTTAATGGTTTTTCCATTCACTCATACACATGCATTTTAAATAAACAGTAAATTATGTAAACACAGGATGCCAATTGGTTGGGTGAGATTTGTAAGCTGTATAATTTTGGAGACACTCATTTTGGTTAGAAAACAAATATTTCTAGTCATCTGATTTGTAAACTCTATTTTTCCAAAGGCCAATTTAAGGTACATTGTCTTTTAAAATGACATTAAATTAGACTTCAGTCATCTGCTCCCTGTCACTTTCTATTATTTTGTTCTTGTTCAATAATCCTTGAGGGAAATCAAAGCCTGTGTGGATTCCACATGATTCTGCATAATTCTCAGTGATGGCTCCATCAGGAGTTGTTTCTCACTCATATTTGAATGCCTCTTGAAACAGAGTAATTAACCCTTTATTGATTTGGTCATTATACTCCACCTTTTGAGTATAATTTCTAATATACATTAATAAATATCTAATTCCAGCTGTCACAGGAGACTGAATTGTTAACTGTTTATCAGACTATCCAGTAAAACATTTTAATGCAACATTAAATTATTCAGTAATTTGATGTTCATATTTAATTCAAAACATGATTGATTAAATTTATAGATGTGCATATGAACAACATATCAGCTTTGTGATATTGAAGGAGTTTTAAAGAAGTAATAACATGCAATTTAATGAATCAAATGTACATTTGTTATTGGAAGTACAGGCTTTCTCCACTTATCTGACAAGTTAGAGACTGGAGCACTGTAAGAAAGTGGAATTGGCTGAAATGCGCAACTCATGTACAGTACTGTAGGGAGTATGAAAGATTTATGAAAAGATCGTTTGTTACCGACTATGGACACACTGCTTGCAAAGTCTCTCAGGTGGCTTAGTGCCTTTTTCCTCCCTCTCAGCTCACTTTGCAAGCAGCATGTGCATACAAGTGGTTACAAGTGAGTGTTCGTAGGCAAGAAGAACTGATGAGAGAGTTGAACCCCCATCAGATTAATGGAATTTGTTCTTAAAAGAGTGAATCGAAAAGAGCGAGTCATCAGATAACAGGCCATCAAAAGGTGGGAGCTTTCTGTAACAAGGCATGTTCATATTTTGTTTCTCACTCCTTCGTACTGTAACAAGCTATATCAGCCTTCCAATGTTTATTACAAGCCTTCATCATGTCAAGTGGGAATGATTGGGAGGCATAGTCTAACAGTTGATGGAGACCATCAGACTACAATGAAGATGATAAACACTGGACTAAAACAAAAATTGCCAATGTATCTATAACTTACAAACCCATAAATTTAATCTTCTTGCATGTTTTTAATTTTCTCCTATCTGTAAAACATACTTGCATCCTTATGACAAAATTAATAAATACTCAGTCAACTTACCAAAACCACTAGTGATGCAAAGGCCTATCTATAGTGGTAAGTTGCAATCTTGGTATTGCAGTTTCTACTGTATGATGTTTTTATTCCTGATAAATATGTAAAAGGAAAGTATGGTACTCTGAATCATATGAGCAAAGCATAAAGTGATGTGTATGAAGCCTCCAAGTGTTCAAGTGCAAGTTCTGGACCTCCCTTCATACTGCTGCTTGCTATGCATTTTGGAAACAGAGCAGCCTTCTATGTGATTCTTCCTCTCATGAGATGAGACTAGATAGGAGACAGCTGTGCTTTGTTGAAGGGAACATTTGTTAAAGGAAAGAGAGAACTAGCGTTGGTGTGCATAATTTTCAAATACAGAAAGCTAGTTTGCCATTTCCATTGACAAAAACTATTAATAGTCACAGCTGGAAAAATCATTTTCCCTTATACATCTGGCTTCTAGACTTTGCTAAGTTGCAGAACATGGAATGGAAAAAACTTTCAAATGAACACATATGAAATAGATATGGGCTGGAAATAAGCTGATTAGCTGCTGCTTCCAAAGTGAGGTACTTTAGCTAGAAATAATGCATTACTACTGCTGAGGTGGATGTGGTAACAGGAGCATTTTCAAGTCACTCTTGACTAGAAACACATGGAAAGATAAAGGGTGAATAAATGCCAGAAGTGGTTTCTTGGACTCTAATCACTAACTGGAATGGAAAAGAGTCAAGCCCTTTGTTCAAAAGTTTATTAGAAATGTAAGCGAGAGCATCACTCTCTGTTGAACAGCTTATACTGTCAGGACATTCTTCCTAATGTTTAAGTGGAATCTCTTTTCTTATAGTCTGAATCCATCTTGTTAACTTCTTCTTGGTGATCAGAATATGTACTTCAAAGAGATGTTAAATTGTAGGGGCGAAGAGAATGTACAGGTTTTCTATGAGAACAGGTAAACTGAGATACATGTACAAAACATTTGTATCCGTAAGTTTGCTTAGGACATTGGCTTAGTATTTCTAAGATGCTGACATAATATTGCTTTATGGTTGTATAATCTAGGATAAAATCATAAAGGCTATTAATCTTATGAATAGGTTTTTTTATTACATTGCAATATTGCAATCTTACAATATTATTGTGATACCTTGTCTTTTAGAATTCTGTTTTCAATTATTTATAGAGACTTCCCTATAAATAATTATTGTGGAGATCTGTGTTATACATAAACACATTCTGTGTATTCCAAAAGCAAGGGTGCTTCTGAGCTTGAAAGGGAATCGAAGCTTACTAACAGCACCGTTTGTTTTCTGCAATATTGGAATGGCAGAAGTGGCCTATGCAAAAAGTTATTGTTGGCAAAGAGGTAATACCACTTTTGCAAAGGTCATCTTTTTCACCGGAGCATACAAACACATTTTGTTTTATTTTAGGATACATGGAAAATACATTATGAAGGAAGTGACAGGTATCTTTGACTGTTTTATAGTATCCATTAGGGTGAAGTCTTGTTTCTCCAAGAATGTCAACTTATGAACAAAATTGTGAAAAGACTTACCATTTATTATATAAGGTATTTCAAAGCAGTTTCTGTTTCAAAGATACACAAAAGCAAAAAGCATCTAAAATTTATAGAAGAGTAAGTGTTTGTTTGCAAGTCACTTGTTGTAGCACTTGCTGTGTTGAAATCCTGATATGCAACAGCTATCTCCTTTGTAATCTTGGCTGCAGACAGAAGTACAAGATTTAGTTATATTTAAGAAAGAATTCAACTTCTATTAAAGCATTAAATAAAATAACTCAAATATAATGGCTGTGCTAAACCTTATAATTATTGTAGTTACCAACATAATTGAGTTGAAGTTTGTTAAAGAATTGAATGGTGGGAGAAAAAAAGAAGAAAATTGAGATGCTCTTTTCTTTAAAACAAATAGACTTTTTGTGTATTGTACGACACATACTTCTTTAAAAGAAAAAGTAAAAGGCATTTAAAAACAGATGTGCCAGCTCTGACATATCCTGTCTGATGACAACGATGAGAGTCAGCCTGTTAAGGGCTTAAATGAATGCCTTGTCTAATTTGTGCTCTTCATTTTACTTCTTTTCTCCCAACTGTCTCATTTTACCCCTCCTGTCACACATCACACTCTCATACCCCTGAAGTACTTTTGAAAAAGCTTTGCCTTTTTTTCCTTGTGTGCTAATCTTTTTATTTAACTCATTCCTTCTATGTCTTAATCTTTTGTTTAATTTCCTAATCTGTGCAGTAACGCTTGCTCTGTCTGGGTTGCCTTTGCCCACCTTTGAAGCTGTTAAAGCAAAGTTACTATTACATTGCATGGCGCACATGTTATGTTATGTTTTTATGTTCGGGAAAAAATCAAACCATAATCTTAGCAAAAATGTTTATGTTCATGAAGCTACAGAGACTTTTTAAAGATAAGATATAAGTGAATTTTAAAAACAATGATGCATTTTTCTAAAAGTTGGAGGTTATACACATTTCCTTGAAGACATCTCTCCATAAAGGCATGTTTTAGTAATTTAAATCCATTTGTATATTAAAGATTTGATAGAGCAATAAGTATAACTTTGCCAATAAGAATTCACTATTTTTATAGAGAGGAACAGAGCTCCATCACACAGAAGCATGGCATGACAAAAACAAGTTGGTATAGGTTTTCAAGCAATGATTCTCCTACACTTTTCTGAGAAGGCATGAGGAAGTATATACGGTTTAAACTGGCACTGTACAGCTGATTCAATCCTTTATCAGACTTATGCTTCATTTCCAATGTAGAACTAAACTTGTAAAGTATAAATTACCCAGCACACCTATGATCTAGTTCATACTCTTAGGAACTCAACTAAGTTGCTCTGTAAGTTCCCCAAGTCTAAGAATGCTGGCTGAAGTTTCAGAAAATTGCAATATTTCTGTAAGCTGCCAGGCAGGAAAACGGATCTCAGGGCAAAAGCACTGGAGGAGAAATAGTATAATTTTGTGGCTTTACAGCCTGGGCACCCATCTTCATCCATTGTCAGCTGGTGCCAGGGCTCTCTGGTGTTTGTATACATTGAGCTTGTGCAGTGTCAATATACCAGAAAGCCAGGAGCCAGGGTAGGATCAGAGAAAGAGATAGTGATTTGTTTTTGTTCCTAAATGCCCTGTAGGGGGCCTTTTGACATATTTTTGGCTCTTCAGGGCCATTTCAGGCCCAAGAGAGGCTTTTTTTCTGAAATAAGAAGTGACTAACTTCTTCTGAAGGTCTTTCCCTGTGCTTAAAATGCCCCAACTTTCCCCACAAAAGCACCTGGAAATGACTTCCAGGCACTTAAAGGGCATTTGAGGGCCACACTTTTTTTTTTTTTTTTTTTAAAGGAGGGGATCCAGTGGGATGCATGACTAGCATAGTGTGGTGGTTTGAGCATTGGACTATGACTCTGGATACAAGAGTTCAAATCTCTGCTTGGCCTTGGAAACCCAGTTGGTGACCTTAGGCATGTCGCACTCTCTCACCCTCTAAGGAAGCCAAAGACAAACCCCCTCTGAACAAATCTTGCTAAGAAACCACAGGATAGGTTTGCCTTAGGGTTAGTGTAAACCAGAAACCACTTGAAGGCACACAACAACAATGATAAGCAGGGGAGTGCAGCCCCCCCCAAGTCTCCCAGGAAGTTAATGTGTCCCCACAGTTGCCCATCTGATCTCACAGTTGCCCATCTGATCTAACTATTGGAAAACAGGCACTATGAGATGTCTGTGCATCTGTCTTAATGAGACTGAAGATCCAAAACACATGGGCCATTTCTGCACAAGACTGTTATAGTGCTATGATTCTACTTTCAACATCCTATGGAATCCTGCAAACCCCAGGATTCCATAGGATGTTGAAAGTGGAATCATAGCGCTATAACAGCCTCATGTGGAAATGGCTATAGACATCTCACAGTGTCCAATGACATGTGGTGCCAAGAGATTTGTGACTGATCTTTCCTGTTTAGTTGGTTGTATTTTTTAAAATCTATTAGAAGAATACAGGTAGGGATGAGGTGTTTTCCCTGAGCAAATTCTGTAATCAATATTGATTTCTCCCCTCACTTTTCTGCTACCAACAGCAAGAGAAATGTAGGCTATGCATTATAGCGAACTTATGTCATTTCCACCTTACACTGTTGTAGTGTTATTATTCCACTTTCAATATCCTGTGGAATTCTGGGGTTTGTAGTTTACTGAGGTCAAAGAGCTCCCTGCCTGAGAATTCTAAACGTCCCTCTCTAAACTGCAAACCCCAGGATTCCATAGGATGTTGAAAGTGGAATAATAGCACTATAACAGTGTAGGGAGGAAATGGCCTTAGAGAAAGAAGATATTTTCAAGGCACCAACCTACTTAGTTAAATGATATATGGAATTGCTAGACTCAATATTATGTCATGAATAGCTAATGTTCGGTTGTGAACCAACCGGATGACAAAACCAAACCTTATTATCTTTCTAAGATTTTTCTAATCAGCTGATGTTCAAATGGCAGTCCTGTGTTCTTCCATATTCCTCCCCATTCCCAGAAATAGAGAACAAAGCCAAGTTCTGTATTTCAGAATTGCTTCAACTCTTATTTGTAAGTGTGAGGAGGATGGCTTTCTTTGTTACGGCATCCACATTGTGCAATTCTCAACCAAAAGAAATTCACATCAGCTTGCCTTGGTGGTTTATTGTCACCAGAGAATGCTATTCTGAGGAGTTTCCCTCAGCATGTAGGATAGTAGATAATATTGTCAGAACTTTTGTATGTTTGATCATTTTGCATTTACTGCTCATAACATTTATTTTGTTATTCTTTCATTGTTTTATTGGAGACATGATTTTCCTCTATTTCCAATTTTCATAACTTCCTGTCAAAAACATACTGAACAAAATTTTCAGTTATCTGTACTGGTCAAATTCAATAAGGCTGGGAAGAGTATTCAAAAATATTTTTTAAAAAGCTGACTGAGAAATATTTCTCAAGCATCAGGAACCCTGATGAGAAGAATTCTAGATTGATGAGAATCTTTGCAGTTTGTAATTTATTCTATGCAAAATTAATATTTTTGTGCAGAAAGTAACATACCCTGCCCTGGAAGTACTGTTTAAAAAAAAGCTGCTTTATGCGCAGAAAAGGCCTCCCATATGAATTTTGTGAAGACCTCAATTACAGCATTTTCTGCACAGGAAATGACACTTTCTATGTGGATTTTGCACAGCCTGTCCCAACTGCAAGGAGTGTGAAATTTTCAAAGACTTTCTTGCAGTGGGAAGAAAATTGGTAAAATTGTTCATTGCTTTGTTCCAGGATGAAATTAGTGAACACTTATATCCCTAGCATTCTGTGAATGCAGCCATGCCCAGCAGGCACAAGTTCACATTGTAGTTAGATGCCACATATCTGTTACAAAGGAAGCTATGCCCAAAAGAGGAAATAACCAGCACCAGATACTGGTTAAATACAAAGAGATTCTAATGCAAACAGTAAGAGCTAAGTCCTCAAAGCCCTTTGCCCAAATAGTTGAATCTCTCAGATTTACTCCCCCCCATTTTATTATTTTTAGCCTTAAGTTCTTTCTATTGAATTTACAAAGGTATCTCTAAATTTTCTAAAAAATCAAACTGAACTGTCTATGGGTCATACTGGACCTTAAACAGAATGCTTATTTTCTCCAAATAACATAGTTTACATCTCATGAGATTTCCTCAGATACACTTACTTCATAAGCAGACTTGTACATTGAGCCCATGTTTACTTTCCAGTGATTAAATACAAAATAGATGCAACAGATGCTAAATGAAGAACATATAGTTGAGGAAAATTATATGGTATGACAAACTGATGTCTTTTAACTCTTTTGGGAGCACTTTTTCTGAAAATGTGCTAAGGAAATAGTCCTGTTTAATCATAAAACAGAGGGACTACTTTAGGTAGGAAAATGGTAGTACAATTATTCATCTCAGTGGAACATTTAGCAACAGAACTTCAAGAGTCTCAGAATCAGAATGTAACAAGGGATATAAAAAGAAGCTGAATTTTTCTTTCTAAATGACTGTGTGGATTTTGGAAATTCAGAAAAGTTAGCTTACATGATCTACTTAATAGTTATTTACAATATTTTACTATATAGAGGATTTGTGTTTTTTAGTGTATAATTTGTGTGTGTGTGCGTGTGTGCCTCTGTGCATGCAAGTGTGTGCACCTTCAAGTTGCCTATTGTCTTATGGTGACCCCATGAATTTCATTGGGCTTTCTTAGGCAAGGTATTCTCAGAAGTGGTTTTGCCAGGTCTTTCCTCTGAAATATAGCCCCAATACCCAGTATTCACGAGCATTCTGCCGTCTATTAAATGACTAAACTAATCAGAGCTGACCTTGCTTAGCTTCCAAGATCAGATGGGATCTGGTACCTTTAGGTTATTTAGGCCACTCAGTACAAAGTAGTTCTTCACAATAAAATAATATAAACATCTGCAGTAGACTACACAAATCTTACACAAATTAGCACATATCACAGTACATTGTTCAGGATGATCCACTTACATTATCTAAGAATGAGAAATGGCACAGAAAGAGATTTTCACTCCACAGTTGCATGGAAATCTAGAACAGTAGAAAGGATTCCAGTGACAGAACTATTCCATAAGCAGCAGACATTGATGTGATACTAAGTATTTTTGGAACCATTTTGTAAGGTAGACCAATAGTATTCTAATATTTCACATACCAAGCACTGACTGAGAGTTCCATGCTGAATACCATTGATTAAGTTTATGTATAAAGTGAAATTTTCAGGAACATCATGATTTATATTCTTGCTCACTATCCCAACTCTCTGAGCTGTATTATCTAAATCAAGAATAGGAAACCCGTGCCACTCCAGATGTTTGAGTATAAACCATAGTGCCATACTATTGGTCATATTATCTAGGCTTCTAAAACATCTGGAGAGTGAGAGGTTCTTCACTCCTAATCTAGATCAGCAGACAGTGGCCCTCCAGATGCTCAGCCTTCATTCATAGAATCATAGAATCATAGAAATGTAGAGTTGGAAGAGACCACAGGGGCCATCCAGTCCAACCCCCTGCCATGCAGGAACACCCTCAAAGCATTCCCAACAGATGGCCATCCAGCCTCTGCTTAAAAGCCTCCAAGGAAGGAGCCTCCACTACACTCCGAGGCAGCACATTCCGCTGCCGGACAGCCCTGACTGTCTGGAAGTTCTTCGTGAGGTTCAGGTGGAATCTCCTTTCCTGCAGCTTGAATCCATTGCTCCTTGTCCTGGGCCCTTTTCGCACTGAGGCTTTTTGCGTGAGCCGGGGTGGGCGGCTTGCGCGAAAAGCCTCTTCCAAGAGCCTGCCGGTTCCCCGCTCGTTCCTTCTGCAGGCGAAGGAACAAGCGGGGAAGCGGCAGCGTCCCGGAGGCGGAGGCGGCTCGCGCGTCCATCCTCCCCCGCTTGCGCGAGAAGCAGGAGCCTCTCGCGCCGCCCCCGCGCACGCGGGAAGCGAGCGACAGTCGCGCCCGTCCCCCCCGCGTGTGCCAGGAGCGAGCGACAGTCACGCCCACCCACCCCGCGCGCGTGAGCGCGAAGCGGGAGGCTGTCGCGAGCAGCCCCCCACCCGCGCGAAGCAGGATGCCATCGCATCCGTCACGCAAGCGCCCCGCCCCACCCCTTCCTTCCGCAGGAGCGGAGGGAAGGAAGCGCTACCCGGCCGCCTCTCCGACGCACCGCACAACAGGTAAGTGCGGGTGGGCGCCGGGAGTGTTGCGCGAGTGCGGGGTGATTTTCGCTTGGAAGCGAAAATCAAAAACCCTACGCTCGCGCCGCTGCAGCCCCGTGAGAGCGCCGGAAGTGGGAGTGCGTCGTGTGGAGCGGCGCTCCCACTCCCGCACGGCTCACGGGGCTATTTCGCTCGGGAAAGCCCGTGCGAAAAGGGCCCTGGTCTCTGGAGCAGCAGAAAACAAGCCCTCTCCTTCCTCTACGTGGCATCCCTTCAAATATTTAAACATGGCTATCATGTCCCCTCATCCATAACGTGAAGAGTTAGAAATAGGAATTTTATATGCAGCATGTGTACTATTGCTGTAATCTTTCCTTGTAGAAAAGAAGATAGACTAGTCTCTCTATTTAGGACTAATTCAATTATTAATCCCAACTAGAGCAACATATTAAACTAGTGAGATTTACATAATTGTTGACCTGCCATTCAGGAGTTGATTTAGATTCTTATCAGAGAAAATCAAGTGGTATGTAGTTATGGACTTGTAAGGGACCACATCTATCCCATGCACCATTCATTGAGTCTAGGTTCCATGCTTGTTCTGTTTAGATCTAGTGTTCATTACCACTGCTCTGTGCTATACAGTTGCCTGAACTTCTTGTTGGTTGCTCAAGTCCAGTACTAAGCAAAAAGCAGAGTATATGTGTTTCTTAAAGTCTAGCAAATTCATGTTCGATTAGTAGTATATTAGCATGATACCACTTTTGAATATGAATAGTGAATGATATACTAAGAAAATTAGTCAAACATTTGTTTTTATTAATGTCTGTTTTTGCTAATTTATTTCACCATTTATAATTGACTATTGTAATCTATGCTTGAGCAGTCAGATTATTAAAAATAATTAGTTTTTGACATGTTAAAAACTTTGTTTGGCTTTTATAATTAGAAGCTATCACTCCCCTCCCTTGCCTTGCTAATCCTAACTTCCCCCCCTTTACTTATCTTCCAAATATGATCCTATTTTTTTTAAATGACTAAATATGTTCTTTAATACTGCCTGACAGACATTAATGTCAGTGACTCCAAGCTATGTTTAAGTGATCTTACTGGCATCTAATAATTATCTAGAACCATTAAATGAAAGGTAATATTTTCTGATGGGTAAATTTAAATTCTGAGCAAATTTTCCAATTTTAAACCTTTCTGGCAGACAATGTTAATTTAACTTTTCAGTTTTTAGAAGCTTCTCCATAATTAGGGAGCAAACTTTATTACACTTAAAGATGAAGCACAAGAGCAAAAACCAGTACAATGTGAACAAATTGCAGACTTTGGTAGTTCAGACTTTGGTAATGTTTCTCTAGGATTTTAATTTTATCATATTGATGTTGTATACTCAGTTTTCATGGATTTTTAAAAATCTACACTAATTTTACAAGAAATCAAGAGAAATATATCTTTTTCAGTACAACCACTTAATTGTTTCATTTTTCCAAATAAAATTTCATTCCCAGTATCAGGACAAATGGAAAGCCTCTCTTGAATATAATTTTTTTCTTCTGTCAAAGAGTCAGAAAGCATTTTGGTGTCAGACACAAAAATATGTAGATCCTGATACCTTTTCAACACTTGTACACTAAGAAATCTATTTTTTAAATGATATCCTGCCAGCTTTTTCACAATCCATTAATTCCTGGATCAACATCAGAAAGAATGTCAGAGCACAGTAAAATTCCTGTAAGACACAGATGTCAGGATCAAAAGTCAGAGACATTCTCAGAACAGCAGGGAAGCATTCTTGTTAGATCCTAATCGTAACAATTAGTATCTGCCATGTGACAGTCTCTATATTCTCTTTATATTTCTGCAAACTTTCAGGCACTTGTTAATGAAGAATTGTAAATGCTGGTGACCTTGAATTCTTTTTGCTAGTTTTTTTTTTTAGAATATTTAATCATCAGTCAAATCATCTTCATAATGAAATATTAATATCCTCTGCTACTTATTGTTACTAACTGCCTTTGAAAATGTAGAATGTTTCATAATGTTTCATAGTACAACTACCATGTGATGTCATATAACACATGAAAAAGTTCATACTCAAGGTGGATTTGTTCATACAAAATCTGACTTATTTTGGGAACAAGCATAAAATCAAGCGTTTTTGTTGATTTACTATCTAGGGATAAAATTAATAGAAGTAAGTATGCTTAGTTTTAACTTGAGTGCCAGATTTGAATCAAAGAGGAAACAAGGCCAAGCCCTGGTCCCTCTACTGCCACTTTCCTCAAGTAGAAGATCAGTGTCTGAAGTTTCTCTTCATGTGGAAAATATGCATGTAAACAAAGATAATGGAAAATCAGAGTTCTTGTTGTTCGCTGTTAATTGTTGTTGAGTTGACTTTCATTTATGGTAACCCTATGGATGAGAGATCTCCAAGTCACTCTGTCATCAACAGCTCTACTCAGGTCTTGGAGACTTATGGCCATGGTTTCCTGGACTTAGTCTATCCATCTGTAATATGGTCTCCTCATTTCCTAAGTTGTGTCTTCCCATGATATGTCCAAAGTATGACAGTCTCAATTTAGTCATCTTGGCTTCTAGGGAGAATTCAGGCTTGATTTGTTCTGGCCCCATTTATGTGTCCTTTTAGCAGTCTATGGTATTTGCAGAACTCTTCTCTAGCACATTTCAGATGAGCTGATTTTCTTCCTATCAGCTTCCTTCACTGTCCAGCTTTCTGAACTATACATGGAAATTGGAAATATGATGGCATGGACAATCTTAACTTTAGTTTTCAAGGGTTCATATTTATACTTCACGATCTTATATAGTCTAGTTTCACTGCTGTCCTCCCAAGTCCTAGTCTTCTAATTTCTTGACTGCAGTCCCTGATTAATGATTGAGCCAAGGTATGGGAAATCTTGAACTATTTCATTGTCTTTGTTGTCTGCTTTAAAGTTGTGTAAGTCATCTGTGGTCATTATTTTTGTATTCTTCATGTTCAGCTGTAAATCTGCCTTTGCACTCCCTAATTTGATTTTCTTCAGTAATCATTCCAAGTCTTTGCTATTTTCTGCTAGTAGTAGGGTGTCATCTGCATATATTAAAGAGTGGATGTTCCTTTCTCCAGTTTTCATGCCTTTCATGTTCAATGTACAAGTTAAAGAGACTGGATAATAAATGCAGCCTTGCCTGACTGCCTTTCTAATTGAAAACTATTCTGATTCTGTCCAAAGCCTTTCTAATCCATGGGTCATTCTTTTGTTTACCCTATTTGTTGACAGAGTTCAGTTAGAAGTAGAGTAGATTCTGTTCTGTAGCTTGAAGCAGCTCTATTGGTGTATGGTATGTCCTTACCATGCAACTTTGATAAAAGTCCACATCTGTAATTCAAAAAATTTTTTTATACTAAAGGAGGGCAATATGTTCCAGCTGCCCTAAGGTTGTTTCAGGCCAAATCTATTAGTCAAATACTTTATGGTGCTCAACGAGGTCCTTATTCTTCTTTCACTACCTTAGAAATAGTTCAATCAAAATTTCTGAGGGCCATCTTGCAAGTACCACATTGGGTCTGCAATGCAGCTTTGCAGTTGGAGGTGGGCTTCCTGAAAGTTGAATCTAGGGCTTGGTTAGCTATTTTTAGTTTTTGGCTGAAATTAAGCTTTCGACCAAGTGGTTTAGCTTCCTTAGTATTTCAAGATAATTTCCGATCAGTATGGAAAAAAGCCATATCTGCTAAACTCAGATTTTATGGTTTTTCTGAGGAGTACTTTTTACATGCAGGATTTGACGTAGCTAGTTGAACCCTTAGACAGCGAATTATGGATATGGAGAGGCAGCATGATTTAGAGGCAACTTCAAATAATATGTTAATTGACACTGCACTGATACCCTACAAGCCAGCTAAGTATTTTTATCTACTTTTAATATCAAATCAACGTAGAGCTTTTACTCTTGCCCGATTAAATGCTTTGCCATCAGCAATACAAGAAGGGAAGTTTAAAAAGATTCCATATGATCAACGTAAATGCCCCTGCAATTCTGGTGAAATTGAAACAATAACTCATGTTCTTCTGCATTGCCCTTATTATCTTGAAATCCGGGAAACACTTATTGAACCATATATAAAGGCATTCTCTGGACGTTCAGAGGCATTTTATACTCTCTTACTGATGTCCAGGCAAAATACAAGGATGTTGACCAAGATAGCAAAATTTTGTGCTGCTGCAATTAAAATTCGTGAAAATAAGGTTTTAGTAAATGCTTAGGTTTTATTATAGGAATATGTACCTATATTTTATGTTTTATATTACGTATTTTATATGATTTATGTTTATATTTATATTTATACTTTGCTAATGCTACCAGATGTATGTATATCACGTATGTAGATGAATTTTCGAATATGGTCATTGACTGCAATAAAAATTATTGAGTATTGATAAAAGTCAAGGTCATTTTGTGAAAGAATCACTTAAGGCATGAGAAAACTCACAAAAGTTTTTTGCACCAGTGTCAAAGGTTATGACACTTGACATTTTAATTTTACCAGCTTCAGCCATTATGGTTTTCATTTTGATAGCCAAGTGTATGCATGTGCACTTTTTGACCATGTCAAGTGTGCCTGCTGAAGCAGGCTTACCAACTCTTCCACTTTTCTCAGTATTTTGCTGTTCCTCGCATGTTCATTAAAGTCTTCTGGAGGCAGCTGTTGTTTGTTTGTCTGTCTTCCTTGTTGGAGATGGCTGTGACACATGCTACTACAGAAAACTCATGTTCTTTCTCAGCTCACACAGACACGTGTGTAGTAAATAGCTTCTCAGACACTAGGAGCAGTCACTGTGTTTCTCCAGCATGCTATCCTCCACCAGCTTGCTGACCCTGCTCTCTAGCATCCTTTTTGATACTGCTGCTTAAGAAACCTCCAACAAGATGGTGAACAAAGAGTAAAAAGGGTAGGTAGGCATGAGTGGGAGGCTTCAAACATGATGAGCAAGATCTCTTTGGCTGACATTACTGGATGACTTCACTCTTCCAGTGGGGAGGAGTGTGTGGACATGTGTAAGTGGACAGGACTGTGGTTCTATCTGTGTGTGCCCAAACGCCTATGTTAAAAGGAGCCTTAGTGGCAGAGGATTCATTAGCTGTGAAGTACTTGTATAATATTGTTAAACTATACAGAAGGCCAAAAATAAAATGGAATTAGACCATCAATAACATTAAAAAATTCCAATGTCAAGCATACTATTAAATATAATTAAAAAGTTTAAAAGGAGTACAACTTAAAACAGTACAGGGCCCTATCAAAAGCCATTTGGTTCTCTAAAGTCTACTGGAATTTTATAAAAGTCTTTACTGTGAACAGAAGGACAACAAAGGAGCTATTTTTGCCTGCCTAGGAAGGGAGTTTCAGAGCCCAGGGAGAGACATTGAAAAGTCTCTTTCACACATCCTCATCAAATGTGCCTGTGAAAGTAGTGGTACTAAGAGAAGAGTCTCTTTTGAAAACCTCACAGCTCAAGCTAGTTTGTATAGATCTAAGGATTTTATAGGTCATAGCAGCATTTTGCATTGTGCCCCAAAATGAAACAGTTGTCAATGGAGTTGTTGTGACAAGGAAGTGTCTATTCACTGTCATCAGTTCCCGCTAACAGTCTGGTTGCAGCTCTTTGGACCAAATGAACTTTCCAAACACTGTTCAAATGTATCCCTATATACAGTGCATTATGTAATGGGCGTAGTTGGGCATATTAGCTTTAACTATGTAAAAGCACTTCCAGCCACCTCAGCAACCAGGGCCTCTAGGCTCAAGGCTGAATCCAGGACACACAAACTGTGAACCTGTGTCTTCAGGAGGCTGAAGTCCCACTCATCATAGACTGAATTATTATCCCCTGATCTGTCTTTTAGCTGAATGGGAGCACCTGAATCTAGTCTGGATGAAGCTTTAATTTGTTCACCTTCATTCCAGTCTATTACTGGTGCCAGCCTCTGGTTTATAACCAAAATACCTTCACTGGAGTTCAGTGGAAAGGAGAAATAAAAATGGGTGTCATTAGTATACTGGAGTCGCTGACTCCCAAATCTCTGGGCAACCTCTTCCAGCAGTTTTAAGTGTTTATTGAATGGTATGGGGGACCAATTAGAGCAGTGGTTCTCAACCTTCCTAATGCCGCGACCCCTTAATACAGTTCCTCATGTTGTGGTGACCCCCAACCATAAAATTATTTTCGTTATTTATTTATTTATTTATTTATTATTTATTTAGTTAGTTAGTTATTTCCAACATCGAATAGATTGGAAATACTGCCCTAAATCACTGCTTTGGATAGACTTCTAATGCCTAAAAACTGGTAGCCCTCCCCCTTTTTTTTAAGCACAGAAAGCTTCCATCTGTGCCAGAATTAAGGTACTAGTTCTAGTTCTGAATGTTAGGTTTCCACAGTTCAAAAAGCCAGTCACTCCCAAAGGCAATGCCAAAACAGCCCACATTTTACATGAGGTGCAGGGAGGAAAGGACAGGGAGAGAGGAAAGATGGCGGTAGCATAAGCAGATGCATTTTGTTTCACTCCCTCCCTCCCTTAAAGGGAGCGTGGCTGCTCAGACGCTCTCACTTCCACGTCGCACAGGCGCCCCTTCCTTCCTCCTTTCATCCCTTTGAGGGCTTGGGAGTGGGGTGTGATACCCGCTGTAGCCCCTTGACCATGTTACACCTTCGAGCCCCTCTCGGTCTCCCCACCCCTGCCCACTCGCCCGGCAGGGAAAGGCGGGGAAACATCCCCACATGTGCCCAGCATGCCTCCTCTCACCTCCTCCCAGCGCAGGGTCTCAGAAACAGCGCTCCCATTGGCTGTGAGGCTGCCTTCTTTCAAAAGGGGGCGGGGTGGGATAGAGGAGCAGCGACCCCTGTGAAATGGTCATTCGACCCCCAAAGGGGTCCCGACCCACAGGTTGAGAACCGCTGAATTAGAGTTAGACAAGAATCTCTCAAGACCATCTTCTGGACTTGATTCCTCCGCGAGGGAAAAGAATCACTGTAAAACAGTGCCGCCATGACAGTGAAGTGGACCAGAAGGATACCATGGTCAATAGGATCAAAAGCTGCTAACAGGTCCAGCAGGACCCCCTCCCCTGCTCAGTTCCCAGTGAAGATCATCTATCATGATGACCAAAGTCATCTCTATCTCATAACCTGACCTGAAAACATTGAAATGGATCAAGATAATCTGCTTCATTCAGGGATCTCTGGAGCTAAGTGTACACCACACCTTGGCCAAGAATGGGATGTTGCTCAGTGCCTGATAATTACCCAGCATATAGAGAATCTGCTTTATTGTAAAGCGGCATTGTCACTTCCCTTCACCCACACATCGAATTCCCGTCTGGCCTTTTCAGTACACCAATAAGAGTAAGGATGTAGCACATGAAGTGGTTGTCATTTCTTCAAGGATCTTATCCATGTCCGTAGGCTGTACAAACAGAAAAGAATCCATTTTTACTGAGGAAGAAAGTTAAGGGTTGTATTCACCAGAACGGTACGGTGTCCACGCCAGAATGGAACTGAGTGACTTTATCTGCAAAGTACTGTTGATTTTCCCCAGTGGGCTTAGGGTTAAATGACATTTAAACAGGCAAAAACCTCTGTGAATTGAACTGGCCAGGGCACTGAATCTCTTGCAGCCCTGCAGAGTAAAGTAGAGAAGAGCTGAGGAAGCACTATCTGTTTTGTCTAAACTCTTTTACTGCCAACTCCTCTGGGTCTGAGAGGAGACTGTGATTTTTTTTGTTTTCTTTTTAATGCGCTGTCTTTCTCTCTCTCCCTCCTTCCAAATGAAACCCAAGGTGAAACACGGTTTGATGTCAATCAATTCAGTAGATCTATTTGTTTATTTATTGTCATAGACCAAATAAAAATATTTTAAAAAGTTACTATAAAATAATGAAATAATACTAGTACACAATTACAGTTACAGCTAAAATTCATACATCATAGTACATACATTAAGTACAGGTGCACTAAGTACATTGCATTTTTTCAAAAGTCCAAATATAACATTTAAGATAGGGAAACTTTCAAATGTAGTACTTATGGTTTAAATAAATGAAAAAGCATCTAACATTCCTAAATTATATATGCCCCTGTATTATTTGTTTATGAGTAGTAATGGCAGAGGCACAAAGCCTAGCCACCTTCTCTATAATTTGTAAATCTGAATCTGCAAGCAGGAGAGATAGATACAATCTTTCTGATATCCCTGGAAAGTTTTGTAAAATTGGAGATATGAAACTGGAATGAACATCTTGATAACATGGACAATACTATAAAATTATGATGGAGAGATTCTATTGTTACGTTTGAGCATGTGAAAGTGCATTTCACATATGAAATCTCTTTGTATTTACCTTCCAAAACAGCTGTTGGAAGCATGTTAAAATGTGCAGGAAGAAAAGCAGATCTAAATTTGGGAGCTATTAATTTAGTGAGATAAGTGGTGCAATCAAATGATACCTCCATACTTACCCAGAACCGGGATGCTTCAAATTAAACTCTAATGTTTTTGCAGTTTGCTGTCAAAATCCATAACTTCCCAAAGTTTGGGGTGCAGTTCACTCTACACAGCATGTATGTCAGAAATGCACACAAAAATCTATGTTTTTGAAAATATGCACACAAAAATGCTGTCATTGGCATGTGTCCTGAAAAAATGCATGCATTTGAAAGAAAGAAATCTGTATGAAAATGGATACAAACTTTCCAGCGACTAAAAGTGAGTAAAATAAACTACAGACAAATGCAGGATGGGGATGAAACTGACTTGGCCTTTGGAAAACAAGAACTTATTTTAAATTGTGCCTGACATAGTCTACCAACAGTAATATATAGTGGGTTATAGCTCAATGAGTTAACTATGTGTACTCAGGACTCAGTTCCTTGATTAGAAAAGAAGAGAATAAGTGTATATAACATGAACTGCTGCAGTTGCCAGAGAATATAAATCCTTTGAGAATTGGAAATGTGAGAAAAATTCACTAGTTTGCTCTTGATGAGATGAACAATCTAGATTTGAGAAACTGCAGGACATCATGACAGTCCTACCAGAGCAATGATGTTCACGTTCTATCCCAGCAATTTTTTTAAAGCTCTGCCCTCTAACACAAACCTATCCCATTTGTCCCACTCTCATCTCTGCCCACTTCTCATTCTGCCCGTAAGCTTTAACTGCACTGTACTGTTTCAGCTCCATTGAACTTCATGATAGCCTCAAGCCTATTTCACATATAACTCTTCATCTGAAAAACATCACCAATATTCCAAGGTGCTTGAGCCTGATAACACAAGCACAAAGGCACAGATCCCTCCCTTTTATTATTACAGAAATGTTATCAGTTTATGAAATAAAGTACAGTAGTACAGTATACTAGGGAGAATCAAGGGAAACTTGACACACCCACACTACTGCAAAAGAGAAACTATAATGAAATGTACAGACCATTTCTTATTCCTTTCACTCCTACCGTCAAACTCTAAACTGAAAAAATAAGAAATCTCAATCTTGAAGAGTGATCTCATATTTTAATAGTAAAACTGTTAATGCCAGTCAGGTTGAAGAAGGAAAGTAGTTTACCTTTTCTGTGCTTGATTATTTAATTGCTGTTATAAATTTTAATTGAGCATGATGCAAGTATTAAAAGAGTCAGGAGTAACTAATTTTAAATGATCTTGATGTTGCATATTATGTCACCTAGATTAGGTGTATTTGAGAGTTCACCTCCATCTTTTAATTCAGAACTGACAGGTGTACCCACTTGAATTCCCTGTGCTGCCAGAACACAATAAAAGTAGGTCAAATAACATTTCGTTTCACATTTTCCTGAAGCTTCAGTTAATCTTCTCATTCTCCTAAATATGATTGTCTCTGATGCTTGTTCACAGTATATGATTCACATTTAATGATTTGAATAGTTCCAAGAAAATATCTGCACATGGGGTTTGTAGCTCCCCCATTCCATATTAGAAAACCTCACATATATTAAGGAAAACCTCTCACCAAGATGTTGGAAAACACCTCTTCCAGCTTTAATGGAGAAAAGGAGGGACTGTTAGAAGAGAGAGTGGTACACTCATAGCCATAAAGCAATTCTGTGCCACACTGCTTTTGCTGTATTAAATCAACTGTATACCACTTCTAAGTGCTAGATCAATAGAGCATCTCAGGGCACTGTGTTTAACTGTAGATATGAACAACTCTGGCAAACAGTTAAAGATGGTTCTCCGTTAAAGCCAGACAGATTTTTCTAGACAGGCAGTTACTAGGCAGAAAAAAAAATGTTCAGCCACTAAGAAGTCTTAGACAGACACAGGAAGAATTTGTTTTTCTCTGGGTGGTGGAGAAAGTGGAAATCCCCATGCTGTTTGCGCATAACTGAAAATCATGCATTAAATTATGACAACTGTAGAGATCTGCAAAACATCAAACAGATGGAGGATGGATATAGCAAGAAGACAGGACACAAATGAAGTAAAAGAGTCACACTGCCCATTTTATCTATGGCATGATATTACTACATCTACCAGCGTGAGGATACTCAGTTCTGCCTCGGAGAAGAAAAGTAAGCACTTTCATAACTTATGCTTTTGGAGTAATCCCTAGTTCCCAGCTAGAGAGAAAGCTACTTTCAGCTTTTGTTTGCCTATTTTCAAAATATGGAAGCAACCAGTTGTTTGATGAATCAGTATAGAGTTGGGCTTGTTCCACTGAGAACTAGGTATCCATCCTTTTATTTATAATCCATCTTTCTTCCAAACTGGGACTCAAGGTGGCACACAAAAACACAGAAAATACAATAAAAATATATGCAATTAAATGTTTTTACAAAATTAAGACTAAAACATTATTAAACAACATAATCAAAACTATTAAAATATTACTTTAAAACAAAGATTTAAAAGAGTATAGCAATGTAAAAAGCCATTTTCTTTTTAAAAATAAATTTTCATGTGCTTGGTGAAAAAGAAAGTTCTTTAACCTATGCTGAAAGGACAGTAAAGAAGAAGCCACCCTAACTTCCTTAAGGGGCAAGTTCCAAAGTGTGGGAGCAGCCACAGAGAAGACTTCCTCCCGCATTCCCTGTGCCTGTGAAGGCAAGGGATAGAGAGACATGCTTCCCCTGCAATCTTAAAACTTAGGCAGAAAATACGATCTTTCAGATACCCTGGACCTGAGCCATATAGGGCTTTGTAGGTCAAAACCATCACTTTGAATGGTGCCCGCAAACAAATTGGCAGCTTTTAACCAGCTTCTGTTAGCAATCTGGCTGCAACAATTTGGATCAGTTGGTTTCTGAGCACTCTTCAAAGGCAGCCCTATGTAGAGTCTATTACAGTAATACAGTCAGAATGTAACTAAGACCTGTGTCACCATGGCCAAGTTAGGCATCCCAAGGAAAGAACACAGCTGATGCAGCAGCATTAAGTGGGCAAATGCACTTGGCTACTGCAGGAATCTGAACATCTAGGGTCAGGGCTGAATCCAGGAGTACATCCAAGCTGTGGATCTGCATTTCTTGGGGGAGTGTAATTTCATCCAGCATAGGCTGACTGACTGTTCCTTGATCTGACTTTTGACTGGCAAGGAACACCTCTGTCTTGTCTGGACTGAGTTTCAACTTGTTCTCCCTCATCCAGTTCATCACTGCTCACAGGCACTGGTTTAGAACAGAAACAGCTCCTTGGACTGAAATGGAAAGGGGAGATAATGCATACTGGTGACACCCTCAAACTCCAGACAACATCTCCTAGATGTTCATGTATGTATTAAATAGAATGAGGGACCAAAGAGCTCTGTGGGAGGACACCCCAAATCTCATAACTAAGTTTGCGACACCAAAGTGGAAGCATACCAGGGGCTTGAAAGATGAGGGAAAGACCATAACATTCTCCATTTTGAAAGGGTTGACAGGAGGAGCCTCCTGACTGAGGGGAAAAGAAACTGTGTGAGAGCGGGGACAAGAGAGCTGGGCTTCAGGTGCTCCATGACGAATGTAAGCAGCCACAATGAGGGTGTGGAAAAGGAGGAAAATGTGCAGCAGCAACAGAAGGAGGTGGGGGAGCCAATAGCAGTAGCAGGACCACTGTCAGTAGTGAGGCCTCTTGACTGGTCATCATGGAGATGACAACCATGTCCCTTTCTTCTTCCACATCCCCTTTCTTATCATTGTTCTCTATCTCCAACACTTTAAAACCAGTCCTAGTGCTTCTGGTCTGGATCCATCTGTGCTAGGAAGCAGCCACCCATTTCTGTGAGGCAGTCATAAATGAGCTCCTATTCTCCCACCAACATGCTGGGCCATGGCTCAAGGTGTGCCCTGGTTGCAGTGAGGATCGCATCACCCTCAAGCAGCTTTGTGAGGTCTTTCTGAGATGAAAGTGCAAGGCCTTCATACTGAATGGTAGAGCTTGAAAGAGTTGCCTTTTAGGACTAGAACTCCCAGCATTCCTCAAACCAACAGGACCACTGAGCAGACAGAGCTTGGAATACTTTGTTAGGGGAACTGAAACTCCCAGGCTCCCTTAGCAAGGCAGCAGGTGTTCTGGAAGTTGTAGTCTTTTTTTTTAAAAACCAACATTTTCCATACTCTGTCTCAACCAGATGGAGTCTCCACTGAATCCAGCACCATTGTTGATAGAGGCTGGAAGTCCCCAAAAGCTGATGGCATTCATAGCTATGGTCCTTCTCAACTATGGTTGTTAGCAGACCTTCCCAGCCAAGACTCATCCCATTTTAACCCATCTGAGCTGGTGGCCATCACAACAACCAGTGGCAGAAAATGCCTAGAACTTGGAAAACTTCTATTTTGTACTACAGCTTTCAGAGACACCACAGCCAGGATCTGAAGGTTCTCATCCAAAAAGTATGCTCAAAGTTATTCTCTAGGAATGACTGTCCACTGGAAATTGCAGTTTTTTAGTGCAGCCGTGTAAGATGTTCAGTTGTGAGAAGTTTTACTCTGTTCAAGTTTAGGGCTTCTTCTTGATAAATGTGCAAGATATAAATGTAGGTGCTCATTTTTGGCACTTGCTGTCTGGTAGCGGAGCATAGAGTAGTAATATCTCCACTGTGGGGTCTTGCAGTAACATCTCCGCTGTGTTTATTTTGAACTTTGATCCTGTAAGTATGCCTCAGTACTGTGGCCTTACAAAACACGTTCTATGCATGTGCAAGAATTATGTTGACTTTTTGATTTCATTAGGGAACTGATTTACCATATGGCAGCTTGGATCATCCATTCAGTTGATAGCACAATGCCCAGAGTGAGATTGCCAAAACAGAAAGAAAGCTAATGACATTTGCTAGAATGCTATCAGTAGTGATCCCTGCATGTCTATTTGGAAACAATGTCTATTCAGTAAGTATACCTTCAGTAAGTGTTTGTCACAGAACTGAAGCTACAGCAACCATTAAAGACCACACTGGATCAGACCAAAAGCTCATCTAGTCCAACATTGTGTTCTTAGAGTACCCAGCAAACAGCATTTGGGAAAACTACAAGCCCACAAGCAGGGCAGGAGCATGTTACCATCAAATCCTGTATTTAAGTCATTTTGCAGTGTGAGTAGGAAGAGTGGACCCTAGCTCTGTTCATGACAGAACAAACAAAAAAGTCAAAGCTCAGTTAGGACTGGAATAAAATAAAATATTTTTCTATATTAAAGTGTAATAAAGACACAACTTCAGGACAGATCAATTTCGTTAGGTGGATTTATATTTAGGCAAATTTACATTTAGGAGGGGGTCATATATTGTAAATACAGATTCAATTAGAACTAAGGGAAAATATGTGTATGAGAATTCATTTTTCAAACAGCTTTTTCCATTCCAGCAGTTTTACCCAAAGGTCACCAAATTCACTTGGATTAGAAATTATAGTGTTGGTGAGGCAGGGGTTCTATGACTGCTACACATTCCAGTGAGACAGCCTGAGGGAAATCCAGTCCTTAGGTTTGAATGTAACCCAATGTGTTACAAAAGCAAGTAGCCCTGATTAATCAGAGACTGCCTCCTGTCTTTTGGATGTTACAGAACTGCACTCTGATCTGTTGTCTCCTGGTGCCACTTCCATGGACATATGAGAGGTTTTTCCTGAGACCTCTGTAAGAATTCAGAAGTTGTTCTTGTGTGTCTTCAAGTCATTTCTGACTTATGATGAGTCTAGGCAAACCTATCACAGAGTTTTTTTGGCAAGATTTGTTCAGAAGAGGTTTGCCATTGTCTTCTTTGGAGGCTGATAGAATGTGACTTTCCCAAGGTTGACACATGGATTTCCATGGCCAAGCAGGGATTTGACTCTCAGAGTTCTAGCCTAGGACTCAAACCGCTATACCACACTGGCTCTCACTTTGGTGTAATATCCTATTTCAATTGGTAGGACTGACTGCAAACAGCAGGATATAACTATCATGTTCCTTTTGGCACTATCACTGATAACAAGGCTGACAGAGCAAGGTAGAATCCCATTTTGCTGCCTTCTGGGAAGCCATTTTGCTGCCTTCCACCTTGACTGGTGGAAGATGTGAGAGAAGCAACTGAGCACTGACTCCTTGCACTCCTTTTACATCTACCAGCAGTATTGCGAGTATTGCAGTGGTCAGAAGAATCCAGAGCTGACATAGATTTTCCCTTGCTTTGAGAACTTGAAAGGTCCTATAATAATTGAAGGTTAGCACCTTTAAGCCTAAACACTGGCGTGTACTAGACACTCAGATCAGTTTGAAGAAAGGATAAGCATCAAGAGATGGATGATTGGAAATCATTATGTTGAAGACGAAAAGGAAAAGAGGAAACAAACTCACTGAGGGATCTTTAAATTAGCAGTGCTAATTGTTGCTCTTTGTTTAAGACCTGAGAGGAAAGGAAAGTAAGTTTGCCTGGGAAATCCTAAGCCATAGCATGGGCAAGGAAGCTCTAGAAGACGAATGTTAATGACTACTAAAGACAGTATAGCTAGCCAGATCAGGGAATTACACTTCTTTCTCTTTGATCTCTTTCTTGTAGGTATGATTCTACCTATCTTAAGCTGTGCCTAGGAAGGGAAGTTCCTGTGATTTGCATTGTAATTACAATATACTACCAAGTGGTGGCGCAGTGGTTAAATGCCAGTACTGCAAGCCACAAGGTTGTGAGTTCGATCCTGCCTGGCTCCAAGGTTGACTCAGCCTTCCATCCTTTCGCAGGTCGGTAAAATGAGTACCCAGCTTGTTGGGGGCATGTATAGAAATGTATCGAAATACATGCTATTTGTAAGTTGTTTGCTGCCTCGATCCATATGGAGAGGCGGGATACAAATAAATAATAATAAAAAATTATGAACATAATCTTTCTTTATATGAATAAACCATGACTTCTTTTTAAAGAATAAAGGCTTTCCTTGTCTGTTTACCCACACAGAGAATTACTCCCAAGTGGGGAAGGGAAGCGTGAAACTCGTAGAATCTTGAAGTTATATTTCTCTTGATGAAGGGAGAGAAAGAGAAACAAGGCAGAGTTCCCCAGCAGGACCCTTTTCAACCTGCTGGAGAAAGGGGGAGGAAAGTAGTGGCAGCAAGTACCAGTATTTAGTGGCCTCTTAGAACAGTCTGCAGAAGGACCATTTTTTACTGCATTCTGGAACCAGAGAATCAAATTGTTTTGTAGCAGTTCTTGCATTCTTTTTGGTGGGCAGCAGTTACATCTGCCCAGCCTCTGTGTTCTCCACATAGCTCTGTACATAGATGTTAGAAGTAAAGCAGATCTTATGTTCCTACCAAATGGAACTTCTGTGCAATGAAACACTTTTGTTTTAATTTTTGGTTTTTTTCTTAAAATGCAAATATAAGTCTGAGACAGCTAAATGTTGTAATCTGTTCTTCAATCTCTCCTGCATCACCTCATGTATAATAATTTAATAAAAGGAAAACATGTCTACGTTTTTAAATTGCACGTTTTCATTAGGAATCTAGATATAATAGGCAGATTAACTGATTGTCTATTAATAATCTAAAACACTGACAATTAACTGAGTAATGATTGGGTGACAGTCTTAATTATAATTTGTAAGCGTAGAGCCAACCACAGTTCCCTAATTAAAACATATCTTCCTTTGTCTTTCAAACTATACTAAATAAGAACATTTAATGCTAAACAAGAACATTTAATTTAGCATTCAATACTATTGCTATCCTTATAGTTTTGGATCTTTTCCAGTTTCTTTCAGATTTCTCCCAAATCTCCTGTTAATACATTCTCTAAAATTAATGCATTTGCCCAGATTGTTAGAAATGTCACCCCAAATGAGTTGCAGCCAGAGTAAATTCCTGTTCAATTACGTCTGAATCTGCTCATTTCCCCTTTGACAATCCAGCCTAATTCCTCTCTTTTTCTCATTCTTCTGACCAATTTACTCCATCCCATAACTTTCAGATAATCTTGGCCAGCCTGCTTATGCAGGGGTGACCCAGCACTTAAAACTGTCAGGCACTCTCATTTTCTCACTCCCAGGTAAACCAGCCTCACCTGGTATAGAAAACTGCTAGACCTCTCTCGAGCTCTGGTGCTCTTTGTTTTTTCTTTCCCTTGCCTATTATCTTTTTTGTTATCTGTGGTGTTTATCTCCCACCCACCTCAGTACTTTTTCGGTGTCTATTGACTTGATTCAGACTAGAAACAGTTTAGTGCTTCCCAGTTCTTTTTCTCTTTCCCTTTGCTGTTTCTCTTCTCCTCACTCCTTCCTTGCTGTTATTTCTTTCTCTCTATCCTGGCGCTCATTCAGCCTTTTTTCTGTGCTGTGCTATACTCCCCCCTTCCCAGACATCAGCCCTCTCCCCAGACAATCCAAATTGTTCAGGGACTCTGCAAAGGACAGTTCCACATGGCGTTGCCTGCAGATGCTGTGGAGGAATGAATCTCTTCATCTGACTTTGCATGGGAAAGTTCTGGATCTCAGTAGATGAATTCACACAGTAATATATGCTTGGTGTACTCTTGAATACTGTATCAACTAATGTTAAATCAACCCTTATGTGACAGAGTATAGGGGGAGTGGTATCCTAAGTGATAGAAAAGTCTCCCAGGAACAAATTGCTAGGCAACCAGATAGCCACTCCAGAGGAAAGCCCAGCCCTTTTACTGGGAAGGAGGAGCTGAAAAGCCTGATTGGAAATGTATTTATGGCAGGCACAATGGTTTGGTTGAGAGAGAGATTTTCAGAAGAGTCAGACTTTCAGGGATCAAGGGCGAAGGGTGAATCCTTCATCCAGAGGAGTTCTCATTCAGTCCAGGGAGGTTGAATGATAGGATTGTTTTCTCAGGGAAAGCCTAGAGAAGGGGCAGAAGAGAAATCAACCAACTGTTAAATCTGATCAGAGAGAGTGGCCTAGATTTGGGAATATAGCCTTTGGCAAAGAGGGAAGCCAGGGGGTTTTGTGTGTGTGAGAGAGAGAGCGAGAGAGAGAACAAGAGAGTGAGATAGCTGTGCCTTTATGCTGTTGTAAAGAGTTAAGAAACTTTAAACTCTGAAGATCTGTTTGAACTTAGATATACATACAAAACCAGTATGTTATTCTGTTTGCTGTTTTAATAACGATTATACTCCTTTTCCCCCCATAAAGCTGAAAAAAAAAAGAATGAATCTCAGTGGTTATAACCCTGCAGAATCACACTATCATAAATTATTAAAGGAGTTTTACTCAACAACTGAAAGACTTTACTCTGTTTACACAAAGGTGGTGTTTCTAGGGAAGGCTATAACTGTGCATAAAGTGGCAAGGTGGTTTGGCAGATTGGGGGGTAAGCTGCCATTTGAGTCTAAGAAAAGAAAGAAGCAAGACATTGTCTGTTGTCTACACATAAAATCTATTCAGACCTGTGTTCTGTATGGTTTCCTACTTTTGCCCATCAAATTTCTGTGACTTATTCCCATGTCTCTAATTTATGGGTAGGCCCCATAACCTGGCCCCACTTTTGCAGACCCTGACGTCCCCTGACAGACTTCCAAGCCCCTATATCTCATTTTGATAAATGCTATGATTTTCTGGATTTTCTTGCCCAAAACTGTGTAAAGAGCTCCAAAGCAAGCAAACCACCCAGCCCTACAAGGAAAGCCTCCCAGAATCCATCAGCACCCCAAATACCTCTATATTTGTCAGAATCCTTGTCATAGTGGCAACATGGAATGACATGACATTATGTCTGGTTGCAATTTGGGAAGGACTTGGATGAAAATAGAGGTATTTGAAAGCACAGTAGGGGAAGGATCAGAGAGAGGGAATGGGTCCCTGAACCCTATGCAGTTGCCCTTCCTTGCTCTAATTAATGTGATTTTTTTCATAGTGGAAATGGCTAGGAGACATGTGCCTGCCTTGGGTTCCATCTTAAAAGGGAAGCAGGGAACTACCACTGACATCCCATCCTTGTGTGCAATTTTTTCTAAGGGAATGTCCTTGTTTCAGCTAGAACAGTCCATTGTTCTCCTTTTTTGGAATATGTATGTGGTATTGCTACCTTTGTTGAAGGTTGCTTTTGAACATGATGGATTTGAAATCCTTTACACTAAAGGTTTTGTTTTGGTTCCTATAATATCTGCTCACAGAGTCTCTGATCTGATCGTGTCAATTCAAAAGGAGTTGTATGTCTTTCATAAACATTCAGTAGTTCTTTGGTTAGATCCCTCTTTTGTTCCTAAAGTGAATTCAGTACTCCATCAGTCTCAGGAGAATATTCTATCTTCTTTTTGCCTGGATCCAAAAGCACCAAAGAAGAAAGAGTGGCACAGCTTGGATGTGTGTAGAGCTATTATATTCTGCTTGGAGAGAACAAAACACTGTCACAGATCTGAATTTTTGTTTGTCTTTTTTTCAAAAGAATATTAAAGGTCAGTGGGTGTCCATTTCTACCTTGTCTTGTTGGTTAAGAATTTGTATGAATTGGCCTCAGTTGTGTCATTGTAATTGGAGAGTTACCTGCCCAGACCCTGAAGTGACCGCTTGTGTATGTCCCAGTATGAAGGACTGCCTCTCTTCACTGCAAGAAAACAGAACATCGGTACACACCATAAATGGTGCTTTTTTGTTATGGGGAAGGAATCCTTCCCACCCTGGTTGATGAATAGTTCATGTGTTAGGGTACTGGTGGTAGGACTGGCCCTCCTTCTTAGGGTGGTAAGGATGATTGATAGATTGAAAACTCTACCTGTGAAACATAAAGGAGGAGTCAAACTCAGAATACAAAGGATTCCCTCCCCACAACTGCAGAATAGAAACCTTCATGGTGAGTACCAATGTTCTGTGAATTGCTATCAAGTCAACGTGGACTTATGATGATTATATTAATGAGAGACCTCCAAGTCTTTTCTAGTGAGTCATGTCTTCTCGTGATATGTCCCAAGCATGATAGTCTCAATTTATTCTTCTTGGCTTCTAGGGAGAAGTCAGGATTGATTTGCTCTGGAACACACTTATTTGTCTTTTGAGCATTCCACAGTATCCGCAGAACTCTCCTCCAGCACAGGCTGATTTTCTTCTGAAATTCTTTGATGCACTCCATTATCCAATATACTTTTTCAGCATGATCCCTAATGCCTCTTTCTTTCCTGAAACCATTTCTTGTTCCATATATTATAAAAGTCTTTGTTGCAGAATTTTGAGCATCACTTTGCTTGCATGGGACATTAATGCAATGATCCTGTGGCTACTGCAATCCCTGGTTCCCCTTTCTTGGGGATTAGAATATATATTGAGTATTTCTAATTTGTGGGCCATTCTTTTGTTTTCCATATTTCATGATAAATTTTAGTTAGAACTAGAGTAGTTTCTGTCTCTTTAGCTTGAAAATCTATTGGTATGCCATCTGTGCATGGTGATTTATTTGTCTCAGGTATTCTAAGTGCAGCTTCCACTTTTCTGTCTAATACCGGAGGTTCATCTTCAAATAGTTCTTCTTTGAATAAAACTGGTATCCTTTAATCTCTTTTATATAGTTCTTCTGTGTATTGTTACCATCATCTTTTTATTTCTACTTGGTCATGTAAAATGTTCTTCTGCTGGTTGTCCAGTATCCCTGCTCTTGGTTTAAATTTCCCTTTGATTTCCCAGATCTTGTGGAAGAGGTCTCTTGTTCTTCCTTTTTTGTTGTCAGCTCCTACTGGTGACATATGACACTGTAAAGTGAGTATATGCCCACATATCCAGTTTAGGGAGGGTACAGAGGGAGATATTTACTACCTCTTTCATGTCCCCTTGCAAGGTAACACACTATATAGTGGTTAGGGGGGCATTGGTGCTAGAGCAGTGGTCATTTGGAGTGTAGCAGCTGAGCACTGAGAAGAAATGTTGCTTTCTCAGATCTTCACCAAGTACACACACACTTTCCTCATTACCCAGCTGGAAAATTTCAACTGGCTATTCCCCCAGGAATTTCATACTCTTCTGACCACTCGTTGTTGGGTTGTGCACTGTTTTACTGGAGGTACTGGCTTCCTCAGGACTACAAG